>ML789897.1:182171-237955 GCA_009831015.1 Picea engelmannii | reverse complement strand
AGTCCTGCGGGCAAAACAAGATACGACCACTTCCTACTCTATTGATATTAGCTTGAAAACAGATCTATCACTAAATGATAAGTTCATGTAATATCAGACACAAACTAGAAAGAAACAGGCCAAGCGTGTCATATTAATGAGAAAAACGATAACAGTACTTACAATCGTAGATGCGAATACGACAGCTTTGTCAAGTCCTCTTCGTCTAACCCTTGCCTGAAAGATCCACAACCTGGATAACAGCAGCTTCACTGATCACTCTCCTTAGACTGACTGTAAATTTCCTCCAAGATCATAAGTTTCATGTGTTCAATTCTTCCCCCACACCACTTATAAGATCATAAGTTTGGTGTGATTCTCTTTTTGTAGTCCTTACCTATGAGATCATAGGTTTGGTATCATTCTCTGTTTTCATTCCTCTTTCACCATTAGAAAGCTTGCTTATATAGCCTTGGAGAGGCTTCAACTACTTGAGATATCCTTGGGGAAGTTGAGAATTTTCCTCCTTCAGTTGAGGATCTTCCCTAGGATCATGGCTGGACTAGGGATTCGAATCCAACTTCTTTCCACGAATGAAAAGATGCTTCCCCCATTCATCTCAATAGCTTAACAATCACCCAGAATAGGTAGCGCTCCCTCAAAAGGGCCATCAGAGCATTGTAGCACTCCCTAGTAAGATTTAGGGGGCGCCAACGCTCTCAAAATCTATAGCGCTCCCTTAAAAGGGCCAGGGGAGCGTTATAACGCTCCCTGACAATGTATTGGGGAGCGTCGGCGCTCCGAGATAGTGTAAGGGGGAGCGCTCCTCTCCAAAACTCAGTTTTTTGGGTGCTTTCAGATGGAAAAAGGTTGTTTGACTTCAGTAGATCAGTTCTCCTCCTTCAAATCAGTCATGTGAGATGTTATAAGTGTCTCCTCAGTGTCGTTATCATGGAAGTATGTCTGAACATCCTTTGCGACACTTGTGATCAACTTGCGACACTTGTGGTTAACTTGCGACACTTGCGAAAGTTGATGCGACACTTACGACAATTGAGAGGGATAATGCGACACTTATCCAACTGAGCAATTTTGATGTGTAACAGACGTGACCTCGAAATCAAAGTTTTCATGATTGTAGTCATGAAAATGAGAAAAAAGGTAGGTGTGCAAATGTGCAAAATAATAGCGTTGTTTTATTCCAAAGATTGCGATGAAAATCAAGGGTTCCAAAACACTTGGGTAGGCAGATTATAAGGATAGGATAAAAATGCGAAATGGCTGCCAACAATGGTGACACACTGGTAGAAGCAGTTATCTCTGCCAAAAGAACAAATTTAGATTATGATAATGAGAAAAATTATAACTCAAAAACAACAACTAGAAAATTGTTTAAACATCATCATTGATCAAATATTCCAGCAGTTCTTAATGAAAACTGATAACAGTCTTAAGACAAGCGAGCCACGATATTAAAGATAAAATCTCCAATACTGTTGACAGGGCCACTACTGTCAGCAGGCGTCCATAGCCTCGACAGGGTTGCCATTTAACCCACTCTGATATCCGTATCCTGCCAAGAAGTTCCAGATCAGAATAAAGGACATTTTAAGGTCAAGAGATTTCATACTTATGAATTTTCATATACCCGACATTGCTTCGCTGCCAGCGGGCCTATTCAGTACCCCAGCGAAGTTGTCTTGGTGTCATGCATGCATTTATCCGCTGCCAGCAGACCTGTTCAGCATCCCGATGGGTTTACAAGGACTTCCCACAACTCTTTTAATGATTTATTTGGTTTTTAAAGTTGTATAATTGAGCGGGGTGACGCTGAAAATCATGATATTTTAAACATATTTTTACAGACCTCAACAGAATTTTTTATAACTGTCCTTCATTAAGATCCAGAGGTGGTTTGTTTGTAGAAACAACCTTCTAAGGCAGGGAGACATCTTCTGAGTTATTCCCTTAAGGAACAGGGACAGCGTAAGAAGATAATGGATGATTGTGACAGGCTTTACTCATAGATCGGAATCAGTTAACTTCTTTCAAACAACAGTCTTTTCAACACAGATGTAAATTTCAGAAGTATATATTTGATGTTTAGACAATTTTTCAACAGTCATTTCAGTGAAAGAATTTTTTGTTTTCTTTGTCTGAATAGTTCAGCCTGGAGGTATGTGTATTTCCAAAAATACAAATTGATAAGTATAAGGAAAAAATCAAAACCAAAACAGTAAAAGAAAAGCAAACAAAAGAAAAATATTTACACAGGGTTGTCATCAAGTGAAATATCTTTTCAGAGCTTGGCCATTCACCGGATAGGTGTCAGGCTGTCCCTCTAGATTCTGTAATCGGAAAGAACTGGGACCTAATTTCTCAGTAATTAAAAATGGTCCAAGCCATAAGTTTTGAAATTTCATGTGCTCTCCCTTTCCCTCATGCGGTTTGTCCCATTTCAAGACAAGGTCACCTACTTCGAAGTTCCTATCAGAGGCAGAGTTAGAATCGAACCAGCTTTTGACCACTAGTTGATGTTGATCTAACTTACATTTAGCTTGGGCTCTTACCTCTTCTAGTTTCAGTAAAGCATTAATTCGGTTTTCTAAAGGGGGACAGTCTTCCTCTTGTATTTTCTGTGATAGCTGTAGTGAGGGAAGAAGAATGTGTGGTGGCAGAATTGCTTCTCTGCAATAGACGAGAAAAAAAAGGAGAGTTACCTACAACAGTCTTTGGTGTTACCCTATCATCCCAGATTGCGTTTAACAGTGCATTATGCCAGTTTTTGTGATTCTCAAATATCGTCCTCTTGATAATTTTAATCAGATTCTTATTTGTTGATTCTGCCAATCCATTGCCCTGAGGGTAATAGCTGGCAGAATACCTCAATTTAATTCCCTTTTCTAGAGTGAACTCGCTCATCTCAAAAGACCAAAAATAAGAGGTGTTATCGAATACTAAACAGTCAGGGATACCAAAACACGTAATAATATTTGAATTTAAAAAGGCAATTACCTGACTGGTATTCATAGTTCTTAAGGAGGCAGCTTCAGACCACCTGGTGAAATAATTTGTGGTTGTTATGATAAATTTATGTTCCTGTGAGGATGGCGGATTGATTGGAGCTATAATATCAAGGCCCCACTACTGAAAAGGGGAGTCTACCGAAACGGTCTGCAAAGGAAAGGTTGGCTTCTGTATCCGCCCTGATGTTTTTTGACAAATAATACACTTATGGCACAAGGCATGGGCGTCTCTAAAAAGTGTGGGCTAGTAGTAACCGGATCTCAAAACTTTATGGGCAGTGGTGTCACCACCAAAATTCCCACCAACTTCTCCTGCATGCAATTCTAGTAGGACTTTTTCTGCTTCATCTTTTTCAAGACAATGCATTAGTACTCCATCAAAATTTTGATGAAAAAGAACACCATTAATCAACTGAAAAGAGGCAGATTTAATCTTAACGCTCTTCTTTTAGTGGGATCCAGGTGACAAGGGGCTGACCCATGTTCAAGATAGAATTTTATATCGTCATACCATGGACTGACAGAGTTTTGTGCACAACAGATTGCACTTTGATTGTGTTGTCCTAGGTTTGACATATCGTTTTCTTCTTGTTGTCCTGCTGCTGAATCAACAACTAGATTGCATAAGCCTTGGCCTCTCACTATCTAAGCTGGGGTAATTTCTATGTCGTACTCCTGTAGGGAGGTAACCCAATTCGCCCTCTTTTCGCCTAAGTCTTTCTGCACTAACAGATTCCTGACGGCTGGGTAAGGGACGATAACTTTGGTCTTGGATTTCAAAAGATAAGATCGAAAGTGCTTGACTACTTTGAAAATAGCGTAGGCTTGTTGATCTACCACTAGGTAATTAAGTTCCACACCTTTGAAAGCAGAGCTCATAAAGGAAATGGGTACTTCATTTTTTTCAGGGTTCTTTTGAGTTAGGATGGCAGCGTAGGAACGGTCAGAAGAAAAAGTGTAGAGCGTGAAGTCTTGTGAAAATTCGGGGCTCATGAGAGAAGGAGCGTCTATTATGGCCTTTTTTATCGAATTGAAAGCTTGACCTTCTAAGGGTCCCCAATGATATTGTGCATCTTTCTTAATTAAATTTTGTAAAGGTCTGACCATTTCAGAGAAACGGGGGACGAATCTCCTGATGAAGTTTATCTGGCCTAAGAAAGACTGCATAGATTTTTTGGATGAGGGAGGAGGAAGTTTCGATATAACTTGTGTCCTTTTAGGGTCAATAATCATCCCTTTGCTTGACAAAATGAATCCTAAGAGTTTATCTTGTTCTACTGCGAAGATAGATTTTTTAGGATTCAAGGAAATACCGTATTACGACATCGTTGTAGAACAACTCTTAAATGAGCTAGATGATCGCTTTTGTTTTTAGAAAATACAGTAACATCATCTAAGTAAACTACGACGGACTGATTGATTAAGCCTCGGAAAGTGATGTCCATCGCTCTCTAGAAAGTGGCACCGGCATTAATCAATCCAAAGGGCATTTTCCTGTAAGCATAGCTGCCCCATGGAGTGCGGAAGGTAGTTTTAAGATGGTCTGGAGGAGACATCAGGACTTGGTTGTACCCTAAGAAACCATCCAATAAGGATAGCCTCTCAGAACCAGATACCTGTTGAAGGATCTGTTCCATGGGTGGGACATGATAGTTGTCTTTATCAGACGCTCTATTAAGGTTTCAGAAATCGACGCAAAGTCAGATTTCCCCACTTTTCTTCCAGACAGGGACAAGGTTAGAAACCCATTGAGTGTGTCTAACTGGGAAAATTATCTTAGCATTTAGGAGTTTATTCAATTCTTTTTTAGTGGTGCATTTTCTTAACTTTTGTTGAAAGGGTAAGGTTTGGGGATTTATAGGAATGACGTGTTGTATGATGTTAGGGTCGAAAGTTTTAAGGTCATCATACGTCCATGCAAAAACATCTTTAAATTCCTTAAACAATTTAATAAATGCGGATTTTTCCTGTTCAGAACACCCTACCCCTAAATTAATGCACTGTGGATTGTCTTCAGTTCCTAAGTTTACTTTTTCATATGATAACGAGGAACTATTGGTTTTACAGTTGACCGATTTTTTAAATTTATCTTGAAGATCGTAAAATTTTTCTAATCTAAATACAAACTTAGGGATCAAATTTACCATGTAAGATGAAGATTCAGGAGTTCTTGGATCTGGTACTACCATGAAATCACGCAAATTGTTGTCATGAGTGCATTCGTCGATCACCGCGCCTTGAAAAATTTCTTCCATATGCAGGAAGCTAATAATCTGCTGATCGTCGTCGAAGACTCTCCAATTCATGATGTTGTCGGGAACGGATGGCCTGAACAATAGTTTGACAGAGAATGCATTCGGGGACAAGCCTTCTGCAGGAAAGAGTTTGGAAGCTACATTAGATAATAGATCAGCTTCAGAATTATTCAATCTAGGAATAAAATTTATATTGAAAGCAGAAAATTTATTCATTAAATTCCATACCTCGGATTGGTAGCTTTTAAGATGCGGAGACAGACAGTGGATAGAATCTCTTACCTGTCTAACCACGATTTCAGAATCTCCAAAGACAGCCAAGTTTTGAATGTTCATGTCTAAAGATTTTCTGAGACCTTGCAGTAAAGCCTCATATTCTGCTGTATTATTAGTACATTCAAATTCTAGCCTACATGCAATCAAAGTTTTGTTACCTGAGGGATCAATAATAACGTAGCTTGCACCTGCTCCTTCTTTGGACTTTGACCTGTCAAAATAAAGAGACAAAATTTGATTTTTATCAGGTGCATGAGACCATTGTGTAGAATCTATTGGCTGCACATATGCTACAATCTCGGACTGTTGTTCTGGGTTGGTGATAGCTGAAGTCTCGGCCATGAAATTTCCGAAAAATGTATCCATCCCTTGTATTTCGGGTGAATCAACAGAAGGTGTAAATGGTTCATTGGGATCATTTAAATCTGTGACCATGAACTTTAGGTAGCGTTCACGATTTACCTTGATCTTGTTGGGCTTGCCGTTCTCTGGAAGCTACAGGTGAGACCAATCTGTTGCGAAGTAGTCGTGTAGTTGCTCCGACCAGTCCCTGCTTAAAAATAGACCATACACTTCTGGAATATCCACAACAATAATATCAATCACTTGATGAACCTTGGGGTTAGACGATAATCTTATAAGCACATTCCTTAATTCGCCTATAACTTTAACACTAGTTCGATCAAGTTGGATGATTTTTAGAGTGGATGGTTCAACTTCAGCATTAATCTTCTAACACACAGACCATGGCATCACATTGGATGACGCTCCTGAGTCTACCATACAATTGTGCACGTTTCTATTAAAGATTTCAAAATTTAACAAAAATGGAGGTGCATTTCTGCGAGTACTAAGTGTGGAAGCTTGTGGCTTTTTACTCGCAGTTTCTAAAGCTAATTTATCTACATTTGTTACATTATTTATAGGAAGGCTTCCTTTATCGTGAGGATCATGAATATTTTTAGCGGAAGTCTTCTGAGGGACTTTGTTCTGAACAACCTTGTTGCTGCTTGAATTACCATTCTTTCTATTCTCTGCAATATTTTGTAACATTTTTTGTAGCAGAAACGGAAATTTTAATAACTCATAAACAGAAATGTTAGCCCTTAACTTTTTTAGATCTTCAACTAAATCATAATCTAAGTTGGGGTTTACATGACTCTGTTTAGTCTCAGCTAGTTTAGATTGCTTTGGGGGCAAATTCGTAGTGTTTTCAGAAGAAGGTTTGTTTGCTATCTTACTCCTAGTATTGTAGGGGTGTACTATCTCGAAGTTAGCTTGAAAAATGCTATCCGAGAAGTGTCCAAAAATGTTCGGAGAAGATTCTTCTTCTTGAACTATCCCTTGTTCAATAACCTCCTCAGGAATCTCAGGAGGCATCAAATTATCCTGGGCTTCTAGAATTGTTTGAAGGGCGAACTGCAGACTTTCTAGATTTAAGCCCTCATTATTTGGATTAGGTCGGTTGGTGGGAAAAGGCTTCCTGAACGGGGGTTTGTAGGGCCCTTTGCTCGAAGAATCTTCTTCGGCCGTCCTTTTCAAATATATAACTTGATTTGACAATTTTTGAATGACTTTAGTTAGGTTTTCTAAATCCGAGCTTTCAGGTTGTGTTTTATTTTGACAGGGTCTAGGGAGGATTTCGATCTTCTTTTTGGAAGATGAACTAGTTTCTAGTTCGTTGCTAGTAGTGTCTTTTAAACTAAGGATGTCTTTTTCAATCTAGCTAGCCTCTTCAAAGGCCTCTAACAATGTGGCTTTCTTAGATCGTTTTACCCAAATAGCTATACTATGATGCAAGGCTTTAGTATAGTATGCTATGATAAGATTCTCAGCAGGCATGGAATCGGTAGGGATTCGGTTCTTAAGTGTTAAGAATCTTTGATTAAAGTCTTTAATTTTCTCTTTTGGGTTCATTCTTAAGCTAGAAAGCTCCATGACTAGGACTTCCAGGGACTTATCGTCTCCAAACTTTTCCAGAAAGCAAGATTCGAATTTCTCCCATGACACGATGGTATGGGGTTGTTGGGCGAAGTACCAGGTAGAGGCATTGCCATCGAAAGTATAGGGGAACAACCTACAGACTACGTCTTCGTGCTCGACATTATAGAGTCTAATGGCTAACATAAAAATTTTAATGTGATCTTCGGCGATCTGTTTAGAGTCAGGGTCAAACTTGGGAAGCCACTTCTCTGGATGTTTGGGTAAGGGATGTTGAGGCCCAGGTACGGCTACAACATCCTGGTCGAGCCAGGGTCTGGCAGGATTGTTCTGGTTTGCCATTGGTGTAGGTGGTGTGGAAGGCTGAGAAGGGGAACTGCCTTCGTCAGATGAGTCTTCTCCAGAAGAAGAAAGAGATGATGGAGGTGGTGAGGGTGGTATTGCAGTTACTCTTGCAGCAGGAGTGAGGATTGGATCTATAGGGTTCAAAGTTAGGCTAGTGCCTTCAAGTTGTTCTCTGATATCATAGAATTCTAAAGGTTGGTCCAAAGGTCGATTTGGTTGCCTCAAACGGGCGAAGGAACTATGTGTTCTTAAGAGAGATTGGCGGACAATCTCTTGTACGTCACCACCTGTAGGATTTGGGGTTGCTGGTTCAACTGTGATCTGTAGATCGTCGTTTGATGTGGTTGTTGTTTGAGGGACGATGTTGTTGTTTGAATGACTTCTTGTCACTATAGGCGAGTGGTTAGGTGGTGGAAGATTCTTACGACCACCTCGTGCCATTAATAATTTTCAGGCCCTCCTTCTAGCACCATTTGTTGACGGGAGAAAATGAACGCTCACCAACTGGAAGAATGGATCCGATCCGAGGTTGTCTAAATAACCCAAGTCGTTTGGGATGATCCACCCTGATGGGTTTAGCGGCTCCGTTGGCCGATCTAAGTCCCAGGAAAATGAAAGAAACTAACTAAAGGAACTAATCTAAATGAAAACAACAATTAAAGCAAACTAATAAACAAATCTGAAATAAATATATACAGTCTATTGTATAATATTACACAACAATAATTCTGTGAAATTAATTATCAGCTATCAACACAATTAAATCTTAATCACAAATGTACAACATTTACAGATTACAGATTTTAAATGAAAACCTGCAAAAATCATTTGTAAGCTGTCCTATGACAGCAAAACTATTGTCGTTTGATTTTTATATCTTTTATGTGAAAGAAGAGAAATAAACAAAACTAACTAAGCCGAGTAATTAAAATGATAATCCTGACAGTAAAACTGAACCATGTATCTAACTAAACTAATGAGAATTCTCAGATTTATTAAATATTAAATAACAAATAAAGAACTAACCTGAAATAACGCTTCCTATTTTTCCTGTGCACAGTATTTGATTCAGTTGTTCGATGGGAGGAAACCCGCACCAGATTCTTCACAGGTTTCTCGTAAACAAGAAGCAACAGTGCTATTTTGAATATAAACAATAGAACAAACAAGACATAAAACCGACAACAACCTTATGATTTACAAATCATCACAGTTAGATAAATCCCTGTGTGAAGATCTGTACAAAACAATTCATTTAATGAAGAAGATAAATCTTTACTCATCAAATCGAAACAGAGTAATTGTTGTGCTAAAACTGAGATACATAAGACATGGACAGAATTTAAACCACAACGCATTAACCTGTAATAAGTATTGATATCTAAAGTAGTCAATGACTTAATCACAAATTTGAATGCACAAAACCTGAACGAAAGTATGATAAATTGAAAGCTAAAGTTGTTACAAAAGATCGACTTCCATTCAAGTTTGTATCATAAATCCATAGTCTTGTTCTACCAACAGTGATGATTCGTTCATTACAAAAAATAACAAGTATTTAAAGACCACGGGGTAAAACATCCCTATGGGAATTATCAAAGCAGTTTACAAAAAATCTGGGAACAATTTCCCAAGTCCCTATTTCTGCCTATGACTAACAGCTTAAAAAAACTATATCTAAACTACCACAGCATGCCCAATTTGTCAATGAAATTCATAGGTACCTGTGGGTAAACAAGAATACACAAGTTTAGATAATGTTTTATTAATAAAATTAACAAAAATCAAAATCTTATGACTAGCTACAGAATCTTGCGATTTTGTAGCTGGTCTAATTTGAAAACAGAATCGTTTTAAATCCATCCAAAACTAACAAAAATATATTCGAATTATTAAACCAAATATTTAATCATTAAATCAACACAAAGCAAATCGCTCATGCCAGAAGTAACCAAATCTTTATGCCAATTTGAAACAGACAGAAATCGTGTTTAACCGAATGGTAATAGAGATACATGCAATCTGTTCAACACTTGTTATTACCAATTCGGAGCAGACATAATCGTTTAGACAATTCGAAACTAATGAAATCATTTTCATAAATCAATTTCAATCGACACAAGCTGTAACCAATCAAACAAATCATTCATATTCATTTAATACAAAAGCAATATTTTATGTCGACTCAGCAATTAACAAAATTGTTTTTAAATCCAAAACTAACAGAGTTGTTTTTTCAAATCAATAGATTACATTGTATTTATCAAACCAATCTCTGATATTGATGCATTTCATACATAAAAGATCATGCTAATTCAAGCATACATAATCGTCTCAAAATCAAACCAGAAGAAATGAATCGAACTATCTTAGAGCCGACACAATCGATATGCTAATGCAAAATCGTATCAATCAAAACATATCTGTGTCCGAGTTTAGCAAATAAATATTCTATACAGATCAAATGCAATCATAATCCACAACGAAAATAATCATTCAAAACAAAACAAAATCGTTTCTTTAATCTATTCGAACAGAACTAAACGAAAGCAAACCCAATCGGTCATACTAATCCAAACCAATTCATAAAACAAAATCGATGTTGAAATACATACCTGGGTAGTAAGAAAATGATTCGATCATGAAAACTTTGAATTGATAAAGGCCGTTGTTGCCTCGACATTTATGAAGATAATCGAATCGGTGGTTTTTTGTTTCTTCTCCTTGGCTTGTAGCCTGTCATTCTCCTTTGACAGCACTGTAACTCATTCCTCTAAAGATTTAATCTTGAACTGCATCAGGGGAACGTCGGTGTAATAACGTTCAATCCAGGAATCACATTGGATACATGGTGATTGATTGGGTCTTGGCATTATAGGTGAGGGTTCTTTCAAGTTACTAGGGGTGTCACTGTGAAGCTTAATTCCCAGGAATTTAGGATCGTTCTTGAGGCACGGAGGTAAGTTGGAAACATAGTCATAGGGTTCCATAGAGCATAGGCCATGAGAATAGGGGTATTCCTCAGTCAATAAATGTTCAATTTCAGAGTCCGAGTCCTCGCTCAGCACTATTGGCTTCTGGTCAGCGTTTTGCTTGGGTTTGTTTCTAGCACATCTGGATATCCATCGTGCGTTCTTCTTTCCCTTACTGTTGACACCAGTATCACCTTTTCCTTTCTTCCTTAAGGGACTTTTGATGGTCTTAGTATTGTCTTTAGCACACGGGTCGAGCATGGTATCGGGTAGGTCAAGGTTGGGGCAATCCGAGGGTTTGACAGGGGGTAGCAGGGTAGGAGGTGGCATGGCTGGCCCAGCCAAAGTTTCAGTAACCACAACCTTGTCCACTTGGACAGACTCGGGAGTGGCAAAGCCATTCCTTGATAGGAAGGCTTGCCAACAGTCACCACTAAGGCTCAAATGGTGAACGATAAGGACTTTGATCAAGCAGTGATGGAAAAGGCTGCTATCAGCCTTCTCATGCTTAAATCATTTGGACATTTTGTAAAGACTGCATAGCAGATAATGTGGCATGTTCAGAGGGTAATCTATAAAATTCATCAATAACCGAAGATGATACAGAAATACCAAATCATATCGACCTTCGCAGGTCACAAACTGCTTAACAATTTCTAATAGGTCATGCCACCTGGTTTTGAGGGCGGTCACAGGCATACCTCTATCACAACTAACAATCCTCCTTGATGTGAATAGGAGCAGCCACGACACCTCGTCCACTTTGGAATTTTTAAACCACGTTTTCCCTGTAGTTGGTAGTCCTGTAGTTGAGCTTAGGAATTCCTCATTTAGCTCACGCTATATGTCTCTGACCTTAGCCCTATATCCATCGAAGGTGAGGGAGAACTGTTGGGCAATTGAAATCTTGAAACCCTCAAATCTTTGGATAAACACCAGCCAACCACTATTTTCTAAATCCTCACGGGCATTGTCAAACAACAGGAGTGTTTGGCTACCATTTGGCTCTATGCGCACCATGGGTTCCATAGACGAGAGCACACAGTGAGCCGGGTGAACGGGCAAGGGTTTGGAAAGGGTATTCACAGGATCGAATAGCTCACAGACTTCTCCAAAACCAACATTGTTGACCCGAGATAGGAGGCAGGCATTAATGCCAAAGTGTGCGGGGTGGTGGAACGAAATCAACCCATGCAAAACAATCATATCCAACTGTACAATCGACTCACATATTTTGATTCAAATCACTATTGCAATGTCAATAAAACAACCATTGAAAACTATGATGAGTCGACCCACGTGTTTGCACAGGCATTAGTATTTCCATGGTTTTAAAAACAAAACAATGTTTTGAATATAGCACGAAGGATTCAATGATAAAACGTATGCTTTGTATGAAACCATTGAATTAAGGGTCTAATAACCATGTTAATGTGTTGATATGAAACCATTGGATTCGATCAAAAGCAATCAAACCACCATTGAATGAAGGACTGAGTCACACTCATTAGAATACCATCACAGTCTCATAAAAATGAAATCATATTAACAACAAAAAAATGTCAAATGAGTAATGTTTTGGTGTCTTGTCAGGTGTGTGAACATAAATGAATTGGAAATGCAATGAATACATAGACAAGAGTGACCATAATAATCTAGTGATGATTTTAATGCCATTGACGTGACCTCAAAAGCAAATTTTTCACACTTGTAGTCGTGAAAACGAGAACAAAGGCAGGTGTGCAAATGCGCAAAATAATAGCGTTGTTTTATTCCAAAGATTGCGATGAAAATCAAGGGTTCCAAAACACTTAGGTAGGAAGCTTATAAGGATAGGATAAACATGTGAAATGGCTGCCAACAGGAGTCCATTGGAACGCTTCAACCTTTTTCAAGCAGTTTTCTAGAGGTGCAGTAATGTTGGCATATATTCGAATGAACTTGCGGTAGTAACATGTGTGTCCTAGTGTGGAGCGCAAATGTTTAGCACTCATAGGTGGTGTAATATTCACAATGACCGCAACTTTGGATGGGTATACCAATACTCCTACTCAATAGACTATGTGGCCCAACAGATTTCCATGTGGCACACAGAAGATACACTTTCTGAGATTTAATGAGATTTGCAATTCTCTGCATCTGTCAAACATTATCCTCAAAAGTGCTACATGTTCCTTAAGCAGGCTATATATTTTCCAATCATCCATATAGAATTCTATAAATTTTTGAATGAATTCTATAAAGGTTGCTATCACAATCCTGGAGAAAACTGCAAGGGCATTCTTTAAACCAAATGGCATTACGTTGTATGCAAAAGATCCCCATTATGTAATGAACGTGGTCTTTATTTTATCTTCTTCAATAATCCTAACTTGATGGTATCCTGAAAATCCATCTGTGAATGAGTATGCTTCCTTCCCCGCAACCTGTTCTAGCACCTCATCAGTAAAGGGTGTTGGGAAAGGTTTGTGCACACATGCAGAGTTGAGGCTTTTGTAGTTCACACATACTCTAATATCCTCAGTGTCTTTCTTTCTTTGAATGATTATCGGGCTGACCCACTCTGCTTATTCTACCACAAAAATGAGACCTTCTTATAACATCTTATCAATCTCTTTCTCAACTTTTTCTTTTACTCTTAGGTTAAGATGGTATGGTCTATGTCTGACAAGATTGCATCATGGTTTTAACTCAATCTTCATTTCTCCCATGACTCCTTTGATTCCCTTTAATTCTGAAAAAGTCTTTGGGAACAAATCCTCATATTCTGTTAGTAAACTTTGTATTTCCCGACTAGTTTTCTCATCCTAGTAATCTCCCACCAAAGCTATCTTGGGTTGCTCTACAGTCCCTATGTTGAGTTTGCGCAATTTTAATGGATGGTTGTAGGAACTGTCGGTCTGGATGGGTATGGTGTTTTGGATTTCTCTTCTCCCCTCTGTCTCTTTGATGGCTAGGTTTTTCAGTTCTTCTAATTCATCTAGGCTTTCTAAATCTTTGCTAATATGATAACATTCTATGGGCTTGTTAATCAAGGGTAAGAGGAGTTTAGTCTGAAGTTCTTGGGTATGCTTGGGACATACTACAAAGTTTGATCTCCTATTACTATTGGTTGTAAAAATAAGTTCTTTAATCTTTTGCAGGGCTAGCTCAAGCTCAGGGTACTTACTTGAGAATGAGAAGTCCTTGCAAAATTGTGTTGCCAGTTTCTGCTAGTCGCTAGTCTGTCTTCTGGTTTCCTCACGTATGAACCAAAGTTTCAGGATTGGGCCTAGAGAGTGGGGAAATACCTGAACCCATAAGTGAGAGGGTATCTCCGCAGCCTTCCACTATGTCGCACACTGTTCAATGTGTATCCTAGGATCTGATTCTCCACTGAACGATTGCGCAACTTGGAGATCCGTCTGCATCTATGATTCCAACTGTTCCTTATTCCAGAACCTATACTTGATAGATTGCTTCACTTCATCCCAAGTTCTAAGTATGTCTTTATGAGTGGCCAACCATATGGTGGGGGTGTTCTGAAAGGCTATATCTAGTACCTATATTCTTTGATATTCTCTCACATTCTCTTCCATATTCTGCAAAATTTTTTCTAGATCTGAGGTACCATCGTATACTGGGTGTTCTCTAACTTTGGTCCCAACCCATTTGGTCATTCTGACAGTTGCACATCTTCTTGAGAATATTTCGTGTGAACCTTGTTGCCAACTATCAAAAGCTAGTTTTGAATCTTCGTCTGCTGACTGTATACTTTTCCATCTTACTGATCCATCAACAGTAGGATTTATGTAATCATTTCTTGTCCCCGTTGTTATAGTGTACAATTGGTCTAGGTCTCCTTCCTCCATATTATTGTCTATTGGTTCTATGTACCTGGGTCCTACATATGGATCCAAAGGTTGAACTACCTTGATTCCCTCAACTTCAAAAGTCATGGTATCTTTCTTTAAATCGATTACTGTGTAATTTTCATAGGCCCAATCGATGCCAAGTAGTGCAGGGTAGGGGTCTTTGTCTCCCATGATCTCAATGACTTCAAAGTCAGCTATTGTTTTCACTCCTGCTACATCGATTTACACATTCTCCAACCTTCCTATGGGGAAGATACAGTATTGATTTTCCATCCTTAACTTAATTGGGGAGTATGTCAGTCTTGGTTTTCCTAAGGCTTCCCAAGTCTTCTTAGGCAGAACATTCACATATGACCCTAGGTCCAACATGATGTCCTTAATTTCGAAGTTGTCCAACTGGGCTACCAGTCGAAATTATTCTCTGGTTCGCACTTTTCTTTGCTGCACTCTTTGAGTACTCTTTTCAGGAAGATTATCCCTTATCCTTTCTTCTGAGGGTTCCTCATTCCCTAAGACTAGGTACAACGCATTGCACAAATTTTCTGTTAGTTGGTCATTCCCTAGAATGTCAGAGAATAATTGAAACCAAATATCAACTGCATTCTGGGGTTGCTCAGACTATCTTAGTATGAGTACAGGGTTTCTGGGTGCAGGGGGTGAAGCAGGGACTTGTGCCATCTTAGGGTAAACAATCGGCTAGGGGGGTTTCTCTTGCATTTCATGACTAGGAATATTTTGGAATAATTCTATGGCATATTTAAAGAACAAATTTTTCTTTAGGGGGTCATACATGTCTCCCTTAGGTGCTTATTTCTAGATCTGAGGTAGAGTATTAGCATCAACTCATGTCTTCTATCCTCCTCGAGTAACGATATTAAGGTTGGACAATTGTCCTTTATAAATCCTCTTGATCTTGGAGCTGATAAGGTTAGTTCCTCTTTGTCGCACTCTGTCTTCCCACTTTGCAATTAACTCTGGATAGTCTTCAGTTGTGTGTCCGTTGGTTCTGTAGTGAGAGCACCATGGTTGCCTTGGATGAGGAAATTCTCTAGCCAAGTGACCTTCTTCATTGTAGTTATAACATCTGCTTGGTCCTCGTCCCCCAATTCTTACTCCTCTGAAATCTCCTCCAGCTCCACCTCCTCAACCTCTTCCTTGTCCCTGAGGGTTTTCATTCACCCTGAATGTTTTTCTGTCTAATCTGTCTGCAAGTGTGTCCAATGCTCTACATTGATTCATAGTATGCGTAGTGGATGCGCAGAACTCACAGTGTACGGTGTTTGGTACTGTCGAATATTTCTACATGATGGGGCACTATCTTGGCACATGGTCGTGGATTCGATAGATTTCACAATATTTTGTTGTTGGTGCTGCTTGACCTCCTAGGAAAGCATGATATGGGGTAGGGTTATGGAATGATGAATTCATTGACACTTGCGCAAATCCTCCCGTGGGTCCTGGTGGGGTTACCATCAGATTCTAAGGAGGTCCCATTCCCCTCATTCTCATACATTCATTCCCTAGATGACCTTCCGTATAAAATCCAGTGCACCAAACCTATGTTCGTTCTAGTCTGGGTATCATCAGCTCCTAAATATTTTATGTCAGTGCCGATGTCTTCCCTTATAGTTGCACCAGATTCACATCTACTAGGGGTTGGTTTTATCTCAGTTTCACAGGGTATCCCACCATGGCTTCAATCTTCATCGATTGTTCCAAGGCATTTGTTAACATGGTTATCCCCTATTGCGTTAGCAGAATCCGAGTCAGAAGAAACAACTCCTGAATGTACCACTCCCTTTGATGTTCTTCGTGTATTGGATGTGCCAACCTCCCTATGGCATATTTAAACTTTTGGCTGTACTCTCGGGCTGATTTTACTTCCCTCTGCTGGATCTCATGCAACTCAGATAGAGAATATTGTTCTGACTAGGGTATTTTGAATTCTACTATAAACCTCCTCTATACCTGGCTAAGTGTGAATGCTTGACCTTGCGTCCCTGGCACTCCTGGTTCAATGATCTTCATGTACCACTTGAGAGTGTGACCTCTCGAGGTAGTATGGAACTCAACCAGCTTATTCGCATCCAGAGTTCCTCTGGATCTCTAGATCGCTTCGCATAGGAACCAGTGCTGCTCAATGTCTTCGTCTTCCTTACCCCAAAATTATAGGTATCGGGCAATCGAACCTCCCACATGGCTAGCCATCGCTGATCCTATTGTTTGTATCAATATGAACCCTAATAGTCCCTCTTGTGATCTATCGGGAGATCCCAATATCCTCCCTATACCTGCAACTCCTTAGCATGAGAAGGTAGTATCGAAATTACTACTTTAATAAAAGGCACTTGGGGTATGGGTGATTCAAGGCTGGTGCCACTGGCTTCGGGACGGTTTTATTTGATCTGGGGGGTCTCATTAGCTTCCACTGGGATGATCTCTTCGATAGGATTCCTTACATCTCCTGTTATTGGGGCTGAATCTTCTCTTTCTCCTCCAAGATTCATGTCGGCTTCCTCCTCTCTTTCATATGCACTTTCTCCCTCTTGTCTCACTTCCTGGGGACTTCTTTCTCTCCTCGCTTCTCTCTCGTTTAATCTTTGACTAGCCAGTCATTTCTGTCTTCTCATCTTCTGCAGTTCTTCCATCTATCTTTCCTCTACTTCTCCTGCTCCGCCTTCTTTCCTCAACTTTTCAAACTGCCTTGTAGCTTTATTGATCTTGCCGCGCCACCACTTCTCAACTATGGTGGCTCTCTTCAAGGCTCAATCATCTCTTGAATCCATTTCTTGTTGTCCCCCCCCCCCCCCNTTGTCAAAGAACCCTTCCCCTCTCTCATTCCATGACTCTCACCCCGTCTCACCCTACCCCAAGAGACGGTGTTTACGCTGCCATCTCGGTTAGGGACATAATCAATATCCCTTCCTCTATCAAGAAAAACTTAATCCACATGGGGATTTCTCTCAATAGCCTTCTCCTTACGCCTTTCTTGAAAAATTCCTCTTCCCAAGAAAAGGACTGGTGGTTCTTAGCTACAAATTCGATTATGTATCCCTCTAACATGGTACTAACCCAGAAATCCACAGCTCATGTAACTGAGAAATCCAGCCTCTAGAGTGCTGCTAACTTTTCGGTATCCCACACACAGATTTTCTTGGCCTGTCCCTGGAACTCTAGAGCTTCTTGGACCCTCTTTATCCAATGAAAAAAATCTTCCGAGAATTTAACCCAAAAAATCTCATACTGGTCACTCAATCTTTCTGAGTAAAAGATTGTTTCGTGAGTGTTTTCCACTAATTTTCTCCTTAGTTCCGCTTCTTTCCATATGAAGGTGTCACAACTGCTTTCCCACCATTGATCAATGCCATATCTATGGATCGACAACAACATTATTCCTATAGGTTCCCTTTTAACACATGTCCCAGCAACAAAACCATTTTGTTGGTGTGAATTTGATGAGACCAGGGTCCTTCTTAGGTTACCAACAAAAGGCACCGTGTAGCCTAGAGAGCTACATTTCCATCTCCTCTGAAGAGAAGAATTCTCACCTGAAGCACTGCTGAGATAGATAGATAGGGAAGGGTAGGGAGAAGACTAAAGAGGATGCATAGAGAAGTCATAACTCATTCTTGTTCTTGCACAAGAGACATTAATAGATCTGAAACATATAATATGCAAGAATCCAACCTACTTACGTTGCGAGCAAGCATTTAAATGGTGAACCATCAAATAGAAATCATAAACCATAAGGAAATAATGTAATGCATAAGTAATCATATAAAGACACAACATACTTTAAATTTGGTCCTGCTTCATATTATATTTAGGATCTTTCTCTGATTATAAACTCAGAATTACATAGTGGGACTCGGTACAGAATCTTGGCTCTTAGACCCATGTCACAGAGCTCTAATTCTCTAATTGATAGTTCTGATTCATTACAGACTCAGACCTGTCCTTTCCCAACTTACAAAAATTATCAATAGCTAATCCCAAAATCTGGGTGACTCTGACCAACCTGACTCAACCCAACCCAGCTAGCTAACTTATGAACTAATGAACCAACTCGTGAGTGAACAAGCCAATGAACAAGCAAGCGAACCCTTTTACAATTGTGTTTGGTCCTATATATAGTTGGGTTGTGTCTTCCTTCTCGGTTTGCATGCTTTCTTGTTTTCTTGCAACCGTTTGTTTCTTTGTTGGCGTTGTGCTGACTTTCGCGACTGATTTCTGTTTCTCTTTCTCACGACCTCTGATGGCATTTGCGCAACTCATGCTTAGTCAAAACTTTGCACACTTCTTTCTCAGAAACGAAGGGCCCAACACATAGTTCCAAACTTAACTCTCTTCAGCAAAACCATTTCTCCTCGAACCATCTTACAGGTTTCCTTTTCAAATATTGTTTTTACCCATGCATCGTTCATTTTTCTTACAAAAAAAAAAAAATTGGCCAATCCTAGGATGTGAAGAATAGAAGGTAGTGTTTTAATACTTCCATCTATGATCCTCAACTTGAATTTTCCTCATCCTATGATTCTGGTTGTCGAGTCATCACCTAAGAAAACATTACCTCCATCATACCTTTCATATTCATAGAACCACCCCCTATGGGGAATCATATGAAAGGATGCACCTGAGTCAACCAACCATGCCTCATGATCCACATGTGTGCTTAAAGAATCCAAGTACACATCCCCTCCTTCTTCCTTGGAGGTATTTTCTTCTATAGAAGGAGCTTCTTCAGATCCCTTCGTTTTCTCAATTTTGGATCTACACTGCTTCTTGTAGTGCCCTTATTTTACATATCTCCAGCATACCTTTACAAACTTTCCAGGATATTTAGATCTACCCTTAGAATTATATCTCCCATTTGAGGACTTAGATCTATTTCTTTCTTGGGAGGATCCTCTTGCAAATAATGCACCTGTGCTCTATCCTTCCATGTTCTTCCATCTCATATCCTCCAACAACAAGGATGATACCACTTCATTAAAATTCAAGGCAGTTGTATTACTACCTATGGCCACAACCAGACTATCCCACAAGTATGGTAAAGAGCATAGTAAACTGATACACTTATCTTCATCTGAAATTTTAATCTCAAAAGATACTAACTGACTTACCATAGTATTGAAGGTGTTCAAATTCTCTTCCATCGAGTCTCCATCTCTCAGCCTCGGGTTATATAGCTTCATTCTCAAGAAAATTTTATTTAATAGGGACTTAGACTAATACAACTTCCCCAACTTATCCCATAAATCTTTGGCTATATCTTCCTCTAACACATTCAATAATACTGAATCTGAGAGACACAGACGGATTGTGATCTTCGCCTTCTGATGTAAATTTTTCCAAACATCTATTGAAGTTCCTATAGGTGCAGTACCTGGATCCACCACGATTCATCGATCTCTATCCGCCAACAGATCTTCCATCTTGAGCTTCCACAACTCAAACATTTTCCCATTAAACTTCTTGATTTCCATTTTCAAACTACTTGCCATTTCGTTTCACCTGAAAAATCAATATCACGGATCTCCCACTGTAACAAGGCTTATCACAGTCTCGAGCCAAACCCTTGACCACAAAGGCATCCCCCTGAAGCCAAGAAAGATTTGATACCAAATGCAGATTTTCACTTGTACAATATTTTATTGCAAACACATTTTCAATAAAAGAACAAAAAATATACAATGGAAAACACATACATTACATAGATATTTTTCCCCTGGAAACTCAAACCAGGAAAACCAACATATTTTATATCCATTCATGGTGATACATTATTTAAAATACAATATACATATAGGATCCAAAGACATCTAAAACCCTAAACCAATGACCTGTATTAGTCAACAACCCTAATTCCTTAATTGAAAATACAAAACCATCAATAAAAACCATGTGCCGAAAAACCAACCAACAATGGACACAAAAATTGAGGCAACATGAAAAACAAGGAAAAAAATGCAACACATTTCCTGGGGATTTTTTTTTTATCGGGGGTGCTACCCTAGAAGAGGGGGCCTAGCGGGCCCCCCTCAAATCCCTCTGCGCTCCTGACACAATGTAGTAGACACTATAACTAATCGTAAAAAGAATATAACACATACCCAACATTTAGCTCCTATCAGATATGGTTCGCTAAATAATTTATTTTGCATTTATTATATATATGCTAATAAATTTATCTTGAACTTCTGATATTCTCCAATAATGTTATCTTTGTCCTTTATTTCTTCATTTTGTGTTCCTATTTTATGTAGAAGCATTTTTTCCTCCAAAATCTACCTTGTTGAACAAACCTAGGGGGTCTTTGAGTTTACCAAGGGAGTTGGTTTTCTAACTTGTTATTATTGTAATTTCCTATGTTTTATTGAAATTATATAAGGAATGCATAGGATAGGTTTTGTTTAATTGAGTTTGGTTAAATGTAAGTGAATCTTCCTATGATAGGAGATCTCTAGAGTTGTGAGGTCTAGAAGATATCCTAGAGTGATCTCCTAAGGATATTTTGGATTTGAGAGATCCATGAAAATTTTGTGGAGTCTAAGTAGAATCTAAAATGAGATTCAGGTTTCAGCCTTGTGTTGCATATTTTGTAAGCCTACAGGAAATCAAGAGGGTGTATGTAGAGACAATGGAAAAGAGTTAGAGTGTGAGTATAAGGAAAATTATGGCCAAAAGGCCGAACAAATTCCATTAAATGTAAATCAAGCCCAAGGAAGGAAAGAAGGCCTTATGTAATTGTGTACAGATTCATTTATAGAATATCTCTATGTTTATCTGGTGTTTTTTTATATCATCGGGGTGATATGTTGAACTATTGAATCCATATGGGATCCTCTATGTGTTAAATTATTCTCTAAACAGTGTTGTGCAAGATCATATCGTAGTTGATCATCTATCATCGAAGAGATTGATGATCCTAATTGTAGACATATTGGCTTGAGTTATTTGGAGTTGTGTATGAAAAAAGGCCGAAAATTATTCTGCGTGCAAGGTAATCATAGAGGAATATAATTGTTAGATCAAGTTCAAGTTAAGTTCTGACCATTGGATTGAGATCATAGTAAAGTCCTCATTGCATGTAATCGAAGAATCATGACCATTCGATCCATATTTATATCAATGGTTCTCGTTATAGTGGACCATGAGCATCAAAGGTTTTAAGGTGTTTGAGGCTACAAAAAGTCCCAAAAGTCTGGTGATGGGAAAATATATGACTATCAAATCCAATGGTATATTAACGAATGACAACATATCATGGTTTATAAGGTGCAATGAAGTTAAAGGAAAGGAAACCAATCCGTGTCTAGAAGGGACCAACAATTTTTATTAGATATGGGATAAAGTTTCCATTGATCACTAGTAGGATCAACGGTCCAAAAAATTGTGCATCTTGGACCGTGAAAGTTTTGGTTGATAAGAAGTGTGAAAATATTTTATGTCTCAATTACGAAAAATGTCATGCTGATATAAGGAACTCCACACAGGAAGTGGCACGTGGAGACCAAGTCCCATGATACATGGTTTCCATGGAAAACCTTTGATGGTAAAGATTATATCTTGAGTCTATAGATTGATGGCCCTTTTCAAGATCGATATACATCAAGTTGACGTCAGAGCCCCACTCAGAAGATGAAACATGGAAGCAAGTTTTCAAACTGATCAAATTTATGTGGTGGCCCACATCATGAGTTGAAATATAATTAAAGGAGAATCAACGGTCCATACTAGATCTGCAATCTGGATCGATGGTGATTCATAGTTGAAATATATCACAGAGGAAGAGATCATGATCGTTGATCACCAGTGTGATCAATGGTCCAGATCATTGCAGACCACAACCTTCAGAAGTTTTCGGTTGTTGGGAAGTGATAAGGATTCCCAACATCCCGGGACCACTATATGTGGTAGTCATCCATTAAAAAGTATAGATTAGTGATCCATATCGATCACGTACATCCATGGATCTTAGCCACTGGTTATAGCCATTGGTCACATGAAACGAGGGCATTGTAAGCTAGCGCTAAGGTTTAAGTGCTTAACAAAATAAGAACCAGACCACAAAATATGGTCGTGTGGATAGGAAGGGGCTTAGAGCCAGATGAGAGAAGGATAAGTGTCTAGATTTGATCACTCTAGATAAGCATCGATATAGTCTGGTGCGATAAACAAAGTACTTTAGACTTTGTAAACATGAGGAATTGGGCCTGTATCATGAAATTGAGAGCATATTGAGCTTGGAGCTGCAACAGATTTTACTAATAACTCTGCACCTATGGGAAACTAACTTGGTGGGTTGCTATCAATTGGTATTAGAGCGAGCAAATTATGCCAAATATACAGATCAAGAGACAAAGTTTAGTCGAAGAAAACCTAAATAAAATTATGCCGACAAGAAGAAAAAGGAATTAGATTTCCTTAAGTGGATTATTGCGGATTTAAGACCATCCCAACCAAGACGCATAATTTGGAGAATATGTTGAAGAAAAAATATCTCTGAACAAATATTATAGGTATTTGTTTAATGTCTTATGATTAAAACTGGCAAAAACGTATTATTTTTGCAAGTAGCAACAAAAGGAATGGTAGCAGCCACTGCATCTAGTAGAATTATGACAAACGAATAGGAAGCAAGTGAAGATTTCGGGTGAAGAATATTCTGGCATAGCCTTACAACAAAGGATGTTGCAAATACTTCCAACAGATAATTGGAAGTGAGGAGGAAAAGTAGAGTTCTTAGAAAAATGTGAGTAGGTGTAGAAGTCAGAGAAGAGAAAGAGTGCTCAATAGGTTCTAGAGGACAGAACCAGAAGAATACCAGGAGGTCAGTCTCAGGTAAACCTTGATAAGGTATTGAGTGGAAAGATGCAGATACTTGCACAGAGAAGGCTTGATGCAAGTCACAATGAATTAGGAGAATTTCAAAAGGGAAAATATGAAGATGACTATTGATGGTCATGACAGAGGTTCAAAGAAAATCCATAGAAAGAGGAAGGAGGATGCCAAAGAAGTTGGCATAAATATTTACCAAGAGGAGTTTGACAGATAATTTACTGAGGTTAAGGAAAGACTCAATATAATTTTAAATCTTCTACAAGAAAGCAATGAAGACAAGAGATGGGGTTGGAATGTGAAGAAGAAGCTTAAGTGTCCTATTATTCATTTTTTTATGAAGAAATTGATGCACAAGTTGAATGCTTCAATGAAGGAAGAGAAACTCAGAGAAACTAAGTTTAAACAAAGGACAATGATGGAAGGAGTTCACTTTTTTGAACTAGATCAAGTATCTTTTCTTGGAGAGGATGATGATGGAGATAATGAAGGGAGACTTGTTGAGAGTCTTATGAAATGTCAATGAAGTTCATAACATCATGTGGGGATGGTGTCAGAGGCATCAAATGAAACCATGGAATCTTATGTTTTTAAAACTAATGATTTGTGTGTGTGTTACACATTATTTTGGTCACCCTAGTGATCCATTGACAAACATGTGTTCATGTTCCCAAAAAGAGACTTTCTTCATGAGGAGAGTGACTGACTTTTTATTCTCAAAAACCTTATTAAATAAGGTCATCATGGGCTACACCATAAGTAGGGTGTGATGATCCCTGATCATTTCCCCTTTCCCTAAAGCTCGATTGTGACATCTTCGCAAGCTTCCCTACGGCTAGGGTGCGATGATGTCAAAAGGCTAAGAAAATGTTAAGTTTCACGAAATTTCTAGAAGGGGATCTTCTAGAAGATGAGGTGGCGTCTGTATGGTTGGGATCTTAATCTCTTTTCTGATTTGGTGGGATTATCCTAATATATTTAACCATCTCTCTCTCCCTTATATAAATAGGGATATCTCATGGAAAAGGTTAAGCACAAAAGTTTAATTCAAATCTAAGATTGCATGGAGAGTTCTACATTGGATCATTCTTGAGAGCCGCATTTTAGTTCATCAAGTCATTATGGATCTTCTTCATTCAATATTGGAGCAAGTGTGTGTGTTGGAGCAAAGGGTCATCCAAAGAGGACCTTGCAACATCAAGGCTTTGGTTGTAATCTCCACTTTCATTATTATATGATACAATGATATGTTTATTTCCCATAAAACTCATATCATTTTATTGTATGATTCTATGATCACATACATAGGTTCTCGTTGAGTATATTATTGCTTTCACTTTGGATGTCTTGTGTTCCCTTGCAGATTCAATATCACAAGAGAATCGAAGTGGAGCTAGGATGACAACGGCAAGAGGAAGCAATATTTAAATGGTATGTTGCCCATCTCTTAATAGATAGTAAACTCAATGATTAGAGCTTAGGGAAAGCATCATATTCTGTTATGTTTTGTTTTAGATCTAGGTGTATCTAGGGAGATCTGTTCATGCCCACATTTACCGATAAGTCCCATAAAAAAATTGGCGAACATACTGGGAATATGACTTCCTTTTGATTGTTTCTTCCCATTTGCCTTTATATTTCCTTCTTCTGATAAATTTCATTCTTTGAGTCTGTGGGTGATCCATTTAGACTCCCTGGGTTTAGAATTTCCTTTGGATTTTTTGTCTTTATTCCAAATTTTTCAAATTTACAGAGATTGTCGCACTGTACCTTATTGTCATCCTGCAAAAACCCTGATATGTCGCTCTATTCTTAGCCAATCCATTGCAATGATGCCGCACCGTTCTCTGCCAGTAGCCTGCAACGACCCTTTATTCTCACATAGTGTCCCATAACCATCCTGCGACGAATCCTATAGGTTTTGATGGAGTGAGTCATTTTGTCTTTTAACACCCAGATTTACCTTAGTAGCCTGGGGTGAAATTCTTATTCCCATGATTGATTGATTCCCTAGTTTAAATCTTGCATGTGATTTGTTTTCAGTGATTGAAAGTCTTTCTTTGCATTTTGCAAGTTTTTTACTTTTTCTCATTGTCACAAGGATATAATCTCAGATCCTGATCTGACTGCTTGTTTGACAAAGGGTCTTCGGTTTTCTTTGAGTTTTGGATTCTTTTTGTTTTTCAGATTGATTGTTGATTAGAAAACACTTTTTTCTTGTTTGTGTCAAGAAGTTTTCTTGTCTTTTTCATTTTGTCTACATTGTGAATTTGATTTGGGAATTGTGTTGAAAATGTCTTAATTTTCTTGAATTACATTTTCCTTCAATTACATTTTCCTTCAATTATCACGTCTCTGATTTTGTCGTAGAAAGGAAGAATTAAGTTCATTTATTCTTTAATAATCTCTCATAAGAAAATTTTTACATTCAAAATATTTGAAAAGAGAAGAAATTGGAAAATTTTTAGTTCATGATTGTTTGGAATTGTGTTCATTTGGAATTAAGAAATTGCAATTGGTAGCTTGTTGTAATTCAAAATAAATACCTTCTCCCTACTATAACTAGAGTTCATTGAATTGAAAATTGCATATTCATCTCCTTTTTCATTTTATTGGGTCAAGGTCACAACATCAAGAGTTTCATTTCCATCTCCCTTTTTGAGTAAGAAACAACCTATAAAATACAGCGTAAATTTAAAATTTATTAGTAACTTTTATTTTCTAGGGATCTTTTTCACCAACATTATCTAGGATAGCGCTTTGGAATAGGTTGTAAGGAACACTCGCCAAAGCATAAAAAAACAAAATAGTATCTTGTGATAGGGAGAGTTCAAATCCAATTGCTACATTTTATCCTGGGAATCCCTTCTCACACAAGGGTCAAACCTGAGGTTGCATTAAGATTAGCAGAGTTACTCACCCTTCTTTTTTGGTCTTGGTGTAGAGATCACACGTATTATTGGGGGTCACTTGAAGGTATACCCACAATTATGAGTGGAATCCTCTTGAGTTGATTTCAAGCTAGATGCCTTGCCTTTGCGCATGGATCAGACTGTCGATTGTTTCCCCAGGCATCATTGTTGTAGTTGGTAACCTTAGTAGCCTATCTCTTTAGGGTCTTTACATGAGGTGATTGTGGAGGGGAAAGTCTTCACAGTACCTATAATTGACGTTGGCCAAAATCACTAGGGTGCCTTGGAGGGTATACCCACGATTATGTGTGGGAGCTTGCACTAGGGTGTAAGTCTATTAAGCAGGTCATCAACGTAACTTTTATACCCGCTTATCCTAGCCCCTTCTTGTCTTGATTTTGCGACGTTGGATTTCATCACCAACTAGTGACTTCGAAATAAGAAAGTTTGTTTGCTTGGTCTCATTCTTATATTTTATTAGTGAGTGATGTATGTTTCCTATAGTTGGTCATAGATTTTCTTCGTTATCTACTCGGCTCAAGCAACATTGGCCTTCACCATTCACGTAGGATGCAAGGGTTTCCCCAGAATATATGGAAGGTTACCAACCTTTACCTCCTAACTCACTAGAAGGATCTCCTGAGGTAGTAGTCAATAATGACATAGCTTCTGAAGTTGGAAGCACACACTCTTTAGAGGGATTTCAAATTGTTTCAGACTCCTTAGAATCATTCTAGCTTCCTCCAAACTCGACTTCGAGTGTTCGCTGAAATCCACGTATACCTTGGGTGAACTCATCCGGCGAAATTGTTCATGTTGACGAAACTGAAATACCTACCAGACCTAACGCATGATCTAGAGTAGAGGATCCACTTTTTCAAAGTGAATTATTTAGGGCCCCGGTTCATGCTGTTGGAACTTCTAGTTTTGGTTCTATCCCTTTGACAGTACATGATTTGTACGGTAACATAGGAGCGAGTCCTGATCGACCTATGGCATCACAAGTGCCTGAGACATCTGTTACCTATATGGTACCTTTAGACCATTTTACTGGTACTACCAGCAATGTCACCATCATTCCAGACCAGTTGTTGATTGGTTCTCACTCGATTCCTACTCTTTAGATGGTCCATTCTACTATGGTCCCACAAGATACCATGATTCCTACCGAAAATGTGGTTATCTCCCAAGCTCCGATTGAGACACCACTTCCACCTAGACCAAATCCATCACTTCCCCTTGGGTATAGAGCTTTGAGTACTTCCGTGGCTATTTCCGCCTAGGTTCCATCTAGAGGCTCTGGAATTTTTGTTCCTCCTGGGTATAATGCTGCTATTGGTTTTGTTCCTACACCTACATAGGTTCTCTTTGGAGGGTCTTATGTTCCTCCTCCACCTTTTCTTGGAGGATCTGGCCCTAGTGGCTCCAATCCGCTTGGAGGCACCAATATTTCTATCACTTATGGTTTCCAGATTCCTGTTGGAGGTCAACCTGAGATTGGGGTACAACCTCAAGTTGGGGGGAAACCTCAGGTTGGAGTCCATAACCCACTATATGGACAGAACGCACCCGTGGTACAATATCTACCTTGGAATCTTCCTTTCCAAGGAAATCTACAACCGTCTGGGGGGGAACATCCTCAATTTAACTCTTTTGTACCCCCTAACCTCGATCAATCGTATCTAGGTTCTTTGAATCCCACTTGGGGTCCAAACGTTCAACCTAGTGTTCCTTTTCAAGGGAACCCTCCTAATCAATCCAACCCTATGGGTTATGTGCCTAAGAATCCTCCACAACCGAATCTGTCAGGACTGTATCCTTATTTGCAGACTGCTTATGGTCCTACTAGTATACCTACGGGGCTTCCCCCTCAAAACTACCAGTTTCCACAAGTGAACCGATAGTTTCCTTTCATGGCCACTTTGGATTTAGCTGATCTGTCTAGGATTTTGAATGATCCTATCTTACATTCTCCTTACTGGCCCATCATACCGGCCAAGTTACTATCCAACATTCCTAAATTTTATGGTCGAGTAGGAGAAGATCCAAATAATCATGTTATGAATTCTCATCTGTGGTGTTTATCCAACTCCTTGATGGATGACTTCGTCATATTATGACTTTTCCAACAAAATCTCACGGGTTCGGTAGAAAAATGGTACATTGAGTTACCACGAGGTTTCTTCAATTACTTTAACACCCTATCTATGGCCTTTCTAACACATTACCAGTTACCAATTCGATACGATATAGGAACCAAAATTTTGAGTTCTTTTAAACAATCCTTGTCCACTCATATTTATGATCACATCCATGAGTGGAGGAGGAGAAGACGTTTGATCAAAGTTCCTCTTCTTGATCAACTATTAGATGAGTGGTTTACCAAATCACTCATAGGAACTATCGTTCATGATGTCTCCATGGGTGTTTTTTTCACTTAAGAGAAGGTGATTAGTCATGCTCAATATCTGGATCTTGTTTATTCACAAATGGGAATTCTTTACGATTTGATCCTTGATGCTCCTCGTCCTTCCACAAACCCTACCCCAACACCTCCAGCATCGTCTCATGTTGTTGATGGTGTGATCGAAACCTTTTATGTTGAGACTTAGTACACACACATCGGTCACACCAATCCTAAATCTACTAATTCTAATGCACAAAATACTCCTAATCCTACTCCTTCCATCGGTAAGACTGTCGAAGTTAATTCTGTTCAATCCACGCCTATTGGAAAGAATAAAAATAAAAATAAATGGAAGGGGTAAGAACAAGGAGGACAATAATAATAATCCACAATCTGATAAATCCAAAATGCAAACCACTGATGAGAAAGATAAACATAAGCCTCGTTACCCCTTCCTGATTTGTGGTGACGATCATTACACGAAAGATTGTCCAAGACGTGCCAAAGTTACTAAGTTCCTCCAAGGGAACGGGAAACATCCTACACCCACCCTTTTGTCACAACCTTTCCCTTCTCAGCAGCAAGCCCAACTGGTCATTCATGACCAAGCTTCTCCTTCTACCTCATCTTATGTCCTTATGTGTACTTGTGATTCTAAAAAGAACGAAGTTGCAATCGTGACTCGAGCCAAAGATTACTCTCCGTCAAAAGAGAAATTTGATGATCTACTACCTTTGTTGGTTCAACCTTCTCCTCCCACTTCACCTCCCAATGGTACTCTTCATCTTGAAAGACTAGGTCTCGATACAGTTCTTCTCCCTCCTCCCAATGGCATAGTTTGAAAGTCTGCATTCAATCCTCACGCACGTGTTTCCCAAAACTATAGTATTGTAGAATATCTTGCGCAAGCACCCTCCACGATGTCAGATCTCGAAGTCCTTCAAAGTTTCCCTACCCAACAGAAGGCACTATTAAAGGCCATAGGTGGAATTGATCCCACAATTACCAATTTAATAATCTTTGACTTGGAAGATCACGTTCCAAGGCTTCCTCCTCAGTTAGCATTTCAGATCCAAGTTGTTATTGAAAACAATAATATTTGTAGGACTTTTATTGATGAGGGAGCCTCGACTTGCGTCATGTCTGTCACTTGTTGGAAATCCATCGACTCTCATACCCTCACTGAATCACACAATACAATTAAGGCTTTCAATGGTACAAGATTTAAACCCTACCGTGTTCTTCCATCATTGTCTATTACATTGGAAGGTAAATCGATCAATGTTGAGGTTGAGGTCTTCAATGCACCTCTTGATTACAACCTTTTACTTGGTTGTAGCTGGATTGAATCCATGCATGCAGTTATGTCTACCCTTTTTTGTGTGGTACGATTCTCATACCAAGGAAATTTCGTTACTGTTGACCAATTGGCCTTCTTTAATTCTGATCCCCGTACTAGAAACATTCCTTTCATCTCGAAGATACCCCCTGGTTATGAGAATGTCAGAGTGGGTATTTTGAAAGATTCAACTTTGATGGGTACATTTCCAATCCCACAACCCGATATTTCCCCTCCTTTTGTTGCCTCTATTAACATAATATCCACCACTATTTGTGAAACCCCTAAGTCATATGACCCATGGATAGTACCTAACCCTGGTGACTACTTTCATTGCAATGACAAGATGCCTTTAAGTCCAGTCGAATCCGATTACCAAGCTATTCAATTGACAACCCCCTCCTCTCCTTCTCTCTATGATTCATCTCCTGATCCATTTCACGTGATATTTCCTACTGATGAGATGATCATGTTAGTCATGTCTATGGAAGACACTCCTTGGGACAATGGGAATCCTCTCTCCATTCCATTTCTATAACGTGACACCATAAAGAGTTATCAATGGATTTCAACTCTGTCGACCATTTTTGTTGTTTCTTCCATTCAAGAGTCAATGTACGATGTTTTGTACGAAGGGAACTTGAGAAATATTTCACCTACTATCCCTCTCAACATTTCCATTAAACCTAGAGTCATGGAGAATGTTCACATCGGGGCCTCATGTTCTACTGATGAGGTCCACATGTATAAAGTACTTTTCGAAGAATTTTGTGACGTTTTCGCCTGGAGTTACGAAGAGATGTCGAGCATTGATCCTGACATTGTTGTGCATGAGATTAATACATACTCAGATGCTAAACCTGTTCGAAAATGACTTCGCCTAGTAAATCCATGCAAAGTTGTTTCTATCAATCTTTAAGTTGAGAAACTTCTTAAAGTTGTCTTTTTTTATCTCGTGGCTTTGACTGATTGGGTATCCAATCTAGTTCCGGTAAATAAGAAACAAGGAACCATCCGCGTTTTTGTAAATTATAGGGACATAAACAAAGCTTGTCCTAAGGAAACTTACCCAACCCCTTTCATTTACCAGATCATCAATGAATGTGCTGGTAGTGAAATCTTATCTTTAATGGATGGTTTCTCCAGCTATAATCAAATTAATATTTTACCCACGGACCAACACAATACCACTTTTATTTTCCCTTAGGGAACCTTCGCTTACTGGAAATTACCCTTTGGTATCAAGAATGTTGGCATGAATTTTCAGTGTGCTATGCCTATGCTTTCCATGATATTAAGCACATTGTGCAACCCTATTTGGATGATCTACCGGTGCATTCTATGTGTCGTCAAGATCACCCAAAACATTTGAGGGCCATTTTTGTACATTGTTGTTATTACCATATCCGCTTAAACCCACACAAATTTGTTTTTGTGTGGATTCTATCTAACTTCTTGGTTTTATTGTGTTAATACACAATATTTGAGTAGACCCCTTGAAGGTTGAGGATATCCTTAATCTACCTCCTCCTTCCACTTTACTTCAGCTCCAAAGTTTGCAAGGGAAGGAAAGTTTTTTATGTCGTTTCATCCCCAATTATGTTGAACTGACGAAAGGATTCACTCAGATACTCAATAAAGGTTACGAGTTCGTATGGGATGATACTGCAAACAAATTCTTTGAAGCTTTGAAACTTGCCTTAACCCGTACGCCATTACTGTTTCCCCCTAACTATAGCCGGGATTACTTCCTCTACTTAGCTGCTTTGGACTCTACCATTTCCATGGTATTAGTCCAAGAGGACGATTTGCATGATGAACATGTGATATACTATTTGAGTCAGAATCTCACGAATACCGAGACCAAATACCTACATGTGGAGAAATTGGCCTTGGCAGTTGTTCAAGTTGTCCAACATTTTCGTCATTATATCTTATTACACAGAACCACTGGTATTTTCGATTGAAACCCTATGCAACACATCCTTACCCGACAATTTCTAGGGGGAAAGTACTCCAAATGGATAGTGATTCTCCAAGAGTTTGACTTGGAATTCAAACGTGCTAATTCAAATAAATCCTTGGTTTTTGCCGAACTGATATCTGACCTTCCCTCCACTGAGACAAAAAAATGTGGCAGAGGATTCCTTACATAACGAATCTTTTTTTATGATCAATTTTGATGACATATGGTACACAGATATCATTATCTATCTCCAGACTCAAAATTTCCAGCCCAACCTATCTAGTACAACTCGTTGTCGTATATGCTATCAAGCTCGACAATAAATCATTCTCGGTGATACCCTTTATCACTATAGTATTGACTCCATTTTTCGACGATGTCTCACTTATAATGAAGCTGAGAAATATTTGAATGATTGCCACTTTGGAGCATGTGGCGGACATATGTTTGGGTATGCCACTGCCCAAAATATCTTACGAGAAGGTTATTTCTGGCCTTCTTTATTTAAAGACTGCATTACTGTTATTCAAAAATGCCATGCTTGTCAAACTTATAATAACAAGATAAGATCTTATCATGCTCCCTTACATATTGTAGTTTCCGTTGGTCCATTTTCCAAATGGGGCATTGAGTTCATGACATGTAACCCTCACTCGGCCAGGGGGCATGGATACATCATTGTAGCTATGGATTATTTCACTAAATGGGTCGAGGTGATGCCTACATTTGATAACACCGGAAAAACTGTAGCATTGTTCATATTCAATCACATCATTACTTGGTTTGGTGTCCCTCAAGCTATCGTTACCAATCACGGTAGTCATTTTCATAATTTTATGATGTCTGAACTTACTGAAAAGTTGAGTCTGCGTCATGAAAACTTAACCCCCTATTATCCACAGTCCAATGGTCAGGTTGAAGCAATCAACAAAGTTCTCATTACTATACTTTGACGGATGATAGGAATTCATAAGACAAGTTGGCACACAATGTTGTTCTCATCATTATGGGCCTCTCGGACGTTTGTCAAATCCGCCACCGAATTTACACCTTTTCTAGCTAGTTTATGGTATCAAGGCTTTCTTGTCGATTGAATGTGAAATACCGTCTCTGAAACTGGTCGTTGAAATTCTCCCCAATACCTTTGTCGAAGAAGAACGTATTTTGTATTTGATGCAACTAGATGAAACTCACCGTGATGCCGCCCTGGTTATTGAAACTCAGAAGAAATGTGTTAAAGCCCAATACAACAAGCATGTCAAGCCACATGTTTTTTCCGAGGGTAATCTAGTTATTCTTTATGAACAAGATCGTGACTTACTAGGGGCCGGTAAATTCAAGGCCATGTGGCAAGGTCCTTACATTGTCAAATGTGTGTTGGAGAAGGGAGCTTATGAGCTACTTGATTATGATGGAATCCCTTTGAGTGAACCCATAAATGGGATTTACTTAAAGAAGTACTATGCTTAAGTCATTTTTGCATGAGTTCTTGTACTTTTAGTGTATCATACTCTTGTGTGCTTTTTCGTTGTTTGGTTTCGACCTTCAGCTGCTTACCTTACGTTGTGCTTGATTTCCAGATGTCGGTGTCTTCTCTACCCTACATTGGCTTTGTTGATGGCACTAGTAACAGTACTCAGAACTTAAAATCTGCTTCTTGGGAAATCTATGCACCTATGGATCAATTGATTAGTCTACATGGTGTTTTCCTTGGTCGTGTAACTAACAATATTTCAGAATATAGTGCAGTCATCGAATTATTGACCAACGTTGTGTCACTTGGAATCCATCATCTTATTGTACGAATCGATTTGCAGTTAGTAGTACTATAGTTGAGTAACGTCTACTCCATTCGATGTCCTGCATTATTAAGGGTATATTTACGAATTCGCCTCTTGGAACATCATTTTGATTACATTGAATATCAACACATTCCTATATGTCTAAATACATTAACCGATGCTTTAGCTAATTATGTTTTAGAAAGAAATTTGAGAAATTTATAAAATTCAATCACACTTTGTATATACAACAAGTAAGTCGGTATAAGCCTCATATATATAACGAAAAAAGTGTTACAAAAAGTGTTATTGTCTGAACACCAAAATATCAAAAATATGAAGCACATGGCTTCATATACAAATATAACATCAAGGATGTTGCTCTCTATAACATGTGACTTTCTGTGCTAATTTACAGAGCATTCGACCGATGGAAGCATATACGCCCACTGTATGGTGTTGATAATGCCTCGGGATATCGTCGATGGAGGCATCAGGGATGTTCATCATGAGCCTCTCTAGATTCTGCTCTAGAATCTCATAGTCAACAGTCGCTACTCCTTCTACGTCATCTCTCTACCCTCACCTCTATATGGGGGATGAAGCTAGAGGTCAGTAAGGTCCCACATCTGCATCATCGAAAGACCATTTGATTAGTTGTCGGATAAATAACACATAAAAACATTTTTTATTTAAAAATCACAAAAACATTATTAAAAAAAATGTAATTCTTACCTATGTCCTCCCATTGGGAACCCTCAGGAAGAACCAAGTCTGGATCACCTCAGAATTCTACACTGGCATAGGCATAGTCATCTACCATGAGCATCTGGGTCCTCAACCAGTCAAAGAAAACATCATTATACTTGACGATAGGACCAGTCATGTGTCATTCCATGAGGTCGACCCACCTCTTCATTCTTGGATCCTGTGGGGAAGGTATACGCCACTCTACCTTCAAGTGTAAATATGGGACCCTCTCCAGGAAGAAGGATGCCAAAATCGAGATGTATCCAAATTATTTCAGCTCACCACTCCTGTACTTGGCCAACTGTTTTTTCATGCTTCTGAGAATCTCATCACACCATTTGAAAACTCGGGGCTCCATACATTCCATTGCATACTGGAAATACCTCTGAAGGTCCATATGGGGAGAGACACTCCCTTCCATGTGCGTGATGGTGTAGAGGATAATCTGTAGAGGTAAGTCACAGACAACCTTGATAGCGACCTTGCCGCAATGGTTCTGAGTACCAGGTACACAATGTTCATTGATATAGTGACTCATAGGCTCACCACCTCCACTGCTACATGTCAATGTAACTCGAGCCCCACGGTGAGACAAGCCGGTCAAGAAGTATATATCCTCGATATCTATCGTAAGAATGTGGGAACCCACACAGAATTCCTATTGGTTCACATCCCACATGTGAACTAAGTATTCGAGTAACCTCATCTGGGCCCTAATGCCTTAGATATTGAAGAATTTTAACAACCCACACCGTCGGAGGGCATTTACCATTCCCAGGTCATTCCCAACAAAGTAATATTCTACCTCATGCTCTCTCTCCTTCCATTCCAACATTATTACTATAGAAAACCTGCAATGGAACATAAAAGAGAGACTAGCCTCTTCATCTTCTCATTGGAAACTTTTTATTGGAAAATACATCTCAAAACACTTTTTGAATTGCACATGTCGCAGGATAGGACATTTGTACAGTGCGGAGTCGTCGCAGGCTAGCCTAAAGGCTGCTTGTGACGACCCTGGGTCATTGCAGGGAATGATATAAGGCATCTACGATGACCTCCACGTGCGGGTACCCTTGAAAATCCAACTCAAAAATCCATTTCTAACAAATGAAAAGAAAAAATTGATCCATGAAAAGTTGAAAGAGATGAAAATTACTTGTTCTGCAAAGACCGTTTGTCGAATGATCAACTATGCCTCCCGCAATCTGCAGTGGAAATTTGAGGTAAATAGGGGGTTCTTGAACAAAGTTTGGGTGGAGTAACAATGGAATAGTGAAATGAAGCCTTTTACCAATTTTGATTAACTCTTTCACTTTTTCATTTCATTTTATATTATTTTATATATTCCACCTAAACCCTAAAAGTTTTAACGACATTGCAAGTGTTTGGCTTTTGTAGATGAAAAACCTAGGAGTGAAATATTGAACAAGGATATGTTGTTTTGGTTTGCTTTTATACATTTGTTGCATGTACAGATCCTTTTAGAGTTTTTCAGGAAAAACTCTGAGCTCAGTTTTTGTTTTTTCTCGTGATCGTAAATCAATGAGAATGTAATCGAGTATACTTTTGTCACTTTTTTGTACTCGTAATGGTAACATGAAAAATGAAACCTATGGAGTATCCTTTAAGCTCTTTTCACGCTCCATAAAAATGAAAAGATTGTCGAGCGACCTTGTTCTTTTCACACTCATAAAATTATTTGAAGAAAACATCTGATGAGTGGTAGGTTATCAGTTTTTCAGTTTCATCAGATTAAACTATGAAAAAGGAACTTGTGGAGTCTTATTTAATTGTTTTTCAGACTCTCTAAACATGAAAAACCCTCGATTTTCTTCTCTTTGAAATCGTTAAACAAACATTGAAAGACCCATACGGGACTGAACCATTCCTTCTTAGGGTTTGTTAAAAATACTTTGAGGGACTCGTCCGAAGGATGAGATTACATCAACAAGAATATGTTATCCTCCTCAAGCTTGCCTAAAAATAAAGAGGTACTCGCCAGAAATGGTGGGGGAAATTTGGGAAAGAAATGTGTCTCTGTATCTGTGTTAGTGGCAGTAATAGTCGCTCTTAAACATGACACCCCCCTTTTGTCATTAAACCCGGGTTGGGAAATCCATTTATATCTCATTCGACCATCTGCATTTCTGTATGTTGGGTCCTCCTTGAGTCAATGCTGCCAAGACCATTTTCGTATCATTCATATGTTCAAGATAAGTCCAGCCTTAATAAGCCTCCTATTGAGTCAGTCATCTGTAATTGTAAATCTTCTACCATGTCGACCTTCCCTATGTAAATTCCAAATCATTTCATGCTCTAAGATGCTTCAAATTTGTTACTCATTTCATGTCATTGATGGGGGATATATCAAGGCCCTCCTGTGACAATTATTTTCCTGTCAACTTCAACTCATTATCTAGGAACAAGACTTAGAAATCATTCGGTACCTTAGAGCGTGCATGAATCAATGGCAGGTTTCTTCACTTTCAACAGTGGGTTCACATCATTGACCCCTGATTGGAAGATTCCATCGAGTGTTAGAATTCAAATAATTTATTCAAATCCGTTGGATTGTACTAGGATACCTTGGGATTCATTGACATCAATGGTGATTTCCCTCTCACTTGTTAACAGTTTTCATTAATGACCGGTAATCAAGTGGTTTTTACCATGTTCGACTTCATCACCTGTAATCGCATGGTTAGATTCATACTTAGGGACGATGGAAATGAAGACCCTAGATCATACCATTATGATCCAGGTTGCAATGGAGTATTCATTATTTGTATTGGCACATAGATCCACTTTGTATGTCTTGTGGCTATGTCTGAATTTGAGTCATTTTAGCGCATAGATCCACAGTGTATTCTGGGTGGCTATGTCGATTTTACATTGACATGGATCCATGGTGTATATTTGGTGGCCATGACTCATTTGACATTTTGTAATTTGAGTATGGGAATGCCTACCTCAAACAATGGTATATTATTATGTTGATGTTTGACTGTTTGCAGGTTCCTGAATGATGTGCTCTTTTTTTCCGACACACACATATTACAAAGTATTTCGGTTATCACAAGTTCCAGTCTCATACTTTAGGGGGCATTCTATTACACATTATTTTGGTCACCCCAGTGATCCATTCACAAACATGTGTTCATGTTCCCAAAAAGAGCATTTCTTCATGAGGAGAGTGATTGACGTTTTCTTCTCGAAAACCATATGCAGGTTGCGACGATCCCTGATCGTCTCCCCCTACCCTAAATATTGATTGCGGCATCTCCAAAAGATTCCCTATGGCTAGGGTGCAACGATGTCAAAAGGATAAGAAAAGGTTAAGTTTTACGAAAGTTCTAGAAGATGAGGTGGTGTCCGTATAGTTGGGATCTTAAGAACTTCTCTGATTTGGTGGGATCATCCTAATCTCTTTAACCATCTCTCTCTCCCTTATATAAATATGGATCTCTCATGCAAAAGGTTAAGAACATAAGGTTAATTCAAAGCTAATATTGCATGGAGAGTTTTGCATTGGATAATTCTTGAGAGCTTCATTTCAGTTTATCAAGTCATTGTGGATCTTCTTCATTCAAGATTGGAGCAAGTGTGTGTGTTGGAGCAAAGGGTCATCGGAAGGGGACCTTGCAACATCAAGGATTTGGTTGTAATATCCACTTTCATTATTATATGATATACTGATATGTTTCTTTCCCATAAAACTCATCTTGTTTTATTGTATGATTCCTTGATCAAATACATAGGTTCTCGTTGAGTATATTATTGCTTTGACTTTGGTTGGCCTGTGTTCCCTTGCATATTCAATATCACAGGAGCACCAGAGTGGATCTAGGATGAAAATGGCAAGAGGAAGTGCTATTTAAATGGTATGTTGCCCATCTCTTTCTAGATAGTAAACTCAATTATTAGAGCTTAGGGAAAGCGTCATATTTTGTTCTGTTTTGTTCTAGATCTAGGTGGATCTAGGGAGATCTGTTCATGTCTGCATTTACCAATAAGTCCCATAACAGTGTGTTTACAGGTTGTGTAAAGGATGAAGTTGGATACTCATTTGGAACTGTCATAAATATTGATAAAGGGAGAGATATTCTTTCTAAAGGCATAAAACATAATCAAAATTATGTTATGAAGAAATATAAGATATTATTACCTCATAAAAATATTCATGGAGAATACTATACACAACTTGTAAATGAGAAAGAATATGATGAAAGTGTTATGAAGTGCTCAGACCGACACAAGGAGATGATGCCAGATCAGATCCAAAAGTCTCATGGACTGGAAATTAATCATTGGTGTGTGTATGCAGGTTATGAAGGCAACCCCAAAAAGAGGGAAGGAATTAAAGAGAAACATTCAAAGATAATGTTGAGAGATTATGATGAAGAACTAAGATTAGTGGAAGAGTGGTTGATCACTCCAAGGATTGATGAAGACTGCATAGTTGTTGCAGGAATAGAGTCTTCAATGATATTTGATATAAAGGAAGGATTTGAGGCATCAAGAGGAGAAGAAGAATTATTAGTTTTTCAAAATAATTGTTTGTTTGAGCATGTCAATTATAGAAAACTAGAGGATGCAAAGTTGTCTAAAGGAAATCAGAATGAGGACAAGAAGAAACTATAGGTTGCATTTACAGACTTTAATTAGTATTCCCATGGAACTAAGGAAATTAAGGAAAGAAGCAAGGATCTTATTTTTGTAGAAATATGGATGCAGGAAAAGGAAGAAGAAATGGCACCAAGAGACACACACATTATGTCTATAGAAGTGTAGTAACAAGTTTGTAACAATACCATGGACCAACAAAAGGAAACATTGGACATTGAGATAGATGAACTGTGGAAGTATACGATGAAGAAGTCCATATGGGGATACCATGAAATGAGAAGTGTAATCATCCACAAACTACAGTTGGCTGAGAGAGATTATGTCAGCAAGGTAACTTGCAAGAAACAACATAAGACTTGGGATCCAGAAAGATGGAGGATAATAGTGAAGACAACATGTAATAAATCATATGGGCAGGAAAGCAAAGGATTGGAGGAGGAATTCAATTGAAGACAAATGGTTAGGAGATCATGGAAAAAATTTAACCCTGGGATTCTGATGTAGAAGGATTTTTTCCTCCAAAATATATCTTTTTGAATAGACCTAGGGGGTATTTGATTTTACCAAGGGAGTTGGTTTTCTAACTTGTTATTATTGTAATTTCCTATGCTTTATTGAAATTATAGAAGGAATGCATAGGATAGGTTTTTATTAATTGATTTTAGTTAAATGTAAGTGAATCTTCCTATGATAATAGATCTAGATATTTGTGAGGTCTAGAAGAGATCCTAGAGTGATCTCTTGAGGATATTGTGGATCAAAGATATCCTTGAAAATATTTTGGATTCTGAGTAGAATCTTAAATGAGATTCAGGTTTCAACCTTGTTTTGTATATTTCGTAAGCATATGGAAAATCAAGAGAGTGTATGTAGAGAAAGAGTGAGAAAGAGGTAGAGTGTGAGTAGAAGGCCAATTGTGTCGAAAAGGCCAAAAATATGACAATTAAATGTAAATGAGTCCAAGGAAGGAAAGAAGGCCTTATGTAATTGTGTACAGATTCATTTATAGAATCTCTGTGTGTTTATCTGGTGTTTTTGTATATCATTGGGGTGATGTGTTGAACTATTGAATCCATATGGGATCTTCTATGTGTTAATGTTTTCTCTAACCAGTGTTGTACATGCTTATATAGTAATCGATCATTGATCATCGAAGATATCGATGATCCTAATTGAAGACATATTGGGTTGATTTGTTTGGAGTCATGGATGAAAAGAGGTTGAAAATTATTCTTTGTGCAAGGTAAGCATCAAGGAACAAAAACCATTAGATCAAGGTCAAGTTAAGTCTTGACCATTGGATCGAGATCATAGTAAATTCCTCACTGCATATAACTGAATAATCATGATCATTTGATCTAGATTCATATCGACGGTTTTTGTTATAGTGGACCGCGAGAATCAAAGTTTTTAATGTGTTTGAGGGTGAAAAAAGTCTCGGCAGTCTGGTGACGGGAACAAATCTGATTGTCAAATCCAGAGGCAGATCAATGAACAACAACATATTGGGGTTTAGAAGGTGCAATGAATTTAAAGGAAAGGCGACCAATCCACGTGTAGAAGATATCAACGACTCAAATTATATATGGGATAAATTTGCCAGATTGAAGGTCCAAATTCCATAGCCTAGACTTATAGATGGTGAAATTGTGAATGTTTATCACCAACAACATCAACGGTATAGATCATCACGCATATCAGACTACAAAATTTTTGGGTTGATGATAAGTGTGAAATGTTTTTATGTCCCAATGACGAAAAACATCATGCTGACGTAAGGAAATCCACATAGAAAGTGACATGTGGAGACCAAGTCCCACGATACATGGTTTCCATGGAAAACCTTTGATGGTGAAGATTAAATATTGAGTCCATAAATCAAAAACCCTTGTTGAGACCGAGATACATCAGGATGACGTCATAGCCCCACTCAGGAGATGACACATGGAAGCAAGATTCCAGAATGATCAAAGTTTTGTAATGGCCCACATTGTGAGTTGAAATATAACTAAAGGAGAATCGACGGTCAAGACTAGATCCATGATTCTGATCAGTGATGATTAGTCATTGACAAATATCAAAAAGGAAGAGATCGTGATCATTGATCACCAATGGGATGAATAGTCTAGGTCATTACGAACCGCGACCTTAGGGAATTTTGGGTTGTTGAGAAGTTCTAAAGAGTCTAGACATCCCATGATCTCTATACGTGGTAGTCATCCATTGAAGACTATAGATCGACAATCCATATTGATCATGTACATCCATGGATCTTAGACGATGGTTATAGCTATTGGTCACATGAAACGATGGTGTTATAAGTTAGTGCTAAGGTTTAAGTGCTTAAGGAAATAAGCACTATATTGCAACGTATGGTTTTGTGGATGGGAAGGGGCTTAAATTCAGATGAGAGAAGTTCTTGGGTTTAAGTGAAAGGTTCTAACAGCTGGTCATGAGAAGGATAAGTTCCCATATTTAAGTACTATAGACAAGAATTTATAGAGTTTGGTGCAAGAAATAGAGTACTCCGGACTTTGTAAACAGAGGGAATTGGTCCAGTATCATGAAATTGAGAGCAACGTGAGCTTGGAGCTGCAATATATTTTACTTATAACTCTGCACCTATTGGAAACTGACCTAGTGGGTTGCTATCAATATTGTTTTCTTTAGTTTTTCAATTTCAAATCATTTTAGGTTTATCTATGCCAATGCTCTTGTTGATCCATTTGTTGGATCTACTAACTCTATTACCTGTGATGAAGATGATCCTTTCTTCAAGATTTTAATTTGTTTCTCATACATTTCCATCTTGTCTCCCATCTATACCATTTGTCTTAGGAGTTTATCCTTTTCATTTTGAATTGTTTGTAACTCTAGAGTTTGAACATGATCAATTACCGAGATGTTGAGACTTTTATTCAATGTTTGGATTTCGATGTCCTTTGTTTTCATCATATCTTGCACATATGTTTCATCTTGTGTATTTTCTCCCATGTCCATTACCCATTGTTCCAACTCCTCCACTCTCATCTGTTTAGTTCTATTATCTAAATTCTCATTTTTGAGCTGAATTCTAATCTTTTAATTTATGGTTTGGAGTTTTTTAATTCCAGGCGTGATTATCATTACATCCTCATTTAACATCTCTCCAGTATATCTGTGCCAGTCCATTTTATCCAGTGGATGAATTTCATTGAGATCAATGGAGATATTTGTAACCTTATTTTGATCATTTGTTTCCATCACTGCTATATTCAATTTTCCCTTTTCATAATCCACAATAGATAGCATTTTGGTATGTGATGTCCCTTGGTCAAATATTTTAGGAAGAATGTTTTGTTTAATATTTGCACCCATTTTTCTAGTAGCCATGAATTGATGAACATGATCAATTTGTTTTGACTGATCTGTATCCAGATATTCTTTTCCACTTTGACCCTATGAACTCTAATGATTTTTAATGATGATACTTCTACATCACATCAGGTTCTCTTATCACTTGCTCTTATTCTTCTTGTGATTTTTTTATCTTCGTCTCATCTTCTACTTCTATTTTCTATCTTTTTGTTGACCTTTCTTCTTATGTCTCTGACATTTTTGGAACCGATCTTGTACTTTTCCTTTTATATATCTTTTCAAATTGTTGAGGGCTATTTTTTACTAGTGATTTTGATGGTTGGTCTGCAACTTTCTTCTGAACCTGCAAAATCCTCTATACATCCTCCCAACCATCATGATTAGCTAATAGCTCTAATTATGATTTTATTTTATGCTTATAAGAAACTTGCCCATTTGTAATCCTTTTTTAAGAAATTATAGCATGAGGATCATACACCTATATTTCTCCCTATTGGAATCCCATGCCCTGGAGAAATTTTTCTACCACCTGCAAAGTTGATCTAGTATTGACAATAAAAGAGTCCACCTCCTTTTTTAATTTAAAAATTGATTTTTATTTTCTTGATAAAAATGGATAAATTCATAATCTAATCTCTTTCTAATGAATTCTAGCGCAAATATTCTAGAAGTAGAAAGGGTAGGAAAAAGGAAAGGTTGTAGTTTAGAGCCATTTAATCTAATTTTTGTATAGTTTTCAAATACATACCAGTCTCCTACTCTCTTATTAGGACTCAGCTGTAAAATTTTCTTACATTCTAGGAAGACTGTAGGAGACATATCATCATGTATAATTTCATAATCCTTTGACATAAACTAGTTAACATATTATGAGAATCCAACATTTTGAATATTCTTCTTAACCAGAGAAGTTTGGTGAATAGATGAAATGGATCGCAAATTTTGTATTATGTTTCCAATTCAATATGTGAAAAATTAACAGCTTCAAAAAACATAAAGAGATATACTAGGTAAGATTGGTATATGAAACTTTTCAGGGTTTAAAACTCTGACAATTTATAATGAATTATATTAGCTAGAAACTGAGTATAGTCAAATTTGGTCAGAGGTTTTACTTCAGATGGACATATTGACACCCTAAAAGGAATTCGTCGACAACCTGGTCATTTTCTTTTCCTATTGGACAAACATCTTGGATTCCTCTTACATGCATTTTGTATTCAGTTTCATAAAAATCCCAAGTATGGAGGATCAATGCAACAAAAGAATAAAGAAGAAAAAGCAAGAGCAGAGTGCGCAACAAAGGCACATTCAATCTCGGGAGTGTGCATATAGAAGGGAAGTGTGCAGTAAGAACATACTTAGTCGAGAATAAAGTAGAGAACAAAGGAAGATAATAAAGCAAGTGAAAAGGAAGGATAACAGTTCCACAGGCCAAAAGCAGAAAGACGTGAAAAAGTAGTAAGAACAACAGTTGGAGTACAAAAGCATCATGCAGACGTAAAAGTAGGAAAAGAAATACCGAACAATAAGTCTATGTGAGTTGTCATGAGTTGTAATTGTGTTTTTGGGGATATGCATGGTAGGGTATTGAGCCTAGAAATTATGTATAAATATGTAATGGGTTGGGAAAATTAGGTTTTCGCTCCTATGGGTTCGATTGGGGTGAAGTTCTCTCTTCTATTTTCAGAGACTGTTATGTAAGGTGAGTGATAGAATAGGCTAAGGAGAAGAGATTCTATGTCTGAGTGGAGAAAGAGAGTTGTAGAGAGAGGCTTTCACTGAAAAGAGGCTAGGAAATATGGAGAGAGAGAGAGATCTTGATATATCTATTGTAAGCATAGTGTGTAGCCTGAGAAAATTGCAGAAAGCATAATAGAGAAGCCAATCATTGTGGACATAGCCCAAATTTGGGTGAACCACGTTAATTACTGTTTTTTCTTGTCATTTATGTGATTGTTCATGAATATTTTCCTTATGCATGGTTAGATTAGATTTGGTTCTTATATGAGCACTGCGCAATAGTATGAATGTTACCATAAGTGGTTTATGTTGTAGAATAATGATAATATGTATTGAATTCACTAAGTAACCAAGAAAGAAAAAATATTCAATAATGCACAGAGAATAGATAAGCAATAATGAATATGATGGTCACCTCCCATGCCCTCACTCCTGCAAAAACTTAGTTCCTACAACCCCTATAGATGCCTCAGGTGAGACTTCACTTACATGCAGGTGATGTCGAAAGGGCAGGTGTCTGAAGGGTTGTGTTGGTTAAGATAACTTTAACCTAGGGTCTTACAACCGCATGTCAACAAATGGTTCCATTTATGGGACCTAGAATATGTGATTGAGGGAATTTTTTGAAGGCCGGTTAAGAAAGAAATATGAGAATAGATAGAAGGGAAGGAACGAAAATTTTCTCGAAAAGAAAATAGAAACTATTGTATGAGAGACGAGCAATGGATTCAAAGGTATGTGTACAAAGAGATGGATGATATTTTCTTTGGTGAATTTCTGATTATTATAACTAAATGGTTAGAAATATTAGTGGAGAATATTGGAAGGTATCGAACCACAGTGCCAAGGAACTAGACTCCTTATTTGGTAAGGAAGTTGAATTATGCAAGTAATAAAACTTCTCACATAGTTTATTTCTAGTTGGACAATATATTGGGAGGACATATTATAGAATTTGTAGTATATTTTACCTAGTCATACAATGTTGTAGAGAGGTATTTCTTCAAAGGTCTGCATGGAAGATTCATGAAATATTTGGGTACGTGGATAAATATGTTGTTGCATGACAAGTGCGTGAAGAAAATGGAGTTTGATTACTAAGGGGCCTCCCACACATAGGGGAATCGAGGGATGACAAGAGGATCTTCTAAATGTAGGAAAGAGTGAAGAAATAAATGAAGAAGGAAGGGAGGGACTGAGGATGTAGATAACTGAAGAGGTTTTATGAGAATAAGAAGATGATTTTGGAGTATTGCGTAGTGGAAGGAGGTATAAGAGGAAAAATACTAGGGCTGAGAAAGGAGAGTCGTGCAATGAGCCTAAGGGGAGAAGACTGTGTGAAATATTCCAAATCGTAGAAATACCACACATAAAAGGAGAGGAAGATGAGTTCCAATCCAGTCCTATAATAGAAGAGTCGTTAAGTCCTACTCATACTGGATCCTGTGTCAAATCCACAACACAATGTGCATCACCAAAATATGAGATAACAGTTGAATACTTATCAAAAGCACTTGTAGTTAGCAAGGGAAATCATAATAGTAATAGACAGAGAAGTGGAAGCAACACGATGAGTCAAAATCCACTAGCATCACCAAGGGGAGGTGCTACAAAATACAACATGACAAGGATAGACAACACCTTGAGACTTCTTGAGTTCCAAGGAGTTGGGTCTGAGGACCCTGAACAACATCTATTCGCATTTGAGATGATTTGGGCCAAAACGAATGTCCAAGATGAGGTCGTAAATATTGCACAGTTGGAAACAACCTTTAGAGGTCGTGCACTAGTCTGGTACATGAAACTATAGAGTACCACACCTACAGGACAAGAGAGGACTCTAGAAAAAATTAGACAGGCACTGTTAAAAGAGTTCAAGAAACCAAAGTCTGAGACACAATACATTACCAAGCTGAAGGAAATCAAACAGGTACAAACTGAGCCAGTATGGGATTTTGACCAAAGATTCAAGGATGTGATAGGAAGTATAACATTTAAATCCTCAATCAACAACATAGGGTATGGTTTATTGTGGGACTCTTACCACACATCTGTGATCCACTGAAACAACAAAAAATTGTGTCACATCCTGAAGTTTTGGAGATCACAATGAAACTGGAAGCATCCCCTATAGGATACAGTGGAGGGATGGTGAAAGTACAGACATGGTTAGCTTCCTTGATAATTTAATCGACACAACTCACAAAAGGGAAAGATAAATGAGAACAAGTTTGGTGTACCAAGTGTAGAACTGAAGACCACCATAAGGACGATTTCCTGACTTTTGCGAAGTATTTGGAAACTGGAGCACCAAATCCAGTACCAGGAGGGGGATATTGTGAAATATGTAAGAAATGGGGACATCGTCTGACAGAGTATCCATTACTACAAAAATATCAGAGTACATCAAGAAACTTATTTTTCAACTTTTGTAAGTCAGTCAGACATGAAGAGAAGGATTTTCATGCATTCGATTTAATGAGGGAGTGCACTTCATATATGTATAGGATTTAGGAGGAGAATGTTGCAACAGAAGGAGGTGTTCCACAGTATAATAATAAAAGAGGATTTAATATAGAAAATAGAGTAAATTTTGGCAGAGGTCGAGGCAGAGGAGGTAGAGGACCAGTAATATGTTTCAACTGTAATAAACTAGGACACTTAGCTTGTGATTTCCCGAAACCCTATACAAACTTAATTTATTGTAGAGAATTGGACCATGCAATAGAATACTATCCTCCACTAGTTGCGAAATGGAAAGTAAGAGGAAATTAGAACCGGAATCCAAATCAAAATGTGCAGAAAATATCAATCAAAAAATGCAATGAAGGACCTAGAATAATAGTTGTTACGCGCAGAGGAACTAGAACAGGGACTGGTGTGATGAATGGAGGAAAAAATGTTGAGAAATGGGTAAAGAAATCAGTAGGACCTATTCCAACATTCAACCCTTAGCAAGAAAATGAGACGTATCAAAGGGAAATACAAGAGATACTAGAATCAGATTGGGTAGCATCATCGTCATATGCACCTCATGTATGTGATCACACTATCCCATAGAAGCCACTTGGGAGCCTAAGTACTCTAAGAGAGTTCCTTATAAGTTGAGTAGAGTTAATGAAAAATGAAACTACACTAAATGCATTATATGAAATGATTGATCATTGCACGCAAGGAAGGGAACATCCTATTACATAGAGGGTAGTGAATCAGGTACTCTGCAAAAAAAGGACCAATGGAAGATTCCAATCAAGTGAAAATATTGGGTAATACAATATGGATAATGTTATCTTGGACTTGGGTTATGATGTGAATGTGTTACCAAAGTAGACCTAGGAGATGATGGGGAAACCCAAGTTAATCTGGTCATTTTTTCACTAAGATTAGAAAACCATCATAAGATAGTACCAATTGGTCGATGGACATGAGTACCTGTGAATATAGATGGGGTGCACAGTGTGGAGGAGTTTGAATTCATTGATATCATGGATGATAGTAAACCATATCCAATGCTAATGGGACTTGAATGGGAATTTTATAATCAGGTGATCATTAATATAAAGAGGAGGGAAATGATATTTGAGGTAGGAGACTTAAATATCACTACACCCTTGGATCCGATGGAAGGAAAAAGGTACATAGAGTTAGTGAGAGGAAACAAAATTGATAACTTGTACAACATGACTGCATGGATGGATGATTATGTAAACCCCACTACAAATGGCACATTAAGTTGGAGAAGAATTAGTTCATGCACATAAAATTCAGAGGAAGGTATGGAACATTGGTAGTAGTGAATGCATGAAGTATCAACTAGACATTATGCACACATAACTCGATCATTGTTCTCAATTGGAACAAATTTATGTGATCCACCCAGGTATGATGGATTGACTGACATAAAATTGTTCATAAAGGAATTTTAGTTGTAGATACCTGAACAACAGAGGTTTTTGGCACTAGATGTTGTCCTAAAGGCTACTCCATCTAGGTGGTGGGATTCACACAAATAAGGGATGAAAGACTAGTCATAGTGTCGGAGACTAATGCAAGTAAGATTTGGTATCGAGCTAGAGAATAGTGCACATAAGTATATAGGGATAAGTAAACCAGTAGACCATGTGGAGTAGTGAAAAACAGATCGAGTTTGACACTGAAGGAGGAATGGATACACAAGTTTATACATACACTGGATACAATTCCAAAGAATAGGTATTTGGAATTGGAAATGTGCAGAGAGACAACAAGATGGGAAAAGTTGGTTCAAAGGTTCATGGAAAAATTTACATTTGAACATGAATCTCCATTAACGGATGCAACATTACAAGTTATTCGAACCAATATATTCTCAAAATAAGGGTAGATGGAGGTGGTACCGGTGTGCAGTGCACATAGAGCTTCGATGATTTTTCACAAATTGTTGGAGTGTTACAATGTTTCTAAAGAAGAATAGGATGAGGAATATCCTGGGAATGTGAAAGTACCTGAAACTAAGGGAGAGCGGGAAGTGGAAGGTAAACATTGGGATGAAAAAAAATACAAAGTTTGCGCAAATAGGGGATTACTGGAGTGATGAAACAGTGGAGAAGATAGCATATTTATTACGAGAGTATCAATATCTATTCCCAACTACATTCTCAGAAATGAAGGGGATAGATGGAGAACTAGGCGAGAATAATATCCCTTTGAAACCTAGTGCTAAACCAATGTGACAAAGACCCTACAGGTTAAATCCATAGTACAAAGAGAAGGTGAAATAAGAAATAGAAAAGATGTTGGACATAGGGATCATTAAAACTATGGATTAATAAGAGTGTATCAGTCCAATGGTAGTGCAAGACAATAAAAAAAAGGAGGAATCAGGATTTGCGTGGATCCAAGGAAGTTGAATGATGCATGTTTACATGATCCATTTCCCACACCATCCACGGATGAGGTACTAGAGAATGTAGGAGGACAGGAGACTTATTCTTTCACAGATGGATTCTCAGGGTACCATTAGATAAAAATTGTGCAGGAAGAAAGGTACAAGACTACTTTTGTGAAAGAGTGGGGAAGTTATTAGTATACAATAATTCCCTTTGGACTAAAGAATGCACCATAAGTTTTTCAAGAGTTGTGGTTGCAAATTTTAAGGAATTCATTCATAAGTTCCTTGAAGTATAATTAGACGAATGGATTATGTTTATTCTACTGAAATATCACATAGACATCCTCAAGTTAATTTTGTATAGGTGTAGACAATGTCATATTTCGGTGAATTTAAAGAGGTGTATTTTTTATGCGTCGTTTGGAATTTTTGGGGGCCATGTGGTCTACAAACATGGCTTATTAGTGGATCCGACCAAGATCACAGTAATTATGGATTTACAACCACCTACATCAGTCAGACAACTGAGGGAAACTTTTAGTCACATAGGATATTACAGGAAGTTTATTAAATTTTATATGCAAATCACAACACCTGTGGATAAGTTGTCGAAGAAGGCAGCGAAGTTCCAATGGAACGAGGATTGTAAGAAAGGTTTGGACACCTTAAAAAACAACTAGTGAACGCGTTGATTTTGATCTTTCCAGATTGGAAAAATGAGTTCCATGTTCATGTATATGCATTGTCCATAGCTTTGGGTGCAATACTATCTCAAATAGGGGAAGGAGACATAGATCACCCAATTTCTTTTGCAAGTAGGAGGTTGTCCATAGCAGAGAGAAATTATACTACCATAGAATGAGAAGGATTGGAAATGGTATATGCGTTGCATAAGTTCATACATTATCTATTGGAGTCTCACTTTAAGATGTATATAGACCATTCTGAGCTCAAGTGCTTAGTGAACAAGCTAGTGTTGGGGGGGAGAATATGAATATGGTTACTATTATTTCAGGAATACGATTTTGAGGTTTTTGTAAAACCAGGGAAGTTGAATGAAAAACCTAATAAATTATCATGCATATTATGAGGGGAAGACACAGGGAATTTAGAGGACATCTTACCAGATGCACAGTTATTTTTCATAAAAATGGTGGATGACTACTTTGTAGACATTGTCCAGTTTCTAATTATAGGAATGGACCTGTCATACATGAGAGTTGCAGAGAAGAAACAACTAGTGGTCAAAGAAACATATTATCATCAAATTTCAGGGAACTTATACAATTTAGGTGTAGATGGAATACTGAGAAAATGTGTACTAGAACATGAAAGGCCTAAGATACTCACAGAATCACATGAAGGGATTGAAGGAGGACACTATACAGGTAAAGTGATTACGCTTAAGATGTTGTGCACAGGGCTCTTCTGGCCCACACTTCATGAGGATGCTAAAGAATACTATCAGGAATGTGATGTATGTCAAATCATGGGAAATCCATCCAAGAGGGATCAGATGCCTGTGTACCCACAAGTTATGTTGCAAGCATTTGATAAATGGGCAACAGACTTTGTAGGGCCAATCAACCCATCAACAAGAATATCGTGAGGGAGGTATATAATCACTGTGACAAAGTATTTGACCAGATGGGAAGAAGCAACACTAGTCATATATTGCACCATAGAGACTGTTGTGTGGCTTCTATTTGAGAATGTTGTCACACGATTTGGATGTCCATGCATATTACTTAGTGATCAATGAACACACTTCTTGAATAAAACAATTGCAGCCTTGACTAAGGAATTTCAAATTCATCACCAGAAGATTATGTTGTATCATCCTCAAGATAATGGGACAATAGAAGCTTTTAATAAAATTTTGGAGAATAATTTGACAAAGATCTGCAATGTCGAGAGAGATAATTGGGACTTAAGGGTCCCTACAGTTTTATGGGATTACAGGACTAAAATAAAAAAGTTGACAGGGTAGACACCTTTTAGGTTGGTCTATGGCCAAGAAGCAGTGATGTCGATGGATTTTGTTCTACCTATTCAACATGTTGCAGTGATTACTGATCTTTCAAAATATGACATAGTAGAAGAGATATTTTCACAATTAGTATAGCTTGAGGAAGATCGGTTTCTCGTAGGCTTCCATCAACAAGATCAAAAGGAAAGAGAGAAGACATGGAATGACAGACACATTAAATAGAAAACGTTTCAAGTGGGAGACTTATTATTACTCTACGAAAATAAGTTTATGCAACATCCAGGAAAGTTTCAGATGCATTGGTTAGGACCCTATGTAATTCAACATGTGACAGAAGCAGGTGGCGCAGTTGGAAACTTTGAATGGAGAATCCCTAGGAGGCATGGTGAATGGAAGTCGACTCAAATATATAGAGATGGCCAAATGTCTGTGCATTAATATGATATGTGCACAAACACATGTATCATAGTAGTTGTACCATAATAGGAAGAAAAATACAAAAAAACAAACAAAAAAGTAGAAAAAGGAAGAAAACAAATAAAAAGTTGAAAAACAAGAAGAAAGACAAAGGTAAAAAGGAAAAGTATTGTGCATAAAAAGGGTGTATCACATAGATAACAAAAACAACATGGATTCAGTTAAGTACACACAAAACTCAAGCAAGGGAAAATATCGTTAAGGGCATTAAAGCACGAAACTACAGTTAAAAATCCATAAATAACAATATGTATTAGAGACGCGTAGTCATAAATAGAAGGCACCATCGAGGATCAAGATAGACTAGAAAATCCAAGGAAAAATCCAGCCTAGGATTGGCATTAATGCCACAGTAAGGAGAGTATTAATGGATGGTTGTGACCATATTCGACATTTACATTGCACGCAAAAGCAAGCATACATCTGTCAAAGGGTGATAAAAGCGCTGAAGGGCCTCACGAAGAAGGTTATTTGCAATTACTTAGAGCTATGAGCATACAAATGAACCAAAGAAAACTAGAGTTGAGTCAGAGATGAACTATAGTTGCACCAAAACCAACACAGATCAAGCAAAGAAACTTGTCACACGAAACAATGTCCCCACCAAAACTTGGAGCACCAGGAGAAGCAACATGTAATCAATCAAAGAGACCACCAGTGGCACCCGTGTTCGAGGAAAAAATAGGAGCTTTGAATTCACAAGAAAGTTTCCACAGGGACTATGTACCACCATGAAAAGACATCTCACTCCAAGTTAAAGTACCTGCAAATGGAAAATACCCATTGGCCACACTAGCAGTCCCACTTGGCATAAGTGTTGAATGAGACATGCTAGGGAAGATTGCTTCCCTGAAGTTTGTAGATCATGATATCATGGATGATAATAATTTTCCCGAGATGGCACTGGAGAAGTGTTTATGCACCAAAATCTTACTAGGCATAGGAGAAATATTACTCTAACAATAGACATGGGCGAAAAGACTTGAGAAATTAGGGATATTGAATCTACTAGATATTCTACACTTTGGACGTAGCCTGGAAATAAATTTATGTGTCAAGTTACTACTCAATTGCATCAACGGTGGAATGTTGTGGCTTGAATCACCAGTATCAATTGATACCCAACTATTTGTGCAGATCAAAGGGTTTCCAAAAGAAGGAGAGGATCTGCCCACATTGTTCACCAACAAATCAAGGGAGAAAGCACAATAAGAATCCATGAAGGAGAAGTTTATCACCTTCAGAGGAAAGAGGGGGTTAGATGCTGTGAACATAAGTGATGATGTTGTGTGCTTTGCAACATAGGTGTTGGCATGCAAATTATTGAGGAAATGTCAAAAGGACGAAGTGCCAGTTGCAATAATCGCAGCTGCAAAAAAATGCATAGAGGGGGTCCAAATGAATTGGGCCACATTTTTGGTGAATTAATTTTTGAAAGACTATGTAAAGGCCCTGGAGAAAGGTACATAATTTCATTATGCCTAGCTTCTTACTTTGACTGCACTAGTAGGATGACAAGAACTTGGTTATTACCAACGTATGAGAACAATCAGTAAAGGAAATTTAGTTGCGCAGTATGCCATCTTATGGCATACAACAAACAAAAGGAGACAAATGGATAACAATGTTACAATATATGTCTACTTTGACACAATCAAGTACATCATAGAACATACACTACGCATCACATCCCAGAAGGTGGAAACATATCAACATATTTTGTTATTCAAAACAGGGATGCACCATATGTACATTCAAGCCAAAAAGGACCCTGCGTGCTAGTGGCTATCAACTAGCTACATATTGACAATATATGACATATGTATGATCACTAATGAGTGGGAAGATGAGTGGAAAATCCTAGCAGAACAAATGGATCAAATGGAAGAGGAAGAAGAATATGGCATGGATGAAAATGAAATAGACAAAGGACGGGGAAATGGGAAAAACAATGGCGCGGGGGATATGTTAGGACCATCAGTAGGAGAATCCCAGTCCAAAGTTCCCAAAGCAGGAGTAAAATGCAAAGAAAAGGGGAAGGATCCAACAGGAGGTGCACGCATGAAGAAGAAAGGGCACAATGTACCCCTTGTCTATAATCTGATTGATGATGACATGGACCAAATCGGCTACCAGGTACAGGATGTCGTAGAGGAGGTCCTTGAGGAATCTATGAGAAAACAAGTAGAACAACACCAAAAGGTGCAGGATCAGTTGGTAGCATTACAACATCTCTTGGAAGTAGTATGAATAACACTAGAGTGTGAATCAGAGGGAGGACCATCCAAAATTCTGGTGGAGGAAGCAAAGGTTGTTAATCTAGTCTTGGCCATGTTAGTAGTTGGGCACAAAATGATAGAAATTGAGACAGACGTAGTTGAGTTCCCAACACCAAAATTTCAAGAACAGATGAGGAAACTAGGTCACTTGAATATACTGGTGTCACAAATGCCTATACACATATTACAGATCTTGCAAGTAGGTATTTTTCATGAGATAAGGCTTCGTGCAAATGAAAAAAACATAGAAATGACCAAAGTAATGGATGAAAGGGCTCAAATACAACAACAATATGAAATTGTTGTACTGGGAAAGAGAGAATTTTCATAAAAAGTGGAAGGAGCGATGAAGGAAAAGAATGAGGTTGAGGAAAGCATTGATAAAGCCCAAAAAGAGAAGGATGAAGCTGAGCAAATGGTGCAAAATACACAAGTGATCGTCCAAAAGTTGTATAAGTAAATTACATAATTACCAGTAGTAGTAGAGGCCACTATGGAGGAATAAGTATTGAGAATCGATGAAGTCATCAAAGGCTTCCACCAAAGGATTGAGGAATTGCAATCACACACAACACTAGCAACATCGCCATAAGAAAGGGAAGAAAGAGAGAGAACAACGATGACAAAATTATAAAAAATAAAGAAGCTATAGGAAGAATGTGCAAAGCTCTATGAGGAAAGTGTGAAAATATGGACCATCCTAGTAGAGGATCTAGAAATGAAGGCCATGGAAACCAGATTGAGGGATGTGTAGGAAAAGGAGCAGAGGGCTTCCGAGAGCATCAATACTCTCTGACCGGCTGAACAAATGATGACTATTTTGGCACAAAGGCAGCCATATGAGGAAATCGAAAAGTTAAGGGACAAGAAAAATATCCTTCAACATCGATTAGGACCATTGAAAGATGAGGTGATAAGGGTGATGGGAGATATGGAAACTATGTAAGGAAAAGTGAAGCAAGATACACATGACAGAGAAGAGAAGCTTACGACTCTGACATCATAAGGTCTAGAGGAAATTTTGGGAACAAAGGAAGAAATAATAAAGAATGTTGCGACAGAAAAGGATGCCTCCCAAAATTTCATAGAGGCATGGAGGAGCACGCAACAGGCCTGAGTGGCCTAGGACGAGCCACATATGAGTGTTGGGGGTCTATTGGAAAGGAATATTGGATTCAATTTACAAGAATTTTGGATTCAGTTTTATAAAAGTCCTAAGTATGGAGGATTGACACAACAGAAGAAGAAAGAAGACAAAGAAGGAGTAGAGTGTGAAACAAAGGCACATTCAGGCTTGGGAGTGCACATACAAAAGGGAAGTGCACAATAAGAACATACTTAGCCGAGAATAAATTCAAGGATAAAGCATAGAATAAAGCAAGAGAAGAAAGCGTGTGAAAAGGAAGGATAAAACTTCGGTACGACAAAATAATAAAGACATGCAAAAGCATGAAGAATAGTAGTCGGAGTACAAAATAAACATGCAGACGTAAAAGTAGGAAAAGAAAGCTTGAACAGTGAGTCAACATGAGTTGTCATAAGTTGTAATTGGGTTTTTGAGGATATGCAAAGTAGGTTTTTGAGCCCTAGAAATTATGTATAAATATGTAATGGGTTGGGAATATTAGGATTTCTCTCCGATGGGTTCGATCAGGGTGAAGTTCTATGTTCTATGTTCATAGACTGTTATGTAAGACGAATGATAGAATAGGCTAAGGAGAAGAGAGTCTATGTCTAAGTGGAGAAAGAGAGTTGCAAAGAGAGGCTTGCACTGCAGAGTGGATAGGAAATATAT
>ML789897.1:133466-180742 GCA_009831015.1 Picea engelmannii | reverse complement strand
GGGGCACGATTTAATAGGGACCATTGATTTAAATTACCAATCGCACAATCAACCTATTTTCAAACATGCAATTTATTAATATAAACCTACGATAAACTGTATAATACAACAAAATTATATAACTAAACTATTAAAAATTAAACAATGCAAAATCTTAATAAATCTAAAACAAACTATATTAAATCTAAATAAAGTTTACAACATTTATATATTATTATTTACAACTCTAATAAAACCTAGCATTTAAGAAAATAATAAGGATTAAAAATCAATTAACTAAATATAAACTAAACTAATAAATTTGATAAAACTAAATTAACTAATTAATCCCTAATTAAAATTTATTGAAATAAATTTCTCCAATTTTATAGAAAATTTAGAAACTATTACAACAAATCCAATGAAATGGAGTTCAAGTGTAGAGAAACCACCATAGATCTCAAATGCCCACATTCCACTTCCATAGATTCAACCTAAATCCTCTGATGATGAATAATAGCCATCACATTGGTCGAGAGGGTGTTGAAGGCCTATTCCATATCTGCTATCTTGGCTAAAGGGAACATCATGCCTAACTGTTGGACTGGTTAATTTCCTCTTGTCTCCTCATTATCATCTGTAAATATTTTTTCTTAGGGTAGGACATTTCACCCAAGCCCCATAGATTCATTTTCCCCTAGTGCTGTAACAAAATCCTCTAGAAGCAATGGAGATGAGAATCCTCCTGGAATATTAAAATGAATAAGCACAAAGAAAAACTATGTATGACTTCACCATTCAAGCATCCAGAAAGCACCACCATAACGAAGTCGAAGTTCAAGTTTAGATCACATATGGAAATCCATACAAAGTTTACGTTCATTGACACCACAACTACCACCTCCAAGGTCGACCTCGTTCTTCCATCCACCTCTCTTCCCCTTAATTATGCTAATATGAACCAAAGACTCTCCCAAAATTCATCCCTGAAAGTTGCTTTTCACTATATCTCACATCCTTCCATGATCCCATGTACATTAACTACATTTCATTTTGAGTAAATTTTACCATGCGTGAAAGGATGATCGGCATGTGAAGGTGCATGAAACCACTTGACTTGAGTCCTCTCAAACCCGTCAACTATTGTTTGAATCATTGAATGAGGAATGGGTTTGAACCTTGCATTGTGCCTCCAATTTAGTTGCATTGCATTCCCCATTTTGAGCCAAAAAGGCCCCAAACCCTCAAAACAATTGGTCCCAAAGACCATTGCACTAGGGGATTTGAAGAGAACCCCATTCAAATGAAGAGTTCCTTATTGGAGATATTTGTCCTTCTTGGCCTATGAATCCGCTTTAACGTTGATCCCTATTTTGACATGAAAGAATCATATTTTCTCGAAGGAACGATCCAATTTTTTTCTTCGAGTTAGGAGGGATATTATTTTTGTGCATGGAGGATTTCCTTTATCAACTACAACTTGTATTACAAACAATGAATCAACTATCACCACTAGACTTATGATTTCATCCTCCTTCACCACACCACAATGCATAAGCTTCTGCCATTTTATTTGACACATTCCCTAATCCCCATGCATAATTGACAACTTCATTTCCTTTTGGATCTTGGATTATCCCCCTTGTTCATGCCACCCTAGGGTTATCCTTTGAAGCACCATCAAAGAAAATAATGTAATCTTCTTGATGTGTTTTCCAATCCAAGAAACCTAATGGTTGAATTTTAGTTGTCCAACTTTGTTTGACTGTCTTTTTAGGAAGCATTCTCGATGAGATTGAGACAACTAGATTTGATCTTCTAGATTAGGCCTCTTCAACCATGTCCATTTCCTTATACAAATATTATAAATACTAAATTAAGTTTTATACTAAAAGGGATATAACTTTGGTTTCTATGTGACATGTATGGTTGTCTTTATCATTGATGTGTTTTTTTCCTGGAAAGCCATATGTTCTAGCATAAAAACTTTTGTATCTCATCATAGATTTTGGTGAAGTTTGGCTTGTTTTTTAAATACCCTTGATAGCTATTCCTCCATCGAATGAATACATCAAGCTAGTTTTTTGGGTGATCCACTCTACTACTAAGATCCTAGACAACAAATCCCCATACTTCATTGGAAAAGTTACAATCTATAAAAAGGTAGTTTATAGTTTCCTCCTTCGCTTTCACAAGGCACACTAGGATGGCCCCACAATTCCCATCTTCTTTATATTTTATGCTATGATGATTTTCCTATGTGTCAAGGTCCAAGAAAAGATATTAGTTTTTAGTATTCTCATGTTGGACCATATCTTCTTCCAAATTTAATTGCATGGTTTAAGGGGATTGGATTCCAACAAATTCTTATATCCATTTGTTAGCACTGAAATTCACACTTTGACCGCTAAAGTGTAAGCTCATCACCCATCAGTAGGTTAAATATATGTTTTATGATAAGCTAGCAAATGGATTAAAACTCAGGAAAATAGTGTAAATCACAGTTTACTTGACACAATATGCACCAACAAATAAGGCTCTGAATAACTTTGATCAAGGTTATAGAAAATAGGATGAGTAGGTGGAAGACTTAATAAGAAGAAAGCGAAATGTCTATCATCTACATTAGGAAGTATGACATACATAGAAATCAGAACTCTCTGAAACAAGAAATTCTTATAATCAAAGAGATGAATTCAGATATATCTGTAAACAACATTACAACAGATCCTCTATTGTAACAAGCTATAAATCAGTCAAATGAATCTTTCACTGAATTGTAATCAAAATTAGAAGACAACAAAGTGGTAGGAAAAATAACTGATTTTCATTATCCATAGAATCTTAAGTCTGATACATAAAATATAAGGTATTTTTGTAATACAGACAGTATCAAAAGTGAGTCCTCTCTTAGACCATTCAAACCATCTATCAGAATTACAATAGTGTTTTTATAACCTAGACTGTTAGTGACAACACTATAATTCGAGTAAAACCTTATAATAGGATCCATGTTCCCTCAAAGTGGCATGGCAATAGGTGGATAGCAAAAAACAACAAAATGATAAAATTTAGGCTAATGTTGGCAATGTCTTCAACATCTTCTTTATGGTTGATGAAGTGTCCCTTTGAGCGCATCTCCCTTTGGCAGGTGGCTTCCAAGTTCATAAATAACCATCACACAACTGGATTGAATCCATTTTTGACACCTGGAAACTATTCCTCCCTTCAAAACTCCAAAAACTGAGTTCGCAACACCAGTTCGCAGCGCATGTCTGTATCATCTAGTTCGCAGCGCCAAGCGTTGCAAACTTTCCTATAGAAGCTTATTTCATTTGATAATGCCTTAAAGTGTTCCAAAACAATATCCAGTGCCAAAAATTGTTGTAAAAATTTATGATCATGGTATATGACTTAGAAGAGAACATCCTAGCAGCTAAACATGGTTTATCAAGCATAACCATCCTTAAAATTGAAAAAATGTAAAAAAAGGAAACTTGTCAAAACTGATATGTGTTAAGGTATTCAAATTCTTCATTTTATAACTCTGGATATCCTCCTGGTAGCAACTTTAGTCATCATATCTACATTTCTCTTGGGCAACTCTTCTTTAAAAGGATGTAGCTCTACGTTTAGTTCTCTGATTTGTGTCTGGTGAGCTATGTTCTGTCTATAGAGGTTTTTGAGCTTCCTGTGGAGAGGAAGAAACCTTTTGACTATAAATATGGCTTTTTCTATTGTTTCATGATACATGTCCATGAATCCCTCAAGCTTCCTCTTTGAAACCAACTCCTCCTTCTTCAGTTCATCAACTTCATCCCTTGCCTCTTTAAGTTGTCTTTTGAGCTTCTTAAAAGTAGGATTTATATCTTCTTGAGGAGTAGTGATGTCAATAATTTCAATAGGATTTTCAACACATGTGGATTTACCTTTCCTCTGGGATGAAACTCCCACTGTATCATCCTTCACAACAATGTCTTGCTTTGTTGTTGATATGGTAAGAGGCCTCCTAAATTTGACCTTGTCAGCTACACTAGGTGAAGGAAACACCAACTTTTTGCCTCTTAGGCCCGTAGGTTTTCTTGAAGGAACCTTCATTGAAGTGGAATCTGGCATGGGTGGAGCTTCCCTCTGGGAAGATTGTGAAGTTCCTCCTTCTTCATCTCCCTTTTTGGCTCTATCATATTTAGAAATAATAATACTCTTTCTCTTCTTGCTCACCTCTGAATACACGGTCTTCTCATCAATAACAGGGCTTTGAAGTTTGGACTGTGGAGTGGGGGAAACATTTAGCTGAAACTATGAAGAAGTGATGAATGTTTCCCAATATGTGTTTTTATTTCTCAATTCTTCAATCACTAGCATTTTGATAAGACCTGAGTGGAAAACACAAGTGCCCGCTTGCTTGGATTTGGCATGAACTTTGTCAGGCATCTTGCCAATACTTCTAAACAAATAAAAAAGGATGTTTATAACTTCTTTCCCTATGAAGTGTAACAACAATTTGATATGGTATTGGTATGCCATGTTAAATCTTCCTTCACAGGTGAAATACCTCTGAATCAACTTCAACATTTTATCAAAACCTTCAAGCATATGATTTATGGGTACCCCTTTGGACATATTTTTTTCCTGGTATTCTGGTTTGAGGAACTCCTTGGATAAAGAGGCATTTAGTTTCATAGCATTGAACCACCTTTCTCCAGTATTAGGTATCTTTGTTGCAGCAGATATGGACAATTCTGAAACTTCAAAATCCAATATTCCAACCCTGGTTTTGATCCCATTGAAATTTAGTGCAAACTCCCTAGCCACCTCTAGGTGCCCCCTTTTCATTCTTTGACAAAAATTGATACAACCTACCCTCTGGAAAGCTTCTATGATCAAGGGTTCAGAATAAAAAATATGCATATCATAGGGCTCTATCCTTAATATCTCACCTCCCTTATGAATCTTCTTGTGTTGTGGATTTTCCATGAGTGTTGCTAAGGAATCCTTTTTGTGAGTTATAATAACAGGTAAATGTATGAAAACATGGATATAAGATACTAGGGTTTTGATAAAAAAAAAAATTCCATAGGCTAACCATGTACAAGATTTATATATAATTCACTTCATACACATTCAGGGATGAGAGAGTTCAACCTTCAATTAGAATATATAAAGATAGGAAAATGGAATTTACAATAAGAGAAAGACACCAATGAATTCTATGCTTGAAATAGGGATTTTATGAAAATACGAGTATCCTTTAGCATCATGAAAAAATGCATGTAACTTTAAACTTAATCTGACAGTTGATCAACAAAAAATCCAAGTTGAAAAGGGTGTAGAGTCACTCCTTTGAATTTGAGCTCGCCAAGTATGCAGAGGAAGGATTTTCAACAAAACTAGAACAAAGGGTTTGCAACAATGGATTTGCAGCACAAGGTTCACAGTGCCATAATAGGGGGTTCACAGCATTGGGAAATATCATAGGAGCAAATGAATTCTAAGTAGTGAGAAGGTTGGATGAGGTGTTAAAGGTGATGAGGTTTAATGAAGGAGGTTCAGAGCATGAAGGAAATGGATTTGAAAACATGTAGCAACAAAATAGCATAGTTCGCAACGTTGAGGGGTGAGAGCAGCAAAAACCTCTCCTTCAGCCTTTAGACAATGTGTAAATTCCCATAGAGTACTTGATGGACTGGTTTTTGATGTTGTTGTCTTTAAGTTTGAAAAGGAATGTCTACAGGTAGTCCAACCTCCAACTCTCTTCTTCAACCATTTCGCAGTGCCGAGTTCATAGCACTTGTCCGTAGCACCAGGTTCACAATGTTGAGCTCAAACATAATTTGCACACTTGGAAAAAATAGTTATAATCCTTTATGACATAATCCCTGGACATTTGTTTGAAATATCATCTCTGAAAACAATGATATCTTCTTTTACACGATCCATAAATGAAATGATGGAAATGAATGCATGGTGTACCTTTGAATGCGCTGCAAACTCTCTTAGTGAGTTGGCAACACACATATCAAAACTTATTTGAAAGCTAAATATGTATTGGTGACAAAAAAGGGGTGGGGGTCTATGTACAACATGGAGGTGTGACATGTCAGGGTGATGATGGAGAATTTGAAAGATGTGACCCATGAAGATTTATCTGAATTTTTATGATAGCAAGGCATAACCAAAGGACTCTATACCAAAGCCAAAACTAACCTTATCTTATTTACATCAACATTTGAAAAAAAAACTATAGCAAAGGGACATAAAACCTAAAACTTAATGAAAACCTGTGACTCAAAATAAAAACTGAAATGAGTTTTGACCCTTGCAATTCTTTGTGATAACACCATCATTCATCGAATAGAAAAAAAAAACTCAACTCCACTAATCAATGTATAATTTATTCCTAGGACCACATACATAAATCTCAAGAATCAAAAGAACAACTAGAGGCTCAAGGTGGGATGGGATATCTCCAAAAAACATCTGGTCCAATTTCTTGTCAGTGCATCCCATTTGGAGATACCATATAGACTTTTCTTATTGTTTACTCAAGATAAAGTCTTAATGACAGCATGTATCCATGAGAAGATATAATATTCTTACCATAGATGTTGTCATCCCATATTCTAATTTTCTTCCCATTCCTCAGGATCCATGATATCTTTTCTAGGATTACCTTGGGCACATTTTCAACAATTTTTTAATTAGGGAGCCTCTTAAATATTTAAAGGTCCTCTCCACACATCTTAACCTTGGTATCCTCATGTACTTTTTCCAAATAGATATTTTCCACCACTCTAATTTCCAAAATATTAGTCTTCATACCAACTTGGCCCCCATAACTAAGTTTACCAAGGCCAAATCTTGAACCCTAAGGCCTCCTCTCTCCTTTGGATTTCTTACTATATTATAGTTTATCAAATGTAATTTTTTTTTTTCCCCCATTCCAAAGGAACTCGTTGATTTTCATTGCCATCAAATTTAGAACCCTTTGAGGCACTAGAGAATCCAAACACTGATACAAGGGGAGGGATGAAAGAACAACTTTGATTAAGATTTCTCTACCTACAAGGTTGAGCCAATTTGATCCCCATTGAACTAAATTTCTTGATAATTTCTCCATTATGTCATTCCAATCCCAAGTTGTTGGATATTTGAGGGACATAGGGATTCCCAAATACCTAAAACATGACCATCATTCCACGAAGCAAAACTTAAGAATGTTGGATATATGGTGCATTCCTCTAGATATTGAGTGTTGATTCCACAACAAATACCCTTTACTTTTTATTTTAAGAGAAAAAGAAAAGAGATTCCCTACTAAAAATTTCATCCCTAATGCCTAATCCTTTACTGATTGAGCCTAATGTTAATTCTTTTTCTACCTTGAGGGAGTTGGGGGCTTGATCTTGATTTATGATTGTCTTTGATGGAGGTTGATTATCCCTTTTGATCTTATAATTCCAAATGTATTCATGATGTTTCTTTACCTATAATGTTTCTTTGACATTTGTATGATGGAATTGACATGTTATCTTAAAACATTTTGCATATTTTTAAGTTCTTGATGATCCTATGTGACTGTAGGGTTTGATATTCTATTGATGGTTGTATTGAATGAATTGGTTGCTGATATTTTTTCTCAATGACCAATTCAAAGTATTCATCCTATTTCTTGCATTTTGTACTTAATTTCTTCATTTTCATGCTCTCGTATATTATCACACTCTCTTTAGTTTTGAACTCTTATATTGAGTCACAAAATCACTAATCCTTGTTTTGAGTTTGGGACTTGGCACATGCAATTTTCAGGAAACTTATCTACATCCACCCATGATTACCTTTAATAAGTTTACTTAAAGGTATGGAATCAAATGTTTATGGTATATTGACAAGTCTCATTTTAATCACATGACTAATCTCATATTCTCTGTGGTTGTAGGTGCTTGTTTGCAGGATCACTTTCTTCACACGATTACTCCAACATTGAGATAGATTAAGGGGAATCCCTTGTTCCTTATCTCGAGTGTGAATACTCCAACATTGATATAGATGAAGGGGAATCCTTTGGTCCTTATCTCGAACCTTGCCTTTGATCCTTACCATCCTTCCCCTTATTGGGAAGTGACTTACCATTTATTACAGTTTACCATCCTTCTCAAGGCTATCGGATCCACCTTTCTCATAGGCCTGTCCTCAAGCCTCCTCAGATTGATCTCTACCGGGTTCCTCTTTCGGCCTTCCCTCTCCCCAAAAACCTAGGAAAAATACCATTGAGCTTCTTGGTTGTAGGAGATTCTCATGTTGTTGCCCACTTCTTGTCCATTATTTGTCACAGTGAGTATCACACATTGTGGTCTATCATAAGGACTTATTCCTTGACCTAATATTATTCCTTATATTTATGATCTTAACAGGTATTCCCTTGGGGATGTTCAACTTGACTATATTGGCATGTGTCTTGTGTTCGATTGGTGTCAATATTCTCTTACCATTCATCACTATTTGCAACGTTTATTTGTCGCATGAAATGTCATTTTTGTCCCCTTGGTCATTGTTACATAATCGACCTCCTAACCTATCATAGGTTGGTGGGGTGTTGAAATTTCCTCTTCTTCGATTATTTTCTCTAAAACAATCTCACTATTTGATTCCACTCGTCAAGAGATTCCAATGATTGTAATCATGCTCAAATCCAAGCTTCGGATTAAAAGTTATATCCTTATAAAGTTCCAAGGATTTCATTCACCATTTTCACCTCATTTCCACATGGCATCCATGTGTCCCTATGTCATTGGTTCCATATGACGTGGAACTAACATGGATGCTGGTGTGGCACATGCCACCTAACTCATCGGGCCCATGTTTAATTTTGGAATCCTCTTCACCATCGGAATTCATCCACCCCAAATGTTACGATTCATTCTGATCAAATCCCTCCGATGATGACTCCTTTCCTATCATATCCTTCTGATAACGACTCCTTTTAAATAAACTCCTTTCCAATCAACTCTTTCTGACAATGACCCCTTTCAAATTGTTCCTTTATTTCCAATCCAACCAAATCTCCCAACCCGATCAACTCTTTCTGACCCAACCAACTCTTTCCAACAATATCCTTCTGATTATGTCATTCCCGACCCAACCAACCCATTTTTCATGACCTATTTTCGACAATAACCCCTTCCCAACGACCCTTTATGATTAGTTCATTCCCAACCTGACCAACTCTTTCTAACTCGATCAACTCTTTCTGATATGACCAATTGTTTCTGACCATACATTCAGGCATTGTTTTTTCAAACGGGCCTATCTTGGGATACAATTGTCAAAATTGATCCCATGATACATCGTTGGAAATGTATTGAGCAAATGAATGCAATGGAAGAGGTCTTCAGGCCAGAAAAGTGGCATAAAACCTCATAAATCATAGAGAATAGCAGGCCATGAATTTAGAGGGGAAATGGATTGTGCAAACATCAGACGACCATATCTGGAGCTACAAGAAATGAAATCAAGCACATGATATCTTGTTGGAAATATAGAGGAGAGTAGATCATGATATCATAGCAAGAATTAATATATTGAAGGTTAAAGTTCTTAAAAAAATAAAAAAACATAGAAGAGACCCGAATTTAATTGAAGAATGGGCTATGTTATGTTCCAATAGTCATATATGAAGCTAGAAGAGTCGAAATCAAGCCCATAATAGCTTGATGGAAAGTTGAGACAAAGGAGAAGGAGACAATATTATCTTAATCAACAAACACCAAAAACACCAAAAAACATCACGAGGAATAGAAGAATATGCCAGTGGAAAGAGTTAATAATTTTTTTTACGAATATCATTCGTAAACTTCCTTAGGGAGAAAATAATCACTCAGGAGTCTCTTTAACTTATGTTTGTAACTCCTGCGTTTTCATTTTTAAAAAATGTAAAATAAATTTGGAATGAAAAAGGACAAAACAAAGAGAAAATCAAGTGAAGAGTCACTAGAGCTGAAGAGTCTCTCTTGTCTTATAAAAGAGGACTTGTTGGATGTAAAAGGGGACTTTTTCTTATTGTATAGATGAGGAATGCTATTATTTATTTATGTATGTAGAGAAGAATCCATTTTTGAAAAAATAATGTTTTGTAAATATTTTTGGGTGTACTATACACTTGTGTTTATTGTTTTAGTTTTTTGGGTACTGATTATGAAAACTATTTATTTTCTTAGTATCTAGAATACTCATGTTGTTGTGATTTCTAATGAGTGTAGGCATGAGTTTATAGGTCTCTTATTCAATTATTTGAGATGATATATGAAATAACATTGCTTTAACATATTCTTGACTGATATGAACTATTTGTTTTTATCAAGATATCACTTCAAGCTATGCTCATCTATTAGTTTTGATCCCACAAGATAGGTTAGAATTAGTTAGGTTATATTAGTTTTCTTTAAATTTAGATTATATTTATAATTAATTAGAACTCTTTTGGGGACAATTCGTTGTCTTTCCCCTTTTTATTATTTTAATTATTAGTGGCCACCAGGCCTACATACTGGTCGAAAATGCTACACCAAACGAGAATAAGTCAAATGGGGACCTTCCATCGAAATTTCTCTCTTACCTGCTTGAGATGTAATTAGAAGGAGGGCCACATGACAAGATAATCCCGTGGATTCATTTTTATTAATTTTTTCAATTTAATAATGGTTCCATCCCATATCCCTTTATGGAGATAGTTTTTTGGTATTGTACCTCCCAAACCTCCTAAAACTATTTTACATTTCTTGTCGCAACTTAAATTTGATGGTGAAGGTGAGACAACGACATCTGAGCATGACTTTAAATTCTGGAAATTTTGTTGTTCTCAAAATATTGCTAATGAAAATTTCATTTGCAGGTTGTTCACTCTCACTTTTGCAAGCCAAGTCAAGAGATGGTGTGAGAATTTACCAGTTGCCTTTATTCACACATGGGAGCATTTTTTGCATCAATTTTGGCACGCTTTTTATAATTATGATGACTTGTGTGTAGAGATATCATATCTTGGAAAAAGAAAAGATGAATCTCTTGAAGATTTTGTTATCATATTTACTCATATTTGCTATATATTTCCTTTGGATGATATCCACTCAATCCATGATTTGATTTCTTGTTTAGCTTCTCTTACTAATAAAACATATGAGCTGGTGAATGAAGAATCTAAATCATGTTTTAATGTGAGCAAGAATGATTTCATATGGATGATGGATTAGTTATTGAACCTTCTTTTTCTACGAATTCTTGTGATTTTCTCCTCTCTTCTAACTATGAATATGTTTTGGAAGATATTTCAGATTCTCATATTGTGTAGGATCAAGACAATAACACTGATACTTTCACTTCAAGATAAGGAATTAACATACAAGACATACTTCTTTTGTCAACAATCCACTTTTTTCTTGAAAGAGGAAAACCGTGTTAAAGGAGAATGTGTTGATTATGAGACCATTCCTAGTGTGAAGCCTACCAACTCAAAATCAATCATCAATGTTCTTAAGGAGGAGGAACTACCACTCAAAGAGTCACTTTTTGAAAATATTTCTTTTTCAAAAGAAGATTTTAATTATCTTAATTTTTCCACTTATTATTATTATTTTTATATTGATCTCTTTAATAGTTTGATCTTGCAAGAAGCTACCCATTGTCTTATTCAAATAAAATCCATTGGGACGATCCTCCCTTTTGAGGTAATCTATGGTGGTAATGTGCATCTAGAAGATAGAGAGGATAAGGCCTCCTCCCGTGAACTTATTACAACCATGCCTTATCATCCATTTTCATGGGATGAGGGAAATTTTGTAGAAATGTAAATCAGACCATCTCTTCTTCTGTTTCATATTCATTTTTTATTAGTAGAGAGTCTTCTTATTCAATTATCCCTTTATATGATATTGTTGATAATACTAGATTCCACCATTGTCTTGAAGATATCTTCTATACCTTGGTGAATGTTATCCCATGTATTTTTTTTGATCCCACTAGTTTATCTCAAGTTGATGGTTGCTTGAAGTATGAGTCCAAGAATGCTTGCCAAGACAATGAGCGAGTGAATGAAGAATCTAAATCATGTTTTAATGTGAGAGAGAATGTTTTCCTACAGATGATGGATTAGTTATTGAACCTTCCTTTTCCATGAATTCTTGTGATTTGCTCCTCTCTTCTAACTATGAATATGTTTTGGAAGATATTTCAGATTCTCATATTGTGCAGGAGAAAGATAATAACACTGATATTTTCACTTCAAGAGAAGGAATTAACATACATGGCATACCTCTTTTGTCACAACAATCCACTTTTTTCTTGAAAGAGGAAATTTTTGTTGAAGGAGAATGTGTTGATTGTGAGACCATTCCTAGTGTGAAGCCTACCAACTCACAATCAGTCATAAATGTTCTTAAGGAGGAGGAACTACTACTCAAAGAGTCACTTTTTGAAAATATTTCTTGTTCAAAAGAAGCTTTTAATTATCTTAATTTTTCCACTTATTATTATTTTTATCCTGATCTCTTTAATGGTTTGATCTTGTAGGAAGCTACCCATTGTCTTATTCAAATAAAATCAATAGGGACGATCCTCCCTTTTGAAATAATCGATGGTGGTAATGTGCATATGGAATATAGAGAGGATAAGGCCTCTTCCCATGAACTTATTACAACCATGCCTTATCATCCATTTTCATGGGATGAGGAAAATTTTGTAGTAAATTTAAATTAGACCATGTCTGCTTTTGTTTCATCTTCATTTTTTATTAGTATAGAGTCTTCTTATTCAAGTAGCCATTTAGATGATATTGTTGATAATATTGGATTCCACCATTGTCTTGAAGATATCTTCTATACCTTGGTGAATTCTATCCCATGTATATCTTTTGATCCCACTAGTTTATCTCAAGTTTATGGTTTCTTGAAGTATGAGTCCAAGAATGCTTTCCAGGACAATGAGACACTTCAATCTATAGTGATTATTAAGTTAGACCCTCATTATTTTGGTTTGTCTTCAAGGATAAACAAGTTTATTAGCATAAATATTATCTCACCAAATACACCTAGGCATATGCTATCCATGATTCTTTTTCAGTATGCTACTTTCCATTGAGCCCCCTCCATCAATTATGTGTTAGTCATGGTAGATTTTATGATATAATTGAAGCATGGTTGGAGGGATCTTGCTCGGATAGTTTTCTCATGAATTATTATTGTCACATATTTAATATGGTGGATAGGGTTTTTCATGTTTTAATTTTTCCTACTTTTACTCTATCTTTATTCCAAGTTCTGTTACTAATATTTTTTCATGAACATATGTTTGCAGGCTTGGGATTATATGGATGGCTACATTGGCATTATGACTTTACATAGCTCATTTTTCATCCTTTCTAGCGTATAATAGGAGTAGGATAGATTTTTCTAGTGTCTTTTATTCACATAGTATTAGCTTTGCTTTCTAGTTGTTTTTAATAAGTTTTATGTTTTCCTTTTATTTTTATTGTTGGTTGAATAGTACATGAAATTCTCATCAGAGGCAGAAAGAAATAGAATGCTTGCACGACAATTTTTTTCCCTTGGATGGATTTTTCGGTTAAGACTAATTTTGATATGGGGAATTATTTTTTGTTTTTGTTTCAAAACTTCCTATGTGCTAAGGTAATTTTCATAACATTGATTCTATGGATGTTCACCATGTCGAATCTTATTCAAGCATTTTGTCATCTTACAATTGGGATATTTTGAATAAAGGATATTATTTAGTCCCTCTTGTGGTGAAATGAGCACTCAAATTTGTCCCATCTATATATCTACATGATTCTTATCGAAATATTTTGACTTGATTGAGCTTCTTTTGAGTTTTGGGCTTGTTGTCCCATACATAGTGAATGGAAATATTGAGTGTTAATTTTCTTCCCTTCTGAAATTAATCCCACTCTAACTCCTTGTGATGTATTTGGATGATTATTTTATCATAGTCTTGGAGTTATTCAAATGGTTTCTTTCCCATTGACTCTTTTCTTCGACTACTTTTAGCCAACATAATTTATTGTATAAAATTTTCTTAGCATAGTAAGCTTAGTTGTTTTTTCTATTTCTTTTGAGTTATTTTATTTCAGTAATTTTAGTCTTTACTTTTGGGCATTGGTTGCACACATATTTTTCTTTGTTTAGTTATCTATTCAAGGAGAATCTTAAATTTCATCTTGCATCTCTCTTAAGCCAAGATTCCTCTTATAAGGAGCAACAAGAAAAAAAAATTACATTGTCCGGAAACATATTTTGACATTCTGGACATCACTTTTATTTAATTATTTATGCGGATATCTATTCTAGAATTTTTTTGATAATGAACCATTTCATTTACTAATATCAGTGGATGATTAAAAATGTACTCTTATTCTCATCCATCGCAATAATTTCATACATGTTCTTTTCTTGAAGAATATATTTTCATCCCTTGGGTTTACTAATTTTGGCTCACTCATTAGGGTTACAATCATGATTGATCTAATTTTTTGACATGGTTTAGTACTATCCTATTATATGAAGTGTTGAAATAATTCAAATACTTGGGAGTTGTAAATACCTTGATTAAAAATCCCCATGCGACTTCCAAGGTTCTAAATTTCAAGTTCTCAACATTTATTTTCATCTTAGCCATGATAACAAGTTTCAAGATGTGAATTTCTTATGGGTTGCAACTCATCAATCTATTGGGCCCCACACTCTTCAAAATTCCTTGAACTAAAATCAATTTACTCATAATGTTGAAAGATAAGAATGTTTGGGCTATGTTAGAACATATTTTGTTGGATCCCTCTTACACGTGAGCTTGTTGATTTTGTTTTCCATATTGTATGTCTCGTTCTTTGAATGGAAAACCCAGTAGAGAGACAAGCTACACACTATTCTTTTTCATTTCATTTTCTTCATATTCTATCACATATATAAACTCAAGGAACAAAAATTCATAAGTTTTTCTATACATAATGCTCATTGGACTTTATGATATAAGTTTCATGGATTTTCCCATCATACCAATCTTCAACTCATTAGAAATCAGATTTTACTCACTTCATTCAATTTCAATTTATAATTATATATTTCATTTATGACAGGGGAATAAATCCATATAGGATGAGATCTAATACTATTTTCACCTTTCTAAAGTGTCTTAAACCACTCCCACTTGCATCATGATTTCCTCTCGCCTATCATAAGGTTGAAGATAATCACATGGATTTTTCGCTTTAATAACATTAATGACAAGAGAAAATAAAGTCCTTGGATTGCAAGGATGATGATTTTGAACCATTTTTTTTATCATGTAAGCATGACAAAGGTTGTTGATGGGAAGACATTTTTAAAGAATATATGGAATTGAAGTCTTATGATCATGTTTGTTTAATTTGATTAACTCTGATTTTAGGAACAAGATGATGTGTCTAGGAATCCAATTCTCACAACAATCAATGACACTAAGTATCATGTTGAAGGAAATATTGTGGGAAAGGAAATAGTGCTTATATCTTAGGATGAAGGTTGTGATAGTTGACTAAATGGAAAATACATATTCACTTGATGAATGCATTGGAATTCACACAAGTTTTATGACAACCAATTTAGTTCCATTTTACATTAGCTTAGCATGTTTTTCTTGGGATTAGTTTCAATTTTGGTCTTTACTTTCCTTTATAGTCTAATTCCATTTTAATAAGTTAGTCATTTAAAGGAATAGATTGTCCCAAACTGTCTAATAGATAATCATGTCATTCTCTTTTGTTATGCAGAATGAGAAATGGCTTGTACAACCGAAATCTCAAGATTTGTCTCTTTAATGAAGGCAACTTAGGGAAGTGTTAATCTAAACTTGGATGCTTAGATTCCTTTGTGACAATTTTTTTATTAACCAAGAATGTCATCAACCCAACATATGACCAAAAATGTAGTCTCATTCATATGTTGATATCTGATCTAGTGGATATTTGGAGTCCTTTTAATGAATATTTTTTATGACCTCTATAACTGTGATATGCCCTCTTTTACTCATCAGATTGAATTGTTTGAATCCTTGGGATTAATAATTATTTCTGATGGCAAAGAGAAATTTTCGCTTGGGTAAGAAATATGAAATGTAATTTATTTTATTGAAAAATTCATCGTTTTCGAATATGCAAAGGACATGTCAAGAAATAATTAGAGCTTATGGGTTTGCAAAATGTTTTATATGAGTGATTTTGAAAATATGTTTTGACTGAGCATCCCTATTAACCTACTTTGCTAGAAGATTATTTTATTGCACTAAATGAAAATAAAATTGTATTTGAAAATTATATCAATGGATTGTGTTGCGAATTTTTTCACTAGATTTTTAATTCTCATAATCTTGCTTATTCTTCGTTTCAGATATTTACCCCAAGAATATTTTTGTTGGGCTTGATGTTGAATGTTTAACATTTCTTGCATAATTATTTCTCTTGGCTTACTTTCCAAGCTTTCATTAAGAATGCTTTCACTAATACTATTCATCTTATATATTATGCTTCCAGCCTATCTTTCACGATTCATTCTTTCCGTAATGACTAACAGAGTGTTTTTTTTTTCTTCTCTTAATTTACTGTAGTCGCTTCCTTTATTCTAATTTGTACATAATTTTAATTCCTTCTTTGCTCAATTTTTCAACCATGGCAGTGTGTTCATACTCTTATACCATCAAAGGTAAATTCTTAGTTTTATCCAATTCTTTTTGGTATTTCAAAGAACTAAAAAAATTTCACTATAAAATCTCAAATGTGTTGGAATAGAAGCTTGGTTAAATATTGATTTTCTTGATCACTGCTCATCCTAGTATCGCTGATTTTTGGTCCTGAAAATATGTTTTGATGGGTCTTATCTTAATGTGAAAGGTGATTTAGTAAAGTGTTTTCCCTTGTCCCAATTCTTAGAGATGGAATAATGATACCTTTGTGTATATCATTCATCCTCTATTGCTACACTATATTTATTACTTGTAGCTAGTTTCTCTTCTTATATTTCAGCCAGTTTTCATTCTTTTGATGACTAACATTCTAGCTATAGACCTCTTTTAGTTTAGTTTTCTTTTCATGAATTGGCTTTGGTTTTATTTCTTGTTTGATTCATGTACAAATTTCTTCCATCCTTTAATTTGATTGATGGTATGTTCCCTGAGTTGATTTCACTTCTTAGTCTTCCTTGAGAATTATTTTAAATTTGAGTGACGGGTTGGTCCAATTTTGGTCAAACACTAAATAAATCTTTTACAAGACATAATATACATGGGCTACTCTATATGAATGAATATTTATGAAGTTATTAGTTATAGGTAATGACTGATATTTTTTGTGGAATACATGAATCGAATAAGGAGGGCATTCATAAGCATAACTTTCTTTGATTGGTTGGATGTGGTTATGAAGATCGTAGGCCCCATACCGAATAAGGAGGAAAGATAGTTATTATTTGACATACTCCACTTGGTTGAAGACACTAAAATGACAAGGAGAGGCTAGCCCAAGCTCCCCAAATAGTCATTCATTCTCACTATGTTTTAATATTCATGTGGGCCAAGTAATAGGGTAGATCACAAGCCAAAACTATGTGTGTGTGTGTGTGTGTGTGTGTGTGTGTTCCCAATACATGACCAATAAGGGAGGGTTTAAATATCGATTCTATTTGTTTTTGAGTTTCAACTAATGGATTGGAAAGTAGCATACCAGATTGGGAAACAAATTGAGCATACCACGATAATCCATAAGTATAGGAAAGTGTCTATATATCCTTTTCTTTGAGCTCCATTTCACTTCATATTAATAAGATGGCCAATACTATGATGGTTTTGGGGAGACCTATGGGTTAAACTAAAATGCAGAACATCTACTCTGCAAACTAAAGCCACTCTTGTATCACCCTACTTTCTTCACACCATATGTACATATACATATCTATATAAAAATCTAAAAGGGTGAGCATATTTTGAAATAAAAAGGAAGTTTAAAGAACTATTAATAGTGTGAGAAGTACAAGTAAGCCCGTTAGGGGCTATAATATCCTAAATTAACAAAGCCTAATAAGATTCATAAGTTTAACCATAAAATTTCTTTCGACGCATAAGCAATTTCATTTTTTTTCGCATATAAGCAAATTCAACAGCATGATGACAACCACCTAACACAACGTAATCATGAAAATACATACCTCTGACTAATGCTATTCCTCCAATCTCCATATTTCCTCATTGCTCTGCCCAAACTCTGCCCAAAACCGAATCTTTCCTCCCTACCAGCTAGGAACAGAGCCTATCCGGCTCCCCAGCTCCAAGATTCTGTGAGGATTCCTGGCCCTCGAGCCCAAAACTCCCAGCAACCTATGCACCCCTGTAACAGTCCACCCAAACTCAAAACCAAAAAATACTCACCAGAAAATATAGCCCCTAATCTCAAAATGCTTCCTTCCCCAAAATTTCCAAAAGTCCTCTCCCCGAATGCCTCTGCCCCCTCATATCCTCCTTCCCATTCACCGCCTCCTACCTTTATTCAATGCCACCCACCTTATCCCTCCATTTAATACCTTATCCCTCCATTCAATAGCTTATCCCTCCATTCAATACCTTATCCCCTCATATGTTAAGTTTTCTAATAAATAAATTAAAAATTATTAAGCCTTTAATTCGTTACCCAAACATTAAATGAGTTAATTAATTAATTAATTAATTAATTAATCAACATATATTAAACAATAAATAAATAATTAATTAATCAATTAATATTATTAATAAATAATCATTATTTAACTAATACACATTAGGATAGTTAATTATTTAATTAATTATACTTGATAAATCTTAAGCAATCATTTAACTAGGGTTGTTACAGGGGTTATGGATTCCTGCCGGTAGTAGGGCTATGCTTGTATGGTACATATACAACTTTGTCGAGGCTATAGCTGCTTGTTGGAAATGAAGCAATGCCAGAAAAAGAGAGATAAGGAATACAATTATGTCGAACCAAAACCAAAACCAATCTGAAGTGGGAATCCAGTAAAAGGATTTACCTCATTATTTGGCTCTTTGAAAAGGGTGTATTAGATCACAAGTACTAGAAATATCGGGTTATATATTTTTGAAATTTTGCATCATTGTGGTACCCATGATTATTGGAAAATTGTCTACAATTGTTTGAGCTTATATTTAAAATTAAGATCTAAAGTAAATTCCATTGACTTCTACTAACAAAGATAATTGGTTCTTCTAATGTGTCACAATTTGTTGAGGCCACAACAACTCCCCTTTACTTTTTCTTTTACAAGAAAAATAAAAGAGGCCCCCTACTAAAATTTCGTCCCTAATGTCTAATCCTATATTGCTTGAGATTAATGTTAATTCTTTGTCTACCTTAAGGGAGGTGGGGATTTGACCTTGATTGATGATTGTATTTGATGGAGGTTGATTATCCCTTTTGATATTATAATTCCAAATGTATTCACGATGCTACTTGACCTATAATATTTCATTGAAATTTGTATGATGGAATTGACATGTTATATTTCGAACTTTTGCAGAGTCCGAAGTGCTTGATGATCTTATGTGCATGCAGGGTTTGATGTTCTATTGATGATTGTATTGAATGAGTTGGTTGTTGATATGTTTTCTGAATGAAAAATTCAAAGTCTTCATCCTCTTGCTTGCATGTTATACTTAATGTATTCATCTTTGTGTGCTTGTATATGATCACACTCACTTTGTTTAGAACTCTTAACTTGAGTCACAAAATCACTAATCCTTCTTTTGAGTTTGAGACTTAGCACATGTAGCTTTTAGGAAACTTGTCTACAACCACCCATGATTAACGTTTATAATTTTGCTTGAAGGCAAGGAATATAATGTGTATGGTATATTGGCAAGTCTCCTTTTAATCACATGATTGATCTCATATTCTCTGTGGTTTGAGGAGAAGTTTCACAGGATCACTTTATTCACATGATTACGCGAGCCTTGAGATGGATGTGGGGGAATCTTTTGGTCCTTATTAAGAACCTTTCCTTTGATCATTACCATCCTTCCCCTTATCAGGAAGCGATTTACCTCAGATTACATTGTCCATGAGATATGAAGCTCTCAAGGCTTTGGATCCACCTTTCTCACAAGATGTCCTCAAGCCTCTTTAGATTGATCTATATAAGGTTCCTCTTTTGGCCTTCCCTCTCCCTGAAACCCGGGACAAAATCCGTTGAGATTCTTGGTTGTAGGACCTTCTCATGTTGTCTCCCACTGCTTTTCCACTATTAGTTGCAATCAGTATCACACATTGTGATATGGCATAAGGACCTATTCCTTGACCTAATCGTATTCTCTATATTTGTGATCTTAGCATGTATCTTATTTATTCTCTTAATCACTATTACATAACTGACCTCTTAATCTCTCATACTCTGGTGGGGTGTTGAAATTTTCTCTTCTTATCCTCATTTTGTTTCTCTAAAAAAATCTCATAGTTGGATTCCACTCATCAATAGCTTTCCAATGACTTTGACCATTCTCAAATCCAAGCTCTGGATCAAAATTTATAGCATTCTAAAGTTCCAAGGCTTTCATTCACCATTTCCATCTCATTTCCACATGGAATCCATGTGGCCCCCTGTCATTGGTTTCATTTGTGTTGAAATATACACTCGACATTGNCTGGAACTTTTGGCTACTTTTCACACTTTCATAGATTAACTAAATTAACTGAATAAGATATGCAGTTCAATTAATTATTCATAAACATCTAAAACACAAACTGTATGAAGTAGATATAATATCTTTATTTTATTTATTTAACTTGTGTGAATACATATAAAATCAATCCTTTAATATCTTTGACTTCAACTGAATATGAGAGATCCAAATCTCTGATTCAAGACCCAGCTTGTAGTTCTCAAATCCAATTGAGAAATGAGGAATCCAACCATCATAACAAGACTCAGCTTGTAAACAGGCACCAACTTGATAGAATGAATTTCCATTCAATCCATTATATATACATATATTTAATCCACCAAGACACAATTAGATTCACCACCACTTCTATTTTATATAGTATTTCAATAGGTATATGATTGAACCATTGTGTATTTTTTACATGAAGCACTACATCTCTTCATTTAATTAACATCGATAATCTTCTCCTTTTATTCATCAATTTAACATGTAAGTTTCTCAATTAAATAAGAAGACTAATATTGATTTGAATTGTCCTCATGAGTTGATCACATATATGGATTGACTCATTATATTGTTCCCATGATTCTGTTGTGTTCCCAAGTTTTCCAACAAATCATTTTCGAGGTTTACCTGCTCCCTATATTGTTATGATGTTAATCTTTGTCAAATACTCTACATGTCTTAAGTTGTTTACATAAATGAATTATGTATGAGATTCTTCCTTCAATTCACTTCCCTTTGTGACCGCGGGCTCAAAACCACGGGCTTATCTATTTTATACATTATTATGTTAGCACTTTCTTCTTCTACCTCTATTCGTCTACATGGGACCATATTCAAGCGTCTGAGAGATTATTTACTTATAGCCCCTTTAGCTTCTTTACCTTATCACGTGACCGGTGTTGGAACTAGGTTCTCTGATACTTCGTCCTTTGGGATTTCCGGCCTTTGTAGTCATTCAATCCTTGTATTCTTCTAGAGTTGTTACCTTTCGGAGTGGTTACATCTCATGCTGGCTAATACAATGGTTGGGATTCAATCATGATATGGAAAGTTGTTGTTTCCTCCGGTACTTCGCAACTTCAGAAGTTTTTTTCTTTTATAACCTTCCAATTCTCTCGGTCTAAATTTCGCTGAAGTGTGTATAGTTTAGATGTTTTCCATGTAGCTACACCATCCAAAGGTTTATATCAAAAGTGTGTTGACTCAACGAGGTTAATATTCATGCACATTACTTTTTTCTTTAGTATCTTGACCATGGATCTTCCTCCTCGACGAATGGTCACATCTTATTTTGGGGCTCCAACACTCTGGGACTCCGGGTAACTCGAACTTTGAAGTAGTTCAATCCCTCCAGAGAGTTTACCTACTTAATAGGTCATGGAGTATTGATGACCATTTGATTTTGGTTAACACCTCATTCTTACTCTATTCTTCCGCTATGTTTGATCAACGATCGAGAATTCTCCCAAATTAGATCAACGATTAATGTTACTTCGTGATCCTGGTATTTGGCGATTAGCTGGTAACAGAGGCTTGGATATCCCCGAAGTTAGTAATCCTGGAGTGACATGACTTGTTCACATCACTGTTGACATGACACTGGATGAGTGGTTTCCATGTGTCACCTAGATTTGTGACTTTCATATACCTAAAGTGACAAATAGACCTTGACACTTGTCACCATATAATTGGGCCACCTTTCCTTGCTAACGTGGACCTCCTGAAGTGTCATATGTCTTTCTCCTTTGGATCATTACTCTATATCGAACGATCTAGTTTTCACCTGAATTATTGATCCAATACCCCTCATTCACTTCGAGACTTTGGGGCTTCGTCCTTTGAGTAAATTTACATGTTTCAGACTCCTTTTTCTCCGAAGTGGTCAGCGCCAAATTTGACCACCATTGGACTCGCCTATCCTCATCCAATGGTCACCATGCATTGCCCATATCTGATGACCCTCATTCACTTTGGAAATTTGGGGCTCTAGCCTTCAGGTGAACTTACATGTTTTAGAATCTTTTTCGCCAGAGTAGGTCAATGTCGGAGTTGACCACCTGATCCAATGGCTCTTATTACTCTCGAGGATATCTTAGATCAATGGTCTGCATGAGTTCGTTTAATCTGAGATGTTGGGATATTGTGGCTTACCCTGTCCTTCCACTAAAATTGATCGGAGGGTCGATAATTCATCTTAATTCCCTCCTTGATCTAACGGCTAGTGGGATTTCATGACTTCGTGACTCTACGAGTTTGTGCCTCTGCCTTATCTCCAATGTTCGTCGAAGTGTCAAAGTTATGATGTCCTGAAACTTATGTTATCCTTCCACTTATCTTTGATCAATGGTTCTAACTAATATGATGGTTGTGATTACTCCCAAAATTTGAATGGACGATTAGATTTCCACAATCCTTCACAAGGGATTCTTCTGTGTAGGCATTGGCTTCTATGTGATCTGACGCTCCAAGATTTTATTGAGAACTATATCAATGAACATGATTCTTCCTTGATTCTTTTGGAGTTTTATTGTGGGGATTTCAATCCTGATAGGACTTTTGCAATGCACTCTCCCTTCTGAGATTTCCTTCATCCTTTCCAAATACCTTAACATTGCATGCTCTGATTCTATGTGGCATGCTCTGATCCTTTCCCCCTATGAATGTGGCAGTTGCTATCTCAATATCTTGGGATTTAGTGTTCAAATAGGTAGTCTTATTGATACCAATTTTTTTTTTTGTAGTGATCAAGTATTTTAAACCTAATCCAATGAATTCCTCATTTTATGACCAAATTAAATACTCCCCCTGAGTTTTTATTGTTTCATAGGGTTTTACTATCTTCTCCTTTTTCCTCAAGGACAAGGGTGTGAATCTTACTAATCTTCTTGATATGTTTCTTTATTCTTCTTGATATTCTAATCCTTCTCATGAATACCATTGATCGATACTAATTAATTTAATTTCCATTCTTCAACCAATTTAATATCTTATTCAAAGTCCTTCGACTCTATAGAAACCAACTTCAAAATTTGTCCCTTAGAAATAAGATTGAATTGGTCCTTTTATCTGTTGTTTGTATGGCTGCCTCAAATACTTAAAACATGTTTTATTTTGTCATGATACTTAGGCTATAATCTTATTCTAACCAAGCCGATGCACTCCATATTATTAATAATGTTTTCCCTTCCTTTTATTCATATTTTCCATTGAGGGGAAATTTGGTAGTTCATGAAAATAACATTGGAAAACTTCCAAGATTTTCATTGCTCAATTCTTCTGGTTGATATGTTATTTGAAGATTCATCATTATCATCATTGTTCTGTGTAAGTGAAACTTCTTCATTTTCTTCTTTGGTATTTTTTGTTTGTATTTTTCTTTCATTGGTTAATGTACTCTTGATCTGCATGATATCGCCAATATCTGCTATTGTGTCATCTTATTCTTTAGGAACTCTCCTTTCCTGATCCATTTCATATTCAAATCTCTGAATTTCACATTCCTTATTAGGAACTTCACCCATGATTTTCTTTTTATCAATTTCTTCATTTTCAAATGCCAGATCATCTTTCTTCCTTTCTATTTTAGATTTTCTTCTCCATACCTTTTCATGAGATATTTTGTTTGTTGTATATTTCTTTTCTAAATTTGTCCTTTGTGATTTGTGATTTCTTCTTTTCTTCTATCCTTCATTATATTTTCTTCCTGACTTGTATGAATTATTTATCATGGATTGACTTCTTGATTTTCTGTAGTTTTAGGATTTGTGATCAAACCAATCACATTTGTAGCATCTCATTGTATGACAAAACTTTGTTGTGTGGCCAACATAATTGCATCTCCAACATCTCATTAATATATTGGACCTTCCTGAATTTTTCTTTTCAGGACTCTTGCATTCCAATGCTTTGTGACCAAAGTTATTACAAGAAAAGAAATAACCATTGAAGATGTTTCCATACATGAGTTTGTTTTGACATGATAAGTTTGTATTTTGATATGTTTCTTGTTTTTTAATTTTATAGCTTCCTTCCTTGACAAAGTTTATGGTTTGTGACTGTACCTTTTTATTTTGAGGAGTATGATCCTTTATCATGTTTTTGAATGGTTCTCCATTTGCCACCTTCTTCTTTCTTATTGTTTCCAAGACGGTTTTTGTCATCAATTGGTCTTTGACTATTCCAGATCCTATCTAAGATAGTTGAGTTGTTCTGGAATTTGACAATTGCTTTTTCTTTTCATTCTTCTTTTTGAGGTTGATAACTTCCATTTCTAGCATGTGACATGTTTCTTCCTTTTTAGTCAAATGAATCTTCAAGGCTTCTTCTTTTTCTTTAGCTCCTTCAAGTTGAGTCTTTAGATTGATGACTATTTATTATGTATCATCCAAGACTTCTTTGTAGTTATCAGTTTTTTCATATGTATTTAAATCTTCTATATCTTTTGTTAGGTCAACAACTTCATTCTTCAATATTTTTATTTCTTCCTTATTTTCTAGTTGAATCCTTTTGAGGTTGATGGAATTCCAACTTGTGGCATGATTCTTTATTTTTAGTTAATTGGATCTTATGTGCTTCTTCATTTTTATTAGCTTCTTCAATTTGAGTAATTAGAGTTGCATTAGTACTTTCATTTATCTTTTTGACGTTAATAATTTCCAATTCCAACATGTGACATGATTCTTCTCTTTTAGTTAATTGGATCTTCTAGACTTCTTCATTTTTCTTAGTTTCTTCAAGTTGATTTTTTATACAAATGACCATTTATTTTGTCTCTTCTAGTACTTCTTTTCTTTTATTGTCATGTGATGCAGGAGCATCTCCCGAGACAAGCGAGCCAGCGCAGAAGACAAAGGATAGTTGGGCACACGCCAACCCAAAATTTTGAAATTTCCCTTGAAGTTGATGTGCCAAGCATAAATGAGATCATTTAATGAAGGCGCCTTGGTATAATGTATTCAGACCTTGAGCGCCCCGCTCTCGTCTGAATTAGATGGAGGCATTTATAGTAATAAATGTAAGTAGGTAGAATTGAATACTAGATTAGACAATTTTAGAATAAAGGAGGGAAAACAGATATAGACACCCTCATTGTGCATTGTAAAATAATTCAGGAAGAATTAGAAGACTCAAGAGCATAGAGGAGAAGCAAAGAGCTGTGTAGAAACACCCATGTATTGATATTTGGATTAATAGAAAATGATTGATTCAAATTCATGGTTTTGTGTTTACTCTCTGTATATTGATGTTGAATGATATGCTCATGAATGTTTTCTTCCTGGTATACATTTTCTTTTACACGTTGTGTATGTGATTTCATAGTTTGAGTTTGAAGTTTGAAGGGAGAAAGAATGAGTTTCAATTGTTTCTCTATCTGAGCAAGGATTCCTGCAAGGAGTGCAGTTGAAGTCGTCCACAAGGAGTGCGTTGACAGAAGGCTCAGGTAGTTGAACTCTTGTTCTCATTCACCCAGAAGTGAATTTGGGTTATAGGAGCCATGCAAGGAGTGTGCAGGCTAAGGAGAGTCTCAGTCGTGAATCTGAGCGAAGTATTGAAGGACTGCTGTTGCAGGTGTGCGCAGAGTCAAAGGAACTCAACACTTGGAAGTGATTGAGAACTATCCACAAGGAGTGCGTGCAAAGAACCTCTTTGAGGTTGAAAGGGTGAAAAATATTAGGAGGGATAAGTCTCTCAAATCCGTCGAGAAGAAGCACAGAGAGTTTGTGCATAAAGAGATTGAATAGGCGCTGCAAAGTTACATGCAGAAGGACTAGTTTTCATAGAGAGTACTGGGTTCACTCATAGAAGATATCCAAGAGGGAGGTGGACGGTTAGGATCTTGCAGAGGAGATTGACAAAACCCGTCAACCACTGGATCTACCAAAAGAAGCAAGGAGGCTACGGTCGCGTGGGGAGTTCAAGCTCCAGGAGTCATGAGCATTGGATCGTGGATCAGTTACCCATCAGCCGTTGGATTTGACAGAAGTTGCACGAGGGTTACCATCGGGATTTGAAGGATCAGAAATCCCATGGTTGAATGTTTTTCGATATTTGAAACCCCGAAGTCCCAGGAAGATCAGAGCCGTCTGACAGTTGGACGTGTGGAGGAGATCAAGGTGTCAGGAGTTCGAGAAGTCAGAAGTTCCGTGGACAGAAGGTCAGGAAAAGTTCATAGTGAAAAACCTGGCATAATCTGAATCATCCGTTCGGGAGGACAGGTGTCAGGAATCTGAGGAGAGTCGGGATATCCAGCGTCGGGAAATCAAAGTTCCTGAGGACAGGAAAGTTGGAACATCACAAGTCCTGAAACCCCGGAGGAATCGGGACTGTTCGTCAGAGGGGACGCATGGAGAAAATTAGTGCCATCAGGAAACTTCCCGATAAGGAATCATCCATCAGGGTTTGAGTCATCGAGATATCGGTGGTCCCGGTGATAAAGTGTTTATGCACTTTGGTTTCATGAAATGCGAAATCCCGACGAGGAGGAAGGTACAATTGTGTGGCTAGCCATCAGCACGTCAGAAAGGGGGAAGGCACCGTAGTGGAAGCCAGTTGTCAGCCTGACAGAGAATCGGTTTCGAGGAATCGGGAAGCCCACGGGTAAGTGTTTTGCAACCTTTGAAATCTTGTAGCCCCGATGGGGATAAGACCGTGGTCACGGGTTAATGGTCATATGAGCCAAGACCCATAGCTAGGAGGGCTATCGTGAAAAAGGCACGTCAGGATTCGGGGAATCGCAAGTCCTCGGGACAATTGTATTTTGACATCGGAAAGACCGAAACTCCGATGAGGGATATAAGACTGAGGTCTTATAGAAAGCGGTCGCGTGGGATGAAGGTTTAGCATGGAGGGCTAAGGCAAAAAAGGAGCACATCGGAGATCGGGGATCAATGATCCAAGTTGCCAGAACATTACTGGTCTCAAGATCCCAATAATGGGAACCCCGATCACAAAGAAAAGAGGGTAGCGTTGATTTCCCGATCACTAAGGGAGGTCAATTGGAGAGTTGTTGTGGGTGTGGAAAATTCCTGATAGGGAATTAGAAGAGCTTTTCAGTTCTTCGGGCTGAGTAAGAAGAGAAGGTCCTATGAGCGGACGTGCCCTGGGTGGCACGCCTGCGTCAAGTGGTATCAGAGCTTAGAAAAGCTTCTTTGCTTTCTGTAGCAGAGAAAAAGGATAATTCACCATGCCACCAAGGAGAAGGGGTAGACAATCACCCGACCTAGAGGAGGAAAGGGAAATGTCCAGAGAAAGAGGTAGGCAAGTACATAATCCAGACATGGAGAGAGGAATGAAAAATCTTCGTGCCAGAATGGAGGACATGGAGATAAGAGAAAGGCGAAAAGCTGATGTAGGGGATATCAGTGAATCCGAAAATGAAGATGATGTTGGACATGGAGAAGAAGAAATCCCAGCAGAGGATGCAGCAAATGAGCGCTTACTCAAAGTTGTTGCAAGAATGGGTGCTAAGGTGAAGATGGACATTCCAGTTTATGAGGGAAATTTGGATGCAGAAGAGCTTGTAGATTGGATTAGAGCTCTTGACACCTACTTCGACTATGAAGATATTGAAGAGGACAAGAAGGTCAGGCATCCCATCACGAGATTAAATGGACATGCAGCCTTGTGGTGGGATGAACTACAAGCTGACAGACGTTGCCAAGGCAAACAAAAAATTAAAAGTTGGGATCGAATGATTGCAAAGATGAAGGCAAAGTTCATCCCCAGAGACTATCAAATTTGTCTGTTCAGGAGGATGAAGAACCTAAGACAGAAGCTGATGACAGTAAAGGAATATACTGAAGAGTTTTACAGGTTGAATATCAGGGCAGGTCATCGCGAAAGCAATGACGAAAAAGTGGCCAGGTATATGAATGGCCTGAGATATGAGATTCAGGATGAAATGAGTATGGAAACCATCCAAACAATGGAGGATGCCTACCAAATGGCTCTAAAAGCTGAGGAGAAGCTGAGCCGAAAGCAGAGTCAAAGAGGCCGAGGCAGAAGTCAGCCCAGAGGCAAGACAGTTTCCCAAGAAAGAATCCAGAAGCCCATAGACGACTGGAAGAAACCTCAGACTCGGACAGAGAGAGGTGGAAGCTCGTAGCGAGGGCGATATGCTGAGCAAAGAGAATAGAATACTGAGCAGAGAGGAGGATATGCTGATAATCATAGTTTTCCTCGTACCAGAGGTAGAGGAAGAGGAAGAGGTGGAGTAATCACATGCTTCACATGTGGAAAGAATGGGCACAGGTCGTTCGAGTGTCCAGAGAAAAAGAAAGAAACTGGAGAGACTCACATCGCTGAGGCACAGAGGTGATATGTTGAGGCAGAATACGCTGAAGGCGGAAGATCGCTTGTGATACGGAAAGTCCTTTTGACACCAGAAAAAGAGATGGAGAATACAGTGCAGAGGAACAGTCTTTTCAGAACAGCTTGCAAGACCAAGAATAGGGTGTGCAAGGTTATCGTGGACAGTGGTAGCACAGATAATCTCGTTTCAACCGAGATGGTAGATAAGCTAGAGCTGGAGACAAATGATCACCCAAATCCATACAAAGTTTCATGGCTACAGAAGGGACATCAGGTAAATGTCACTAAACAGTGCTTAGTTGACATCAAGATAGGAGGATAAAATGATAAAATTTTATGTGATGTTATTCCTATGGATGTTTGTCATCTGTTGTTGGGAAGACCATGGCAATATGATAGAAATGTGATTCATGATGGGAGGATGAACACATATACTTTAGAGAAGAATGGGAGAACCCATATGTTGCATCCAATTGAGGATAAGGAGGCGAAACCGGAAGTAAGCAACACAATACTTCTCATGAGTGGGAAGGAACTTCTTACAAAAGTTAAGAAGAAGGAGGATCCACAATTCTTTGTGGTCATAAAACCGAGAATTGTTCTGACTAGCACAAGAGTGGATGATTTGCCAGAAGAAGTTCAGGGACTGCTTGAAGAGTTCGCTGATGTTATAGTGGATGAACTACCTTGTTCGTTGCCACCGATGAGAAGTGTGAGTCATCACATTGATCTCATACCAGGAGCTAGTTTACCAAACAAAGCCACATACAGATTGACGCTGCAGGAGAATGAAGAGGTCAAAAGACAAGTCCAGGATTTGTTGGACAAAGGTTTGGTCAGGGAAAGCTTGAGTCCGTGTGTTGTTTTGAAAGTACTTAGTCCGAAGAAAGACGGAGGCTGGAGGATGTGTACTGACTTGAGATCCATTAATAAGATAACCATCAGGTACAGATTTCCACTGTCGAGAATGGATGATCTGATGGATTGCCTGAGTGGGGCAAAGTAATTTTCAAAGATAGATTTAAAGAGTGGATATCACCAGATTCATATGAGAGAAGGTGATGAATGGAAAACAGCATTCAAGACAAACGAAGGTTTGTATGAATGGCTTGTTATGCCATTTGGCTTAACAAATGCACCTAGTACCTTCATGAGGTTGATGAATGAAGTCCTGAGGGAATTCATCGGGAAATTTGTCATCGTATATCTGGATGATATACTAATTTTCAGTAAAATGAAGGCTAAACATCTGAAGCATTTAGCCATTGTGATGAAGAGATTATAGCAGGAGAAGTTGTTGATAAATATGAAGAAGTCCTCATTTATGAAGACAGAGCTCATTTACTTGGGTTTTGTTATTTCGGCTAATGAATTGAAGATGGATCCAGGTAAGGTGGAAGTGATTAAGAATTGGCCATCACCGAGGAATGTATTCGAGGTGAGAATTTTTCATGGTTTGGCTAGTTTCTACCAGAAGTTCATCGGGAATTTCAGTGGGATTAGTGTAGCGATGATGGAAACAGTGAAGAAAAGACATAAATCTTTTCACTGGACGGAAGAGGCTGAGAAGAGTTTCAATTTGTTGAAACAGAAGATTACGGAACAACCAATTCTGGTGTTGCCAGATTTTAAAAAGACATTCCAGGTAAAATGTGATGCAAGCGGGTTTGCCATAGGAGCGGTCTTAAGTCAGGAGGACAGACCGATTGCATATTTCAGCGAAAAGATGAATGAGGCAAAAGAAAAATACTCCACGTATGATAAGGAATTTTATGCCATCATACAAGCATTGAAAAAATGGAGGCACTATTTGATTCCAAAGGAATTTGTTTTATATAGTGATAACCATGCATTACAATTTGTGAATCAACAGGAAAATTTGAATCAAAGGCATGTTAAATGGGATGAATACATGCAAAATTTCACTTTTGTGATAAAACATATTTCTGGTACTGCTAACAAAGTTGTTGATGCTTTGAGCAGGAAATGTTTGTTGTTGCAGTAGTTCAAAGTCAGGACGTTAGGCTTTGATGATCTCAGGGATATGTATATAGATGATCAGGATTTTAAGGAAGCGTATGAAGCATCTGAGAACCCAGTTCTAAGAGATAGAAGCCAATGGATAGAGTATGTGATCCAGGATGGGCTGTTGTTTAAGGGCAATCAATTGTGTATTCCAAATTGCTCCATGAGGGAGAATCTGTTAAAGGAGAAACACAGTGGAGGATTGGCCAGACACTTCGGTCATGATAAAACATTTGAAAAGCTGAGTGAATCATACTTTTGGCTAGGGATGCGATCAGAGGTCAAGAAGTTTGTGGATAGATGCAGAATTTGTCAGCATTCAAAGGGAAGGAAGCAGAATGCGGGTTTTTATCAACCATTGCCCATACCTGAGAGGCCGTGGGACGAAATAAGCATGGATTTCATATTGGGATTGCCAAGGATGGATTTGATTCAGTCTTTGTGGTAGTGGATAGGTTTTCCAAGATGGCACATTTTATCCCATGCCTGAAAACTAGCGATGCGACTCACATCGAAAATCTGTTTTTCAAAGAAGTCGTTCGACTTCACGACTTACCAAGGAGTATTGTTTTGGAAAGGGATACAAAGTTCTTAGGGCACTTTTGGAGAACATTATGGAAGAAGCTGGGGACTAACTTGTTGTTTAGTTTAGCTTATCATCTGCAGACGGATGGGCAAATGGAAGTGGTGAACAGAAGTCTGGGAGACTTGCTGAGAAGCCTAGTGGCGGAGCACCACAACAGTTGGGACAATGTATTTCCGCAAGCAGAGTTTGCATACAATGACTCAGTAAATCGGAGCACATGCAAAAGTCCATTCCATATTGTATATGGCACGCAGCCGAGGGGAGTTTCTGAATTGAGAGATTCGGAACAGACTGCTACTAGGAGCACTAGTGCAGAAGAATTTGTTGAAGCAATGAAAGAACTTCACAACCAGGTGAAGGAGCGGTTGCTGAAATCAAGCCAAGAATATAAGCGCAGAGCCGATCAGCATAGAAGACAACTTCAGTTCAAGTTTGGTGGTTTGGTTCTGGCACATCTGAGGAAGGAAAGGTTCCCAAGAGGGACGTATAATAAATTGAACATGAATAAAATCGAACCATGCAAGGTCTTGAAGAAAATGGGACAGAATGCTTACGAGATTGAATTACCGGATGGGATCGAAATATCTCCGATATTCAATGTCTCGGATTTATACCCATACAAGCTTGAGGAAGTAGGAACAAGTGATGAACATCCAGAGGTTCAGTGGCAAAAGCAGATACCAGTTGCAGAGAAGCCACAGCTGGCATAGATACTGAATAAACGAGTGGGTAAGAAAACCAGAAGGAAAGAATATTTTGAATATTTGGTCAAGTGGAAGGGCCATCCAGTTGAAGATGCCAGCTGAAATATTGAAGCAGAGATTCTGAAGCATGAACATACCATGCAGGAGCTCATGGGCAGGAGCCCATGAAAATTTTCAAGTGAGGGAGTATGATGCAGGACCATCTCCCGATACAAGCGAGCCAGCGCAGAAGACAAAGGATAGATGGGCACACGCCAGCCCAAAATTTTGAAATTTCCCTTGAAGTTGATGCGCCAAGCATAAATGAGATCATTTAATGAAGGCACCTTGGTATAATGTATTCAGACCTTGAGCGCCCCGCTCTCATCTGAAGTAGATGGAGGAATTTATAGTAATAAATGTAAGTAGGTAGAATTGAATACTAGATTAGACAATTTTAGAAGAAAGGAGGGAAAACGGATATAGACACCCTCATTGTGCATTGTAAAATAATTCAGGAAGAATTAGAAGACTCAAGAGCATAGAGGAGAAGCAGAGAGCTGTGTAGAAACACCCATGTACTGATATTTGGATTAATAGAAAAGGATTGATTCAAATTCATGGTTTTGTGTTTACTCTCTGTATATTGATGCTGAATGATATGCTCATGAATGTTTAATTCCTGGTATACATTTTCTTTTACACGCTGTGTATGTGATTTCATAGTTTGAGTTTGAAGTCTGAAGGGAGAAAGAATGAGTTTCAATTGTTTCTCTATCTGAGCAAGGATTCCTGCAAGGAGTGCAGTTGAAGTTGTCCACAAGGAGTGCGTTGACAGAAGGCTCAGGTAGTTGAACTCTTTCTCTCATTCACCCAGAAGTGAATTTGGGTTATAGGAGTCGTGGAAGGAGTGTGCAGGCTAAGGAGAGTCTCAGTCGTGAATCTGAGCAAAGTATTGAAGGACTGTTGTTGTAGGTGTGTGCAGAGTCAAAGGAACTCAACACTTGGAAGTGATTGAGAACTGTCCGCAAGGAGTGCGTGCAAAGAACCTCTTTGAGGTTGAAAGGGTGAAAAATCTTAGGAGGGATAAGGCTCTCAAATCCGTTGAGAAGAAGAATAGAGAGTCTGTGCATAAAGATATTGAATAGGTGTTGCAAAGTTACGTGCAGAAGGACCCACTTTCATAGAGAGTATTGGGTTCACTCGTAGAAGATATCCAAGAGGGAGGTGGACGGTTAGGATCTTGCAGAGGAGATTGACAAAACCCGTCAACCGCTGGATCTACCAAAAGAAGCAAGGAGGCTACCGTCGCGTGGGGAGTTCAAGCTCCAGGAGTTGTGAGCATTGGATCGTGGATCAATTACCCGTCAGCCGTTGGATCTGACAGAAGTTGCACGAGGGTTACCATCGGGATTTGAAGGATCAGAAATCCCATGGTTGAATGTTTTTCGATATTTGAAACCCGGAAGTCCTGGGAAGATCGGAGCCGTCCGACAGTTGGACGCGTGGCGGAGAACAAGGTGTCAGGAGTTCGAGAAGTCAGAAGTTCCGTGGATAGAAGGTCGGGAAAAGTTCATAGTGAAAAACTCGGCATAATCTGAATCGTCCGTTCAGGAGGACAAGTGTCAGGAATCCGAGGAGCGTCGGGATATCCGGTGTCGGGAAATCGGAGTTCCTGAGGATAGGAAAGTTGGAACATCACAAGTCCCGAAACCCTGGAGGAATCGGGACCGTTCGTCAGAGGGGATGTGTGGAGAAAATTAGTGCCATCAGGAAAATTCCCGATAAGGAATCATCCATCGGGGTTTGAGTCATCGGGATATCGGTGGTCCCAATGATAAAGTGTTTATGCACTTTCATTTCGTGAAACGTGAAATCTCGACGAAGAGGAAGGTACAATTGTGTGGCCAGTTGTCAGCACGTCAAAAAGGGGGAAGGCACCATAGTGGAAGCCAGTTTTCAGCCTGACGGAGAATCAGTTTCGAGGAATCGAGAAGCCCACGGGTAAGTGTTTTGCATCATTTGAAATCCTGTAGCCTCGATGGGGATAAGACCGTGGTCACAGGTTAACGGTCATATGAGCCAAGGCCCATAGCTAGGAGGGCTATCATGAAAAAGGCGCGTTGGGATTCGGGGAATCACAAGTCCTGGGGACAATTGTATTTTGACATTGGAAAGACCAAAACTCCGATGAGGGATATAAGACTGAGGTCTTATAGAAAGAGGTCGCGTGGGCTGAAGGTTTAGCCTGGAGGGCTAAGGCAACAAAGGAGCACATCGGAGATCGGGGATCGGTGATCCAAGTTGCCAGAACATTACTCGTGTCAAGATCCCGATAACGGGAACCCCGATCACAAAGAAAAGAGGGCAGCATTGATTTCCTGATCACTAAGGGAGGTCAGTTGGAGAGTTGTTGTGGGTGTGGAAAATTCCCGATAGGGAATTAGAAGAGCTTTTCAGTTCTTTGGGCCGAGTAAGAAGAGAAGGTCCTGTGAGAAGACGTTCCCTGGGTGGCGTGCCTGCATCATCATGTGTCTTTAATTCTTCCATTTCTTCTATTAGATTAGCAACTTCAGTCTTCAATCTTTTGATTTCTTCTTCTTTGTCTTCTAGTTGAATCTTGTGTTCATGCTCTTCATGGTTAGATTGATCTAACTGTTGTGGTAGAAACATATCTTTCTTTTGAAGTTTCTCCAACTCTTCAAAAGTGCACATAACTGTGTATTCAAGTTGGTCAAGAGAATCCTTAGTAACTTCAATATATAGACCATTTGTTGGTTCCATACTAATCACTTCAAATGTAGTTATAACATCATTATTAAAATATAATAGTTTTTATTTAGTGAATACCGAGGTATTCATCAATTCCTTGATGTAGTAGTCTTCTCTATTGATGGCTAGGGTTTGCATTAGTTCTTTGATGGTATTTTCCTCTTTTGTATTTTGTTCTTTATTCTGATCAGAATTCTCTTTATATGTATTTTGTTCTTCAATCTAATTTGATTTATCCATTTCTGAGTTTTGTTCTTTAATCTAATTGGATTTATCTGTTTCTTTGTTTTGTTCTTTATTTTGATAAGAATTCTCTAGTTGGAGTCATATTACTTTAGCATAGGTGCAATGTCCCATATTTTCTTTGACTTGGTCTGACAGTCCATTCTGGATTGCCTTTAATGTTATTGAATTATTTTTCTTTGCTTCTTTTGCAGTTTTGGATTTGTTCTTTGAGGTAGTTGAGTACCAAGGTTTAGATACTACTGAATCCAAAACACCAGATCCTTTTGAATTCAGATATCCTTTCATTCCTTCCATCCATGAAGAGTAGTTTGTTCCATAAAATAAGGGAACTTCATTTGTGGAGACAACCATGTGTCCACCCATTTCTTCATAATATATCATTCAGTGTTTAAATTGTGTTGAAGGCACCTGCTCTGATACCAATTGTTGAAATATACACTAGACACTAAGAGGGGAGGGTGAATCAGTGTTTGGAACTTTTGGCTACTTTTCACACTTTCATATATTAACTAATTAATTGAATAAGATATGCAGTCCAATTAATTATTCATAAACATCTAAAACATAAACTGTATGAAGTAGATATAATATATATATATATTTTTATTTAACTTGTATAAATACATATAAAATCAATCATTTAATATATTCAACTTCAACTGAATGTGAGAGATCCAACTCTCTGAAACAAGACCCAAATTGTAGTTATCAAATCCAACTGAGAAATGAGGAATCCAACCATCATGAAAAGACCCATCTTGTTGATCTCAGATCCAACTGAGATGTGAGGAATCCAACCCTCATAACAAGACTCAACTTGTAAACATGCATCAGCCTGATAGAACGAACTTCCATTCAATCCATTATATATACATATATTTAATCCACCAAGACACACTTAGATTCACAACCACTTCTAGTTTATATAGTATTTCAATAGGTATAGGATTGAACCATTGTGTCTTTTTGACATGAACCATTGCATCTCTTCATTTAATTTAACATAGATAATGTTCTCCTTTATTCATCAATTTAATGTGTAAGTTTCTCAATTAAATAAGAAGACTAATCTTGATTTGAATTGTCCTCATGAGTTGATCAAAGATATGGATCGACTCATTATATCATTCCCATGCTTATGTTACATTCCCAAGTTTACCAACAAATCATATTCGAGCTTTACCTTCTCTCTGTATTGTTATGATGTTCATATTTTTCAAATACTCTACATACCTTAAGTTGTTTTTATAAATGAATTATGTATGAGGTGCTTCCTTCAATTCACTTCCCTTTGTGACCATGGGCTCAAAACCACGAGCTTATATATTTCATACATTATTCTGTTAGCACTTTCTTCTTTCACCCCTATTCTTCTACAAGGGCCATATTCAAGTGTCTGATAGCTTATTCACTTCTATCCCCTTTAGCTTCTTTACCTTATCACGTGATCGGTGTTGGAACCAGGTTCTCCGGTAATTCGTTCCTTCGGTATTTTTGGCCTTTGCATTCATTCAATCCTCATATTATTCCAGAGTTGTTACCTTCCAGAGTGGTTACATCTCATGCTAGCTAATCCAATGGCTAGGATTCAATCATGAGATGGACGGTTGTCATTTCCTCCAGTACTTCATAGCTTCAGGATTTTTGTTCTTTTATAACCTTCCAATTCTCCCAGACTAAATTTCGCTGAAGTGTGTATATTTTATATGTTTTCCATGTAGCTACACCATCCAATGATTTAGATCAAAAGTGCACTGCCTCTACCAGGTTAATATTCATGCACACTACTTTATGCTTTAGGATCTTGACCATGGATCTTCCTCCTCGATGAATGCTCATATCTTATTTCGAGGCTCTGACACTCTGAGACTTCGAGTAAATCGAAATTTGTAGTAGTTCAATCCCTCCAAAGTTTTTACCTACCAAATAGGTCATAGAGTACTGATAACCGGTTGTTGTTGGTTAACACCTCATGCTTACTCTACTCTTCCACTATGTTTGATAAATGGTCGAGAATTCTCTCAAATTAGATCAACGATTAGCGTTACTTCGTGATTTTGGCCTTCGGAGATTAACTAATAATAGAGGATTGGATATCTCCAAAGTTAGTAATACCAGAGTGACATGGCTTGTTTACATCACTGTTGACATGGCACTGGATGAGTGGTTTCCATGTGTCACCTAGATTCATGAATTTTGTATACCTAAAGTGCCAACTAGACCTTAACACTTGTCACCATATGATTGGGCCATGTGTCCTTGCTAACATGGATCTCCTAAACTGTCATATGTATTTCTCCTTTGGATCATTACTCTATATCGAACAATCAATTTTTCAACTGAATTCTTGATATGATGTCCATCATTCACTTCAGGACTTTGGGGCTCTAACCTTTGGGTAAATTTACATGTTTCAGATGCCTTTCCATTGAAGTGGTCAGCGTCAAAGTTGACCACCATTTGAATCATATATCCTCATCCAATGGTCACCATGCATTTCCTAGATCTGATGGCCCTCATTCACTTCGGTAATTCAGGGCTCCGCCCTTCAGGTGAACTTACATGTTTCAGACTCTTTTTCACCGGAGTAGGTCAATGTCGAAGTTGACCACCTTATCCAATGGCTCGTATTTCTCTCGAGGAGATTTTAGATCAATGGTATACATGAGTTCGTTTAATACGAGACGTAGGGATATTGTGGCTTACCCTGTCCTTCCACTAAACTCGATCATATGGTCAAGAATTCATCTGAAGTCCCTCCTTGATCTAACGACTAGTGGGATTTCATGACTTCGTGACTCTGTGAGTTCATGCCTCTGTCTTATCTCCAATTTTCGCCAAAGTGGTGAAGCTATGATGTCCCGAAACTTATGCTATCCTTCCACTTAGCTTTGATCAATGCTTCTAACTGAATGGATGGTTGCGATTACTCCAAAAATTTGAATGGATGATTAGATTTCCACGATCCTTCCCAAGGGATTCTTCTATGTAGGATTTGGCTTCTGTGTGATCTGACGTTCCAATATTTTCTCGAGAGCTATATCAACATAAAATATTCTTCCTTGATTCTTTTGGAGTTTTACAGTGGGGATTTCAATCCCGATATCACTTCTGCAATGCACTCTCCCTTCTAAGCTTTCCTTCATCCTTTCCAAAGACCTTAACATTGCATGTTATGATTCTGTGTGTTTATTTTTTGTAGAATATCCCCTCTATCTATGTTGATCTTTAGGACAAAAGGATCATTGTTGATCCTATCGTAATCCATAGTGATCACAAATTTCTTCTACCCCAAGGTGATCTTTCTTTTCCTATCATTATTGTACATGTTTGACTCATGTTGGCATCAGTGACAACGCATAATCAATAATTCCAACAATTTGACATGGCACTAACATAGATGTTGGTGTGGTACCTTACACATGACATGTTGGGCCCACTTTTGATCTTGTATCCCTCTTTTTCATTGGAATTCATCCTCCCTAAATGCTATGGGTTATTTTGATCAAATCCTTTCGACAACGACTCCTTTCTGATCAAATCCTTCTGACGATGACTCATTTTTGATCAAATATTCCGATGATGACCCCTTACAAACCGACCATCTATCTCCAACCCGGTCATCTCTTTCTGATCCGATCATATCTTCTCGACCAACTCTTCTCTACCCAATCAACTCTTTCCAACCTGACCAACTCTTTCCAACCATATCCTACCAATCAGTTCATTATCAACCCCAACAACCCCTTTTTGAAAAAAAAAATCGAACAACGAGCCCTTCTCGGTGACCCTTTATGATCTGGTCATTCCTGACCCAACCAACCCTTTCCGACCCAACCAACTATTTTCGACCATACATTCAAGAACCATTTTTCAAACGGGTATATCTTGTGCTGCAGGTGTCAAAATTGAGCCTATGATACCTCATTGGAAATTTATTGAGTAGAGGAATTTAGTAATATAGGTATTCAGGCTAGAAAAGTGACATAAAACCTTAGAAATCGTAGAGAACAACAAACCACGAATTTGGGGGGGAAATAGATTGTGCAAACATTAGACAACCATATCTAGAGCTACATGCAATGAAATCATGCACATGATAGCTCACTATAAATATAGAGGAGAGTATAACATGATATCACAACAATAATTGATAGATTGAAGTTCGAAGGTCTCGAAAAAATAAAAATAAGAAAGAGACCCAAATTTAATTGAAGCTATGTTATGTTCCAACAGTCATATCTCAAGCTACATAAGTCGAAATTAGGCTTGGAATAGCTTGGTGGAAAGATGAGATAGAGGAGAGGGAAACATGATTATCTTAATCAACAGAAAAATACTAGAAACACCAAAAAATATCACGAGGAATGGAAAACGATGCATATGGATAGAGTTAATAAACTTTTTTATGAATATCATTTGTAAACTGCCTTAGGGTGAAAATAATAACTCAGGAGTCTCCTCAGATTTTGTTTGTAACTCCCACATATTCATTTTAGAAAAATGTAAAAGAAATATGAAATGTAATATGACAAAACAAAGAGCAAATGAAGTGAACAGTCACTAGAGACGAATAGTCTCTCTTGTATTATAAAAGAGGATTTTTGGATGTAATAGGGAATGTTTTCCCATTGTATAGACGAAGAATACTATTATTTATATATGTATGTAGATCAGAAGCCATTTTTGAATTCATAATTGTTTGCAAATACTTGTGGGACTACTCTTGGTACTGATATTACGAACTATTTATGTGATTAGTATTTAGAATACTCATGTTGTTGTGATTTCTAATGAGTGTAGGGATAAGGTTACATGTCTATTATTCAATTATTTGAGATGATATTTGAATTATGATTGTTTAAACATATTATTGAATGATATGAACTAATTATGTTGTCAAGATATCACTTCAAACTATGCTCATCTATTAGTTTTTCTCCTGCGCAATAGGTTAGAATTAGTTAGGTTAGATTAGTTTTCTTTCAGTTTAGATTAGATTTAGAATTAATTAGAACTCTTTGGGGGATAATTCGTTGTCTTTCCCCTTTTTATTCTTTCAATTCTTAGTGGAAAGCATGCCCACATATTGGTTGAAAACACTACACCAAACGAGAGTAGGTCTAATTGAGACCTGTCATCAGGCATTCTCCCATAACTGCTTGACATGCCATTTGCACTTGTCAACATAAATGGCTCTAGAAGGAGGGATAGATGACAAGCTGATCCTGTCGAGTAAGTTTTATAGTTGTCTTAATTTACTAATGGATCCATCGCATATCCCTTTATGGAGATTTGTTTTTGGTACTGTAGCTCCCAAACCTCCTAGAAGACTTTACATTTCTTCTCGCAACTTAAATTCGATGGAGAAAGTGAGATAGTTGCATATGAACATTCTTTTCAATTCTAGAAATTTTATTGTTCTCAAAATATTACTAATGGAAATGTCATTTGCAGGTTGTTCACTCTCACTTTTGCAGACCGAGTCAAGAGCTGGTGTGACACTTTGTTGGTTGCCTTTATTCACACATGTGATAATTTTATGCTTTAATTTTGGAATGCTTTTGAGGATTATAATTATTATGACTCATGTGCATAGATATCAAATCTTAGGAAGAACAAAGATGAATCTCTTGAAGATTTTGTTATCAGATTTACTCGTCTTTTCTATAAATTTCTTTCGGATGATAGGCCCTCAACTCATGATTTGACTTCTTGTTTATTTTCTCTTACTAATGAAACATATGAGCTAGTGAATGAAGAATCTAAATTGTGTTTTAATGTTTCTTTACATGTTTATTTGGATTTACATGAGAATGTTGAAAATTCTAATGGCTTAGTTGGACTTCATATGTCCAAATATTTCTTTAATATGCAGTACATAGACCAAAGAGAGTTCTTCTTCGAAATAAATATGTGTATCCTCCCACCACTCCATTCCCCATTTTCTTCCTTATGCCAAAAAATAGACCTCTTGTGTTGTAAATTTGAGTTTATATTTTTTTGTGGCTAACCAAGAGGAGGGTTTTTCTGTTGATAATGGGACACTTCAGGTCACATTGATGGTTATGTCAGGTTCTCATTATCCTATCTCATATTTTCCATCACAAGGAATGGAAGAGGAAGCTATGGGGAAAGACACGAATGTTGATCATTTTGTTAAAAATGAAAAACTGGACACTCATGACATGAATTCACCCTCACCCATTGATAATTTGGGATTAGTTTATGATGATTTTAATTGTCCTGTTGTTATAAATTATCCTAGTTCAACCTACATAGAGAAAGAATGTTTTCTTATTGTTGATGTATTAGTTATTGAATCTTCTTGTTCTAATAATTCTTGTTATTTTCTCCTCTCTTCTAACTATGAATATGTTTTGGAAGATATTTCAGATTCTCATATTGCGTAGGAGAAAGAAAATAACGCTGATCTTTTCACTTCAGAAGAAGGAATTAACATACAAGACATACCTCTTTTGTCACAAAAATCAAATTTTTATTTAAAGAGGAAAACCATGTTGAGGGAGAATGTGTTGATTGTGAGACCATTCCTAGTGTGAAGCCTACAAACTCACAATCAGTCATCAATGTTCTTAAGGAGGAGGAACTACCATTCAAAGAGCCACTTTTTGAAAATAGTTTTTGTTCAAGAGAAGCTTTTAACTCTCTTAATTCTTCCACTTATTATTATTTTTATCCTAATCTCTTTAATGGTTTGATCTTGCAGGAAGCCACCCATTTTCCTATTCAAATAAACTCAACAGGGCAGACCCCTTTTGAAGTAATCAATGGTGCTAATGTGCATATGTAAGATAGAGAGGATAAGGCCTTTTCCCATGAACTTATTACAACCATGCCTTATCAGCCTTTTTCATGGGATGAGGAAAATGTTGTAGCAAATGTATATATGACATGTTTTCTTCTGTTTCATCTTCATTTTTTATTAGTAGAGAGTCTTCTTATTCAATTATCCCTTTAGTTGATATTGTTGATACTAGTGTCTTCCACCATTGTATTGAAGATATCTTCTATACTTGGTGAATGCTAGCCCATGTATATATTTTGATTGCACTAGTTTATATCAAGTTGATGGTTGCTTAAAGTGTGAGTCAAGGAAGGATTTCCAAGACAACAAGACACTTCATTATACATCGATGGTTATGTTAGACCCTCATTATTTTAGTTTTTCTTCAAGGATAAACAAGTTTATTAGCATAAATGTTCTCTCACCAAATACACCTCACACAGATCCTATCCATGATTCTTATTCAGTATGTTACTTTCCATTGAATCCCCTCCATCAATTATATGCTAGTCATGTTAGATTTTATGATAGAATTGAAGCATGGTTGGAGGGATCTTACTCAAATAGTTTTCCCATGAATTATCATTGTCACATATTTAATATGGTGGATAGAGTTTTTCATGTTAATTTTTTTCTACTTTTACTCTATCTTTATTCCAAATTATGTTACTAATCTTTTTTCATGAACATATCTTTGCAGGCTTTGGATTATATGGATGGATGCATTAGCAGTATGAATTTACATAGCTCATTTTTCAACCATTGTAGCATAGAATAGGAGTAGGATAGATTCAGCTAGTGTCTTTTCTTCGCATAGTATTAGCTTTTCTTTCTAATTCTTTTTAATAAGTTTTATGTTTGCCTTTTATTTATATTGTTGGTTGAACAATACATGAAATTATCATCATAGGTGGAAAGAAATAGAATGCTTTCACGGTAAGTTTTTCCCTTCGATCAATTTTTCGGTCAAGACTAATTTTGATATGGGGAATTTTTTTTTTTAATTTGTTTTAAAACTTCCTATGTATCGGGGTGATTTTCATAACACTGATTCTATGCATATTCACCATGTCAAATCTTATTCAATCATTTTGTCATCTTACAATTGGGATATTTTAAATAAAGGATACTATTCAGTCCCTCTTGCGGTGAAATGAGCACTCAGATTTGTCCTATATCTATATCTACAAGATTCTAATCAAAATACTTTGGCTTGGTTGAGCTTCTTTTGAGTTTTGGGCTTGTTGTCCCATACATATTGAATGGAAATATTGAGTGTTAATTTTCTTCCCATCTGAAATTAAGCCCACTCCAACTCCTTGTGATGTCTTTGGATGATTATTTTATCATGTTCTTGGAGTTATTCAAATGGTTTCTTTCCCATTGAATTTTATTTTACTACTTTCAGCCGACATAATTTCTTATATAAAATTTTCTTAGCATAGTGAGCTTAGTTTCTTTTCTATTTCTTTTGAGTTATTTTATTTCAGTACTTTTAGTTTTGATTTTTGGACACTAACTGGACACATATTGTGCTCTATTTAGTTAGTTTTTTAAGGAGAAGCTTACATTTCATCTTGCATCTCTCTTAATCTAAGATTCCTCTTATAATCAACAACAATAATTAATTTTTACACTATTCAGAAACATGTTCTGACATTGTGGACAACACTTTTATTTAATTCTTTCTGCTAATATTTATTCCAGAAATTTCTTGAGAATGAACCATTTCATTTACTAATATCAGTGGTTGATTAAAAATTTACTCTTAGTCTCATCCATCACGAGAATTTTAGACCTATTTTTTTCTTGAAGAATATCTTTTCATCCCTTGGATTTAATGATTTTTGCTCACTCATTATGGTTAGATTCATGATTGATCTAATTTTTTGTCATGGCTTAGTACTGTCCTCTTATATGAAGTTTTTTAATAATTCAAATACTTGGGAGTTGTAAATACCTTGATGAAAAATCCCCATGCAACTTCTAAGGTTCTAAATTTCAAGTTCTCAACATTTGTTTTCATCTTAGCCATGATAACAAGTTTCAAGATGTGAATTTTTTGTGGACTATAACTCATCAATCTATTGGGCCCCATAATCTTCAACATTACTTGAACCAAAATTAGTTTAATCATAACTTTGAAAGATAATCATGTTTGGGATATGTTAGAAGATTTTTTATTGGATCCCTCTTTGTAACACACCCACGGTGGGGACTCAAATTTTTGCTCTTATTAGGAGAATAAATACCCTCATTCGGGGTCTCTATTCCATTATACTCTTCCAGAACTTTTCATCCATAATATCCATGCTCCGAAACAAGCTCAGAGCGGGCATATATCCTCTCCCAAGTTCTTCGGGTTCTTTCATCCCCCTATACTTACATATGACCACGGGCTATGACCAGGTGCCAAGACGACTACCACGTGAATCCTCTGGATTGGAAAAATTCCTAATTTCATGATCTGACGTCACATGTCCTCATGGATTTCTATGACCCTAATTTACTTTGGGACTTCAGATTTCTAGAGTTTCAAACATTTCTACATCTTTTTCCTCCGAAGTACTCCTTACCCGGAGTTACATATCGATCACCACGTGTCCCTTGTGATCGACAATTATGATATTCTTTGGAACTTCAACGTTTGGGATTTCTGAGAACTCCAACTCTTTTCCTCCAAAGTACTCCATACACAAAGTTCAAGATCAGGCACCACGTGTCCCTCTAAATCAATGGCTCAAATCCACTTCAGGACTTCAGTATTTGGGAGTCCCATATGCTCACACCACCTTTTCTCTTAGAGTGTTTTCTTCCGAAGTTAAGGATCGTGTACCATGCGTCCCTCTCATGTGACGATGGGGATCCACTTCAGGTGTCTCTCTACTCTGTGTTGCTTTCTCCCCACTTCTGAAGTACGTGATTTGTTGATGCATGTCTTCTGTAGATCGACGATTGTAAATTACTTCAGCTCTTCGGGCTTCGAGAGTTTCAACCTCTCCCCACTCGCTTTCTCCCAGAGGGATTTCACCAGAAGTCGATGATCTATCAACGTGTGTCTCTCTCAAATTGACGGTCATGATTTACTTTGGGAGTTCTCAACTCACGTGACCCCACTTTCCTCCGAAGTGGCTATCTCCCAAAATGGAATATTTGTTGACACTTGTCCTCAGCTGATGGACGACTCAGATGAAATCCATCTCTCCAACCTTCAAAAGTTCTTGTCCAACACATCCCCTTTTCTCCCGGAGTGATTTCACTCAAATTCAACAATATGTCGATGCGTGTCTCCCATAGATTGATGGCTACAAACCACTTCGTCTCTTTGGGATTTAGGAGGTTCAACCTCTCCATACTCGTTTTCCCTTGGAGTAATTTCACCCAAAGTCGACGGATTTCCACCACGTATCCTCTCTCTCAGATTGGCGGTACAGATGGACTTCGTCACTCTATGGATTTCCAAAGGATCTCACGACTAACCATCTCTTAATACCCTAGTGTGTTCCACTCCGAGTGGGACACCTAACATTGTCATCACTCGACACATGGGTCCCCACACACTCTCGACGTAATACCCACGTTCCCTCGATAGAAAGATCGATAGGGATCCTAAAGGATCCATATATACATGGTACACATTACTTTGATACTTCGTTCTTCATTAGCTTTGGCGTTACTAAGCCTCTATTATCCCGAAGAGGTCAACGTCAGACTGACTACCTCATAGATCTGACGGTTGGGATGGCTCCCAGGAATCCTCAGATCTAAGGCCAAGATTAACTTTGGGACTTTGAGACTTCGGGGATTTTACCTCCCTTACGACGAACTTGCTCAATTCACTGAACTCGTGAAGTACGAAGGACTCAAGGGATTAACTCCCGCACTCTTTCCCGTATCCAATGGTCACAACCGACCTTGGCTCTTCCCGAACAAATCTCGTTCGTTCATCTTCCAAGCAAGGGAAACTTCCCTTTCGATACTTCAATCTCACTATTCTTCCTGAGCTTTGTTAGCTCTGAAAGGCTTAAGAGATTTGCGCTCTTTCTCTTGAACTTAACACTTAGAAGAATTCTTTCACGCACCCTTTGCGCTCATTCATCAGCTCTAGAACTTAAGAGGTTCTTGGTCTTTGCCCGCCTCGTAGATACCCTATGCATATGTGTGCTACCTCTCATGATATTAATAGACTCCTTCCTCCAGGAGACTCAGAACGAATGGTAGTGTTGACATGCACATGTGAAACTATGCCCAAGGTCGACGAAATCATAGTTCACTTATTTCAACTTAAGCCACCATAGGGCATGGGCATTTACATGCACAAATCAGACAATTCCATACTTGCTTAATTACACAATTTAAACAAGAATAAAGAGATACAGTATAACCATTAAGCACACATGCACATCCCTGAGTCATTCACAGGATATCCAACTTTATTACATAGTTACAGCTCAATTACATAGGGTATGAGAATACTTATCTATTGCAAGTTGCAACCAACTAACTGACTACAGGTTTGTGCCTTTCCACCCAACCATAGGCTCATAGGCATTCATTCTTAGCACTCTATCCACTTCCGTTCCAAGCCATGATATCACTAGGTAATTTATGACATCTCTCAGAGACCTTCTCTCTATCACAGTATTCCTGCGAGGTTTATCAGATGCTTCCTCAACATCAAGCTCGTGTTCGGGTCCTTCAGGTCATGTTATCTGCATTTGCTTTTGGTTCGCGCATATCCTTCTGAGCTTGCGCTCTTGTCTCATGTATCTTCTCTTGTTCTTCATCTTCCTTACCATCTCTCTCTATGTATCTTACCTTCCTTCTTTAGGAAGGTTTCCGACGTATCTTGTTCCTCTGTCAGAAGGAAACTCGGGTCTATAGGCCTCTGTGGTTCTTTGGGCTGACAGCCCATGTTTCCATTCATGGGGGTGGTTTATTATTCAACCACCAGTCCTTTCGTTCATTAACTGATTATTTCCTATAGATATATCATGGCTTGTACTTCAATGCTTCACCCCCCAACAGTCAGTTATGGGCAATTTAACAATAATACATTTACACCAACCACATACCTTAGCATGGTAATCCTATTTTATGATTAATTACAAGCTGGGGGAAA
>ML789897.1:93779-125950 GCA_009831015.1 Picea engelmannii | reverse complement strand
CGTGGCGGTCTCCTCTGTGTCTCAGCATCTGCACTTCTGAACTGCGTGATAGCTCCGTGTTCAGCATCTGCATTCCCGAACTATGTAGTTGCTCCGTGTTTCGGCATATGCGACCTTAGACTGTGTGGCAGTTCCGTGTTTCAGCATATGCATCCTTGGGCTGTGTAGCAGCTTCCGTGTTTCAGCATCAGTTCAACAGCATCGGTCTTGAATACTATTCTGCAGATATAGACACTTATGCACTTCTAATCAATGGTTAGGTCCAAAAGTAATGTAAAGTATTATGCAAAACAGATTAAGCATATAATAATGAGAAAGGACGTTGTATACCTTGGAATGATCAGGTGAAGTGATATTATGAGTCTAAATACTAGTGATGAAGGGTATAATAATGGCAAAAAAGTATGGGCAAAAAGGTGCAATATGTGGTCCTAACACATATGTGAGCTACCTCTCCTGATATTAACAAAATCCTTCCTCTAGGAGACTTAGAATGACTGGGAGTGTCTACATGCACACGTGAAACTATGCCCAAGGTCGATGAACTCACAATTCACTTATTTTAACTTAAGCCACCCTAGGGCGTGAGGATTTACGTGTACAAGTCAGACAATTCCATACTTTCTTAATTACACAATTTAAACAAGAAGAAAGATATACAGAATAGCCATTAAGAACACATGCAAATCCCTAAGTCATTCACATGATATCGAACTTTATTAAATAGTTACAACTCAATTACACAAGGTATGAGAATACTTATCTATTACAGGTTGCAGCCAACTAACTAACTACGGGTTTGTGCCTTTCCATCCAACCATAGGCTCAGAGGCATTAATTCTTAGCACTCTGGACACCCCCGTGCCAAGACATGATATCACTAGGGAATTTATGCCATCTCTCAAAGACCTGCTCTCTATCACAGTATCCATGTGAGGTTTATCAAATGCTTCCTCAGCATCAAGCTCGCGTTTGGGTCCTTCAGGTCATGTTCTCTGCATTTCCTTTTGGTTCGTGAATCTCCTTATGAGCTTGTGCTCTCATCTCATGTCTCTTCTCTTGTTGTTCCTCTTCCTTACCATCTCTCTGTATGTATCTTACCTTCCTTCTTTAGGAAGGTTTCCGACCTATCATGTTCCTTCTGTCAGAAGGAATCTCGGGTCTGCAGGTCTCTGTGGTATTTTGGGTTGACACCCCATGTTTCCATTCATGGGGGTGGTTGATTATTCAACCACCATTCCTTTCCTTCATGATTCTTTCCTCTAGAGATATCATGGCTCGTACTTCAAGTCTTCACCCCCCAACAATCAGTTATGGCAAATTTAACAATAATATATTTACATCAACCACATGCCTTAGAATGGTAATCCTATTTTATGATTAATTACAAGATGGGGGAAACAGGGGTGTTACAATATTAATCGTGAGCTTGTTTATTTTGTTTTATGGATTATATATCTCGTTCTTTTAATGGTAAACCTATCTAGTAGAGAGACAAGCTACATGCTCTTCTTTTTCATTTCATTTTCTTAATATTATATCACATATATAAACTCAAGGAAGAAACATTCATGAGTTTCTATGTATTGAATGCTCCTGGGACTTTATGATATCAGTTTCATGTATTTTCCCATTATACCAAGCTTCAACTCATTAGAAATCATATTTTACTCACTTTATTCAAATTCAATTTCTAATTATATATTTCATTTATGATGGGGGAATCAATCCATATAGGTTGAGATCTTAGATTATTTGCACCTTTCCAAAGTGTCTTAAACCACTCCCACTTGCATCGTGATTCCCTCTTGCCTCTCAGAAGGTTGAAGATAATTGCATGGATATTTCACTTTATTATCATTAATGACAAGAGGAAATAAAGGCCTTGTCTTGCAAGGATGATGATTTTGAACCATTTTTTTTATATTTTTTTAAGTATGACAAAGGTTGTTGATGGGCAGATATTTTTAGAGCATAGATGAAATTAAAGTCTTATGGTACTATTTTTTTAATTTGATTGAATCTTATTTCAGGAACAAGATGATGTGTCCACGAATCTAAATCTCACAAAAATCAATGACACTAAGTCTCATGTTGAAGGAAATATTGTGGGAAATCACATAGTTCTTATATCTCAGGATCAAGGATGTGATAGTTGACTAAATGGACAACAAATATTCAGTAGATGACTTCATTTGCATTCACACAAGTTTTATGACAACCAATTTAGTTCCATTTTACAATAACTTAGCATGATTTGCTTAGGATTAGTTTTAATTTTAGTCTTTATTTTTCTTTTTAGTCTAATTCCATTTAAATAAGTTAGTCATTTAAAGGAAAAGATTCTTCCAAACAGTCTAATAGTTTATCATACCATTTTATTTTGTTATGCAGGATGGAAAATGACTTGTACAACCAACAACTCATGATTTTTCTCTTAAATGTAGGAAACTTAAGAAACTGTTAATATAAACTTGGTTGGTCAGATTCCTTTGCGACAATTTTTTTAATTAACCAAGAATGTCACCAACCCAACAACTCATTAGAAATGTAGTCTCATTCATATGTTGATATCTGATCTATGGATATTTGGAGTCCTTTTAATGAATATTTTTTATGACCTCTATAACTGTGATATCCCCTCTTTGCCTCATCAGATTGAATTGTTTGAATCTTTGGGATAAAGAATTATTTATGATGGTAAAGAGAAATTGGTGCTTGGGTAAGAAATATGAAATGTGATTTTTGTTATTGAAAATCCATCATTTTCAAATATGCAAAGGACTTGTTCATGTCAAGAAATATTCAGATCTTATGGGTATGTAGAATGTTTTATATGAGTGAATTTGAATTTTTTTTTTGACTGAGCATCTTGTTGAGCACTCAACACACCCTAAAAAGCATATGTTAATTTTTTACTTTTTGGGTACCACTTGATCTTTGCACTATTTGATTCGACTTCATTTTTTGTGAAATGCTTTGCCTTTTCTTATTATCATGACTCTCATCAGCTATTCAGGTTTGTTTTAACTTATGAAACCCCATGACTTAAAAGACTTAATGCCTGAATAAAGAATCAAAAGACAAAACACTTCACCTGACACACTTAGATCCGACATCAGAAGGAATTCAAAGAAAGAAAAAAAAATCCACTTGGGAAACCTCAGTCACCGAGCACCGATCTCCATTGGCATCGACAAAAGGAATTTTTTGTTTGCACCAAATTTTTGCATAAGGATATCACCGATAGTTGATTCCTCTTCGGCATCGGTAAAAGACGAGGGGAATAAACATTAACAAAGAATGAAAAGAGATCGTCGATAACCAATACTCAACGCACTTATCGGAATTGGGGAAGACCTAAAAGGATCGCAATGAACATTCTCACCATGCTAAAGGGATTTCCTGATAGCTGATCCCCAAAGCATTTCAACATCAGGACTTTTTCGAGGAAGGTAATCCATAGAAAACACATGATAGGTTTATCATCGATCGTCGAACCTGTATAATCTTCGGCATAGGCAAGCTAAGGTATGTTTTAAAATGAATAACTAAATGAAAACCTTGAATCCGATTAATACACGTGAATTAGGTCTTCAGTATTTAACACCATGTGTCTTTGCCATATTGGAGAACCGTACGGTCTAGTTTTACCCCGAGTCATTCTTGGTTCCCTAGGTCCAAGTCACACCTCCGAGTCAGCTTTGCCACAACAGCATTGTACGATGATATTGATTGGCATCAGGGCTTTTGTGAGGGACATCAACGAAAACGTTCATAGCGCATCCCCGATCCTCGATCCACCCACTGAGAAAGTGACACGATGGGACGTTTTAACGTTGGATAAGATTAGATTTTGAGCATTTAAGGGGGCTAATTAATACCAAATCCTGCATTATTTTATATCTCATGCACCAAGAAAAATGGCCTTTTAAAATCACCGATATAACACATCACCCATGTGCCTCCGCTGTCAACCCACAATGAATTTAAGTTGCAGAGATTCGGTGGAAGATTTGTTTAAATGGAACTCATCACCCAAATTGAAAGGTTGATGTGACATGGTAAGTTCTTCACTGGTTTAAATTCTCTTTATCCATTGTAAGCAAAATCATTTTGCACGCAAGGAAATTCAGAGCATACGGAGAAACGAGACGAGCAATTCAAAAGCTGTAGAGATCTTGTGAGTATCAAATAACCAGGTTTAGCAAGCTTACAGTTATGTATCCAAGTCTATGTATTTTACATGTTTACACTTCATATATTTTTATCTGGTTTTGTTCTTTACACAGTCTCTAAAGTTTTATTTTGATTGTAGGAAAAATGCCTCCAATAAAGCCAATCACTAGACGATCATCGAGGGCGCCAAAGCTGAGAGAACTAGAGTTAGGTGAAGAATCCTCTCCAGGGGTCGTAAGATAGTTGGAATACACACCAAGACCAAAGCCCATCATCAAAACATTGACCAAGAAGGCTTTCATCTAGCCTTCGACCTTTGAAGATACAGAGGCAAACACGAGGGCCAAGGCGACACTCCCACATTGGGGAGAGATCTTTAAAAATATTAGTTAGGAGGAATACCTAAAATATATCCCACATAGTGACCCAAACATGACAGTGCTTGACGACGACGTATTCTCGAATATCCGACAGTCGTACCTGCATATGGTGGCGAGCATAAACCCTATTTTTCCCTGTATAGAACCTCTGAAGTGGCTCATCGACCACACAGACACACATAATTGTTTGATCAATGATGGCAATGGGTGTTGTGTTAGAGTGTTCTTATCGGTCGAAGACCAGAAGTATTACAAGCTTAGAGACCTTGAGGAGCAACTGAACACATATTTTGTCGTAAAATTCTACGAGCACCATGACACCAGTCGGGTGATGGCCTCATGGTGGAGGGAAGACAATAAATACACCAACCAGAGCATTGGTTAGTACCAAACGACCAACTTAAGGGAGCCATACATCTACTTGATGGCTCTCATCTACCGATTATATGGAGAGAAGGATTGTTCTAGGTTTTTAGAGGCATGGATGCCTCTAGCTTACATAGTGGCAATCTTTGGGAGTGGCTTCAACTGGGGAGCCATAATTTCTAAGAAAATGATCATCTACATACAATAGACTCAGGCACCGAAGGAAGGAGATACACCAGCCTTCTACATGGCTTCATATTTACTTGATTTCATGTGTGCCATAAAAAATTTTGTCGCCATGAACTTGAGCTAGCATGTCGCAGAGCTCCCAGTCCACATATATTTCAACATCTTATGGGAGAACAGGTACAAGAAATCCTACTCCCTCATCTGCGATGAATTCATCGCTCATATTTATTTCATCCTCTTTAAGAAATATTGCTCGAGACTATTGGTTGCACCCAAAAACATGATATCAAAGGTATTCCACTGGTACTTGGATGAGAACAACACCTACAACAGGGTGTTCGGGGCCACCAGAGCACCATATCTCCTACCAACACATGCCCTTGACCGAATTGTAGTGAGAGATATATGCTACTAGACCATCCTGGAAGGTTACAACGCCTTCATAGTCAAGGACAAGAATCGAGCATTCATACCTTATGGTTTCCATGTACGTTTCTACATGGTGAAGGACACGGCTCAAGACAAACAAGAAGGGTTGAGCCAACTAGAGTTTAGATTTTAGACAAGCTAATTCTGCAAGCATGATCCAAAGGGTATGGTCTTTGTAAGTTTTAAACCTACAAAGTAAAGCAATGCATATAGATTCTTAAGAAAAACATAAATTAATCAATGGCTCATTCACATAGTACACAGAGATTTATACTGAAACCCTCAACCGGGAAAACCTTTCTTATATTCATTATATCGAATTTCACCATTCACCATACAATATATACAATGTTTTTAGGTATTCCGTAGATACCAAAACCCTAATCCCTTAATGCGGGATTAATTTAGAAAGCTGCTAAAAATAACAAAAACTGCCCAAAAACAAAATTTTGGGGCGCTGCCCATGACACAAAGAGCACTACTAGAGGGATCGTTAGATGCATTTGTCGAATATGATGCACCCACACACACACATGTAAAGAATATAACACATACCCAACATTATCCCACTTGTTGTTTTCTTTTCATCCAGGGGTCCAAGGGATTATATAGTCAACAATCCAGGGAAAAAACTCCCATTGTTACTCTACACCAGGAGAAATTTTCTGTGCTAACAAACTTTTTCAATGAATTTGCAACATTCTTCAAAGTCTCAACCTTTTCTAGCAACACCTTCTTTTCCTCAACCATGTATCTCACAAAGTGATACTGAACATCAATATGCTTTTCTTCAAATGATAAGATGGGTTCTTTTCCAGGAATATTACACCCTGACTGTCACAATATAATCTCACTGCTTGTTGTACCAACCCAATACATGAACACAATCTTTGTAACCATACTACTTCCTTTCTTGCATGATTGGTTGCCATGTATTCATCTTCTATAGTTGAGAGTGCAACTACAACCTATCTTTTTCTCATCCAACTGATTGCTCCTCCAAATAGGTTAAACACATACCCACTTGTAGATATTTTGTGATCTAGATCTCCATCCTAGTCTGGATCAACAAATCCATGTATTTCCACCACTCTGTCCAATCCTGCTCTTCCTTGGTAGCACAATCCATAACTGGTAGTGCCACGAAGATACTTGAAGACCCTCTTTACTATTGTCCAATGCTCCTTCCCTGGTTTTGACATATACCTTCTCGAAACTCCCACTGCATGTGCAATTTCTGGTCTAGTACAGACCATTAAATGCATCAAACTGCCAACTGCACTGGAATACAGAACATGGGACATGTCCTCTTCTTCTTCCTGTGTCTTGGGATACTGATCTGCAGATAACTTTACACCTATAGGAATAGGAACCTTGACTGATTTACTTCCATGCATATTAAACCTTTGCAATATCATCTCAACATATTTTCTCTGATTCAACCAAAGTTTCTTGTTTTCCCGATCTCTTTTAATCTCCATTCCCATAATGAAGTTAGCAACACCGAGATCCTTCATGTCAAATTTGGAAGATAGATGTGATTTCACCTCTTTGATAACATCCATGTTATTTCCTACCAACAACATGTCATCAACATACAACACTACATAAATGAAGTGATTACCAACCTACTTGGAATATACATAGTGATCATCCCTACTTCTTACAAATCCCAATCCAAGGATGTATGTGTCAAAATTTTGGTACCATATCCTAGGTGATTGCTTCAGATCATATAGTGACTTCTTTAGCTTACATACTAGCTCTTTCTTTCCCTTCACTACAAAGCCTTCTGGCTACTTCATGTAGATTTCTTCTTCCAGATCCCCATGTAGGAGTGTTGTCTTCCCATCCATCTGTTCCACTTCAAGATCAAAAGTAACAACAACAGATAAAATAAATCTAATTGAAGTTAACTTAGCAACAAGAGAAAAAATTTCACCAAAGTCAATTCCCTCTACCTGGGAATAACCTTTTGCTACTAACTAAGCTTTATATTTCTCCACTTTACCTTGTGCATTAAACTTCTTCTTGAACAACCATTTTCTACCAACTGATTTTCTTCCAACTGGAAACTCAACTATATCCCATGCCTCATTATTATCCAAGCTATCCATTTCTTCAACCATGGCCTTCTTCTAGAGTTTACTATCCTTTGAATTCACTTCTTCCTTCACAATTATGGGATCATCATCAGTAATAGATAAAGAAAAATTGGAACGAAAATCAGGTGGACTATACCTTTCTGGTTGCCTTCTATCTCTCACTGATCTCCTCAATATTGGGGTATGAGGGTCTTCTTCTTCTTCTTTTTCTTCCTCTTCTTCAGATGATTCATATTTTTCATCATCCAACTCAAGCTCTATTTTCTCAGGTTCGTCTTGCGTTGGTAGGAATTATTTTTTGGACACATCTTTTACCTCTCTGAAAATAACATCTCGACTATAAACATTCTTCTTGGTTTCTGGGTTCCAAAGATTATAACCTTTCACACCATATTTATAACCAATAAAGATACACTTTTCATCCTTTTTATCCAGCTTACTTCTATTTTCCTTTGGAACATGTACATAAGCATCACAACCAAAAAATCTAAGATATTGAAGAGAGGGTTTCTTTCCAGACCATACCTCATGTGGAGTTTTATCATCCAACGCTGATGAAGGTGATCGATTGACCAGGTAACATGTTGTACCCACTGCCTCTGCCCAGAATTATTGTCCTAACTCGTCATCACTAAGAATGCTCCTTTCTTTTTCCATCAGTGTCCTATTCATCCTTTCTGCAACTCCATTCTTCTGAGGAGTGTATGGGGTAGTCTTCTGCCTTTCTATACCACACTTCTTACAGAATTCTTCGAATTCATTTCCATAGAATTCTCCACCATTATCTGTTCTCAATACCTTTATTTTCTTCTTTGTATGATTTTCTACCAGATCCTTAAACTCTTTAAATTGATCAAATACATCAGATTTATTTCTAAGAAAATAAATCCATGTGTACCTTGAGAAATCATCTATGAATGAAACATAATACACAGACTTACCTAGTGATGGAACAAGCACAGGTCCAAACACATCACTGTGTATCAATTTTAAGATCCCCTTTCCTCTTGTAGCACCAGATGGGAATCTTACTCGATTATGTTTACCATATATGCAATGTTCACAGAAATCAAAATCCAGTGTCCAATTAGACATATCTTCAACCATCCCTTTACCGTGTAGTGTTCGAAGGCCCTTTTCACCAATATGCCCCAGTCTTTAATGCCACAACATGGTCTACTTTTCAGGGACGATATTGGTATTGTCTTTTTTATTTGTCTACTCAAGGACAACAAAACTGTTACACCCATTAGTATAAGTGCTTCCCAACAAATTGTACATAGTTCCACACTAAACTCCCTCATCAACACCATTTCCCCTCGTACCATCTTGCAAGTGTTCTTTCCAAATACAGTATCCACTCCTGCATCATCCAACTTGCTTATAGATGTTAGGCTCCTGGCAAGTTTTGGAATGTGAATAACCTCAGGGAGAGTTCTAATCCTTCCATATTTTAGCAGCAACTTAACCCTTCCACGTCCCAAGATTTTTGTTGTTGAGTCATCTCCTAGGAATACATCACCACCATCATATTTTTCATATTCAGAGAACCAATCCCTGTGAGGAGTCATATGGTATGATGCACTAGAGTCGATCAACCTTACATCGCGGTCTGCATGTGTACTTTTAGATGCTAGGTAAACATCACCTCCTTCTTCAGTGGAGGTTTTCTCCTCTGTGGAAGAGGTACTATCAAATCCCTTTGGTTTTTCAACCTTCTTAGACTTGCAATCTTTCTTATAATGACCTATTTTACCACACTTCCAACATTTCCTCAAAGATTTTCCTGGAGACTTAGATCTACCTATAGATTTAGATCTCCCCCCTAAAGTCTTACCAGGATTCCTGTCTTGGGTATGACCTCTTACAAATAAAGCATCTGTGCCATGACCATCCATGCTTTTCCACCTCATCTCTTTAGATAACAAGGATTCAACTACATCCTCATACTTCATTGTAGATTGAGTGGTACTACCTATTGCTACAACCATATTATCCCAAGACTATGGAAAAGAACATAACAAAGTAATACACTTATCTTCTTCTACAATCATAATATTAACAGAGACAGGTTGAATTACCAAAGTATTAAATGCATTTAGATGTTCTGTCATAGAATATCCATCTTCCATCCTAAGATGATACAACTTCTTTCAAAGAAACAACTTGTTTACCAGGGACTTTGATTGATACAAATTCCCCAACTTATCCCATAGTTCCTTAGCTGTAAATTCTCTCGAGACATTCAACAACATCGAATCTGTCAGGCATAGTCGAATAGTACTCCTGTCCAACTTCTCCCAATCTTCCTTCAACATACCAGTAGGTGGTGTAATAGTAGTTTGTGTACCAGTATCATGTGTGCTAGTAGACGGTGTACCAGTAGGTCATGTACCAAGATCCACAACGATCAATTGTTCTTTGTCTACAAGAAGGTCCTCCATATTGATCTTCCATAGCTCAAAGTTTTTACCGTTGAACTTCTCTATCTCGATTCTAGAAGAGCTCACCATTCCTCTTTCTACACTCGAATAACCACTGCAAAATCTCCCACTAAACCTAGGTTTATCATAGACCCAAGATAAACTTGATCTATCAAGACCGAGCCAAACCCTCAACAATAAAGGCGTCCCTCTGAAGCCAAAAATGAGCTCTGATACCACATGTAAGTTTTAAACCTACGAAGTAAAACAATGCATGTTGGCACAGGGGTAGACCTAGGGTTCAACGCTCAAGAGCGCACCACCAAAGCCCTAACTACCGACCCTTTCAGCAGCACCTGTGAAGCAGATGAAGTCTCACTCGAGGTAGAGGCAGGGGTGGTTGTAGGACTCAGGTGTCTGCAGCCTTAGCTGGGACACATATTTGTGATTATATTTCTTATAGCACACTTAGCATCAATTATTTCCTAACATGCATTCATTAATACACTTTGCAGAAAACATAGAGCACCGCAGTAATTACTCAGATATAACACTTAGCAATGATAAACATGTTATACTTAATAGATTAAGCACTTAGCATCTTATGTATTATATATAGCATGCATTCATATATCATAAGCACAAAGCATCAATAGATCTCTCTAAACATATCAAAGCACTTATCAAGAGAGAGACAAACACATTAGCACAGTACACAGAGTTACCGTGGTTCACCCCCACCCTGGGGCTACGTCCACAAAGTCTTCTTCCTATTATCTTGGTCAAGCAGTTACAACACAGAGCTTCAATGACCCTTACCCTGCATAGGACAAGAGATCTGCGTAGCTCACTAGATCCTCTTTCCCCGGGTAGATCCAAGCCCTAAGCCTTCTCACACTCTGTGCACTCAACACTATTATAGCACACACAGAGCTCTTACAGTCACACAAACTTCTGATCACATAGATCCAACTTATGCACTAAGCCATCGACTAGATAGGGCCTCTCTTATTACATGGCCTAGACCTCTATTTATACATAGAACAAGGCCTAAACAAGGGCCGACATCCCTTTCTCGTTACAATATCCCCCAAAAAACCCAAAAAGGTTCCACAAAAGGTGGCGAGATCCCGTGATCTCCGCTTCGCCATGCGCTCCGTCTTCGACAAGCAGTCGAAGTACCAAAAAGTCAACTATGACCAAGTATTCCTCAAAAATTGGTCAAGGGCCAACAATGCATATAGATTCTTAAGCAAAACAAAAATTAATCAATGGCTCATTCACATAGTACACAAAGATTTATACCGGAAACCCTCAACTGAGAAAACCTTTCTTATATTCATTATATAGAATTTCACCATTCACCATACAATATATAAAAAAAAATTAGGTATTTCATAGATACCAAAACCCTAATCCCTTAATCTGGGATTAATTTAGAAAACCGCAAAAAATAGAAAAAACCGCCCAAACAAAAAAATTTGAGGTGCTTCGCGTAACCGGGGGGGCATACCTGCCCCCCTCTGGGACCCCCTAGGAAAGCACCCGGTGCACATGACACAACGAGCACTACTAGAGGGATCATTAGATGTAGTTTTTGAATATAACGTGCCCCCACACACACATATGCAAAGAATATAACACATACCCAACAGTCTTGAAACATGCTTCACAAATGTTGTCCTACTGGCCATACGCCCACAAAAAATTTGAAGATGAAGTCTTCACAGAAAATTTTGAAGACTGGGACAAGGTGGTGGAAAGGATGGTCGACCCCAAAATGACCAGGTTCAGGTCCATGAGCCTGGATGAACAGGCAACAACCATAGAGAAATCGCCTCAAGAGGCCTTTAGAGCCAGGGAAGAAATGATAGTGGCAGAAGCAACAGAGGTTCCCCTGGTAGCTCCACTGTAGGATATAGGTTTCCCTATGATGCAGGATGCACGAGAAAGGGGGTTTCTCATGATAGAACATGCACAATGAATAATTTATCAGTTGCAATATGACCCAAACCTCACAGGAATGACAGGGTCCCCTGCCGACATCCTGGATGAAATCCAAATGGGCCCAAGCGACCCTAAACTAATAGACATTGAAGAAATCATCGAGTTAGATAACCCTGGAATCACAACACCATAGGTCGGATCACCAGGGGTTGTTTCAGCTCAGTCGGAGATAGTCGAAACATCAGGGAGAGCAAGTGCACCAAACCCCCTTAGCGAATTGATAAACATCTACGATGATGAAGAGATCCTGGAGGTATCCCTAGTGACCCCTGTACATATCATAGAGGAAACGAAGCCAGAGAAGGCATCATCCCCAGCTCTTGATGCTCAAATTCACCTTCCACGAAACGAACAAGAGGTCAAAAGTGCCTCAGACACTAAGTTTCTCAATGCACCGGAGACCCAAGCGGATAGCCCGAAGGGCAAGCCAAGGTCGGGTGAACAAAAGGAAGAATATCCACAATAGGAAATCGACGTCTCAATGACCAATAATCAAGTAAGTATCGAGCCTACCCCTGATGCCTCAATTTCAATTGGCGCTCAACTTCCTGATGAGCAACAAACAAAATCCATACTTTTGGAACACAAGGAGGAAGTTTAAGAACCCATTCTTTAACAAATACATACCATCGAGATCCTGGGAAATACACTCACCTGGGGAGATCAACAAATCCTCGAACCCATGGATGAATTTGTTGACATAAATGCCATCGCTTATGACCAGAAAACAAAATATATCGTGTAGAGAACCACCAAGAAGAGGAGGATCACTCTAGATCACTCCATCCTCATAACCACAGAGGAAAATTTGATAAATACAGATCATGCCAAAACATCCAAACTTAACGGCACATGGATGGCAATCATAGATGCCACCCTAGATAGAGAAAAAAGGGATGAAGAGGAGCTAGCTAATGCTTTGAAAGAATTGGAACATTTGTGCCACTTGGCGAAGTATTAACAGGACACCACACATGTCGCAGTGTTCCTAAGGAGCGAATTCAAGGAGGCCTACAAGAAATTTACAAATGAACGTTGCATATTCACTACAAGGATAGCCGAGCTTCAAGAAGAAACCCTCATGGCACTGGCAACGTGAAAGGATATGGAGAGGTGGTACGATAAAGGACACCAATCCATGGAAAGGATCGATAGCCCGAAGGGCGAGCCAAGGTCGGGTGAACAAAAGGAAGAATCTCCACAACAGGAAATCGGCGTCTCAATGACCAATAATCAAGTAAGTATCGAGCCTACCCCCGATGCCTCAATTTCAATTGGCGCTCAACTTCCTGATGAGAAACAAAAAAAATCCATACTTTTGGAACACAGGGAAGAAGTTTAAGAACCCAGTCTTGAACAAATACATACCATCGAGATCCTGGGAAATACACTCACCTGGGGAGATCAACAAATCCTCGAACCCATGGATGAATTTGTTGACATAAATTCCATCGCTTACGACCAGAAAACAAAATATATCGTGTAGAGAACCACCAAGAAGAGGAGGATCACTCTAGATCGCTCCATCCTCATAACCACAGAGGAAAATTTGATAAATACAGAGCATGCCAAAACATCCAAACTTAACGGCACAGGGATGGAAATCATAGATGCCACCCTGGACAGAGAAAAAAGGGATGAAGAGGAGCTAGCTAATTCTTTGAAAGAATTGGAACATTTGTGCCACTTGGCGAAGTATTAATAGGACACCACACATGTCGCGGTGTTCCTAAGGAGTGAATTCAAGGAGGCCTACAAGAAATTTACAAATGAACGTTGCATATTCACTACAAGGATAGTCGGGCTTCAAGAAGAAACCCTCATGGCACTGGTGACGTGAAAGGATATGGAGAGGTGGTACGATAAAGGACACCAATCCATGGAAAGGATCGACTATTTCAGTGTGGTGCAACAAGGACGAGATGCCGAAGAGCACGACATCCGGGTACTAAATGAAAGTAGCATCGACTGCATAAGGAAATCGACTGAATATTGGGTAAAAATGGCTCAAGTACCTCATCGGGAAATCCAAGAGAAATGGGTCTAGTGTGAGAAAAGCTAGACCAAGATCAACTGGGAAATGAGAGATATCGGCCTCCCCAAATTTGGAACACCCGATGACTTTGTCGACTTGTGCGACATTGTCAAATCACATTCTGAACAAGATCATCATGGGCTGAGGAAATAGAAAAGGTGGCCAACATGGTGCTAGGGCAGGTGAAACAGTTCATGGATCACCCAATCAAAGCTCGAGCCATGCTGCAATAGTCAAGTTCCAGAAGAGTCAAGTATCGGGCACAGGAAATAGATCTACGAGAGATCCTTTCGGCCCCAATGGAACAACATAGATTCCCATATGCTAACACATGTGAGGATCTCTTCATTAAGTGGTTAGAGTACAAGAAGAGTCATCCACTCAAGTGAGATCATTTGATGACTCTTTGAAGACTGATAGAAGAAAGCACCATGTGGTGAATTTTGTCTTACTTAGCTGCACTTTAATGGTTATTTTTAGTTAACAGTATGTTATAAATAGGAGAGTCGACCTGTTAGCAAAGGTCGATGGTTGTTGCAAAGACCCTCATTTTTGAATTTTGTAAAGAACTATTTCGGAGTTTCCTTAATTGAGAAGTCATGTTTAGGACGAGAGACAAGTTTGTGTTTTTCATCAAAAGTGTGTATGATTGGATGTGGAGACGAATTATTTATGATTTCATCTCATGAATGGATGTTGTAACAAGTAAGATCTTCTAAATTTGTTGATAAGTTATCTGATTCAATGTTTTACAGTTCTTGTCTTTAATGATGAAAAATTAAATCGTTGTGTTATTATGTGATTGATGATTAGATTTAAGAGAATTATTTTTCTTGCCATCGTTTATTGCATACGTGTTTTCTTCTGATAATTTCACCTCAGTTAATAATTGGAACATCACCAGGTTAGTGTATTATTACTAGGCTTGTGGTAGAGCATTGTTGTCTGCATGCTAGAGTGAAAGGGTTATCCCAAGCTCATCCTTCTCCAGTAGTTAATTTTTTTTCCCATTTTGTTACCCAATTGGTTTATACTGGATTTTATCTTGTATCGGTCCACCTATAAGAGAAAATTTAAAAAGAGAACATCTAAACTGAAGGATAAGCCTTCGCAAGAAAACATAAATCCCATCGATTAATTGGCCGAATCGCAAGATTTGGAGAACCATCCCACCATTAAACGCTGCAGAGTCTAATTGGGCCTCGGTGGTGGGTTTGGTTCCTATTGTTGAGTTAAAGAGATTTAGGACCCCACAACAAAATTGGCGATAGAAGGAGGGCATGAAGAATGAATGGTTGAATATATTTTTAACATAATATTCCAGACAACTTGTAGATTCAAAACATCCCACATGCATGTCTAGTCATTCCCAAGATAGCCCACATAGAATGAGTACTCCTGAAATGAGTAACTCACCCTAGCACAAGGAAAAAAATATATTCCCTGATATACCCTATGCTCTTCCTCACAAGGAATTGAACCAATTCAGAAGAATCACGAGAGCTTACGCCCGACAGATTGATGCATTTCCCCTAGCTTCGTTACTTCCTCAAAGAAAACAAATAAGAAGACCAATGGTTGAGTCCCCAGACCAGGTTTTCGTTCACACGGTAGAAGAACTAATAGAATTCACCCTCACCAAAATCAAACATCCTCTTAATCTAATCCTTGAAACACCAACCGACAACTTCTCCGAGCCAAACGATTTTTCAGAAGAAGAAGAGTTTAACTCAGAACACTCAGTTTCATGATCTAAAGACATGGAACATAACAATGACCATGATGAAGAAAGGGGAAACCCAACTCAGAATAATCAACCTTGGTTGACCAGAGATTCTTTGGCCATCCCAGGATGAGTACATAACCTTTCCTGACATCCAGAGAAGCTACTCCCTAAATTTGACCCTGAAACCTCAGGATTTCCTGAAGACCATATCAAAAACTTCATACTAGCTATCAGGCTGATGAATGTCCAACATGAAGATGTGGTTTGTAGGTTATTCCCCTATTCTTTTGAGAATTTGTCTTCCACATGGTATTTTAACTTACCTGTAGGATCCATAACTAGTTGGACTAAGTTTCAAAAGATTTTCTAGACAAGTTTGCAGAAGAAACCTATTGGCACAGGGGCAGACTGAGGGTTCAACGCTCAAGACAGAACCAACAAAACCCTAACTAATGACCCTTTTGGAAACACCTACGAAGCAGCTGAAGTCTCACCCAAGGTAGAGGCAGGGGTGGTTGTAGGACTCAGATGTATGCAACCTTAGCTGGGACACTGATTTGTGATTATATCTTTTACAGGGAACTTAGCATAGATCATTCATTAATATTTAACCCTTATGGTAGTTCACAGATAGCATAGATCATCACAATGAATAATTAGACTAAAGATGATTCAGTACTCAGCCACAAAAATATAGATTAGATTCAACATATCAAGCACTAAGAATCTTATATATCATATCTAACATTCATTCATATATCATAAGCATAGAGCATAACTAGATCTATTTAATCATAGCAAGCACTTAGCCAAGAAGGAGATAAACACATTAGGTCAAAGCACAGAGCACAATACACAAAGTTATCATGGTTCACCCCCACCCTGGGGCTATGTCCACCAAGTCTTGTTCTTTATATTATCTCGGTCAAGCGGTTACAGCAAAGAGCTTCACTGACCCTTACTTCGCACAAGATAGAATATTTGTGCATCTCGCTAGATCCTTCTTCCTTGCACTTCAGCACAAAGCTACAACAACTTGCACTTAAATTTTCAATCTCCTTACAATCATGCACAGAGGACTTGCAATATACATCCAATCACAGAGATCTAGCTACTAGCACTAACCCTTTAGCTATACATCACATAGATGTACTACTATCCTCTACTTACATTGCCTAAGTATCTATTTATAGATTACAAAATGGGCCTAAGCATGGGTAAACCCACGGGCCGACATTCCTTTCCCTTTACATCAACCCAAAACCCTAAAAGGGACCCAAAAATAGGTCTTTCTTCCCTACTTTATGCTTCGCGTTGCGCTCCATCTTTGGCAAGCTGTTGCAGTCCCAAAAATGGTCAAATATGAACAAGTATTCTTCAAAACTTGGTCAAGGGCCAACAATCCCCCAAAACTCACCTGTGACTTGTCCCTAGTCACTCAGGTCTGATCAATTCTGCCTCGAATGCCTCGAGCTTGGCTCGAGCTACTTCAACTTGTTGCAATGCGACAACATCTTACTCAGTAAATTCCTAGATCGCCATGTCATTGAGAGGTCCTTCCAGGCGTTGTTCTACAGTGATGACAACCTGTTCGAGTTCATCTCCCTAGCTTTCAAGTTCAGTGAACAGTTTGCATGCCTTTTCTTGAATTGGCTGAAGTCATTGGGAGACTTCCATCACTTTAGTTTGCAGCATATGTACCTATTGTTGGGTTGTGCGTTGTTCTGTGAACCTCTTCATTCTTTCAAATGGGGTCAAGGTCTTTATCTGCGCCTGTAGCGTGTTTGCATGTTACTTTGCTTCTTGGAGCTATGCCTCCAATGTCTGCAATTCTGGATTCTCTGCGAGGGTTTCATAGGTCTGGACACTTCTAGCGCTCAGTTGCTTACATTCTAAGGAAAAGGTTTTTAATCGGCCAACTGCACTTCAAAAAGTGGCCTCTCTTAGATCTCTTATTTTTTGGGGGTCTCGGGCACAATGTAGAGCTCCAGATCCATGATGTGTTGTTGGAGTTGTTGGAATACTTCTTCCAGTTGGGTCACCTGCTGTGGGAGACGGTCTTCGATCTTCACTTCTATGACCGTCACAGAGTACAGTTCTTTGTGAACCCTTTCTTGTACTTCAAGTTTCTCTTCTAGAAACTATGCCTTTTCCTCGTCCCACTTTGCTTTCGGCAAGATTTTCCTATTCTTCCTCATTCTGTTGTTCTAGAAGTGCTTTTTGTGCTTGGATCAAAGCCTGGGTGGCTTGTGTTGTGTCTTCTTGAGCTCGTCGAAGGTGAGCTTCGACCTGATCAACGATCTAGTGTAATTGAGTGGGCTCATTGCCTGGTCCTGATGTTCCACTTATCAAGGGTGTTGTAGAAACTACTTGGTTGGACTAGAGTGCATGATGCACTTCTTTGAGTTCACCCTTGATTCAGTTGAATATCTCCTCTTGCTTTGCTTATTTCTTTTCTGTGAGCTCTAGTGAAACATCATTCAGTGCAACAATTAAAAAGTCAAAGTCATCCAGGGTAAGGGTAGTTTTAAGCATGGTCCGGGTGGCCTTAGATTTCTTTCGGGAGGAGGGTTTTGGTGGTGTCATCTTTCTTTTCATGGAGGGATCAGAGTCAGATCCATAGTGACGTGACGGTCCAACCATAAGTATCCGTCATGGTAGCAATATAGCAGCAACCTTACACATGCGTTGACTTCCTAGTGTCTTCCGAAGTGAGGGATCTTCATTACGTTGAGCAGTGTGGACTGCGTGAGGTTCTGGGTCTAGGACTGCAGGACAATATTAGGATTTCTGCCTTTGGTCTTGGTTAAGTATTTATGCGAAGCTAACATGCTGTAGGTTTTGCGATCTCCAAGGTTAAAATCATAAATTTCCGTGTTGTGAGCTTATCCTGGTCAACACGTACTGTGCGCACCCCTTTCAGAAGATACAAGGTGTACTCAAAGTCTCTGGGTACACTGTCATGGTTAATATTTCCACTCAAAGGTGGTATGTAAACTGACAGAATGTGCGGGATCAGCTTGGCATTTGCAATATCGTCTTTGTGCTTTGTTCTTGTCTCGGTCGTGGTTTTGGAAGGTCCTGCTCCACAAGCAATGGAGGGAGAAGCTTGGACTCCTCCTGTCAATGATGCTTGCACACTTGCAGACATCCTTCTCTCTAACATGACTCTCTCAGCCATTAGGTCAATCAAAAATTCTTCAACTACTTTCTCAATAGTGTTGACCTTGTCCGACATACAAGCCTGGGTCCACTAGCTCAGGTGTGAAAATGAATTCAGAGACTACGATGAACAGTATGGGAACAAGGAAATGATCACAGGGTGAAGTAATCTCAAGTTTCGGGATCAAATTCTTACTTAGAAAAAAGTATTCTTGGTGTGTGGCGCGACAGACTAAGTAGGGAAACTTAGCAATGGTCTGCTTGCAATGGATATGGGGCCTTCATTAAATTCGTTCTATCCATTCTGGTGTTGTCCAACAGTCTAGTGGGAACCCATAATTGATTTTTGACCCGTTCGGGGCGGAAGTCGAATGGGTATATCGGTCCAACGACTATATTGCTGCGCCATGGCGAAGTGCCAGATTTTGTTGTTTTGATATCTCGACGAAGCTCAATTCTTGTGAATTTTCCTTCTGCGAAGTTTCCTCTGGAGTCTTTTGTAACATTTCAATTTTGGACCTCTTCTTACTTAGCTTCCTAGCCTTTTTCCCAGTGAGCTTAGTCTCGGTCATCCTTTTTCCATTCTGAGTCTTATCTTCTCTCGACATAGTCACTTCGCGTTGCTTAGGTTCTTTCTTCAGATCCAAGGGTAATACTCCTTCATCATATGGATTAGGTATTTCGGTCTTCTGTGGTTCCTCTAACGCTCTTATAGCTTCGACATCCAGGTCCTTGGTGTTTAACAACTAAGATATGTTCTCTTGTTCCTCCATCAAGTAGGCGATCCTTCTAGTCATAAATTCCATGAGTTCTTGCTTCTTCTGTTCTAGGGATTCCTTTTCTTCTTTCCTCTGGATCTGGTATTTTTCAATCCAGATATTTCCTAACAAATATGGAAATGGGGCACGATCCTCAATAAATCTAATGACTTCGAACTCTTCCTTTATCGAAGTTCCATGGGTACTCATAGCTATCTGGGTAATTCTGCCACATAGGGTTACCATTTTGCCTTTAAATAATCCGATGGTTCCCAGTGAAGGGACCAGAGCAGGCCTTCCTAGGGTTTTCCAAGTGCTTTCTGTCATAATGTTCATAGGTGTTCCCTCATCCAAAGAACAATCAATGTCGAAGTATCCTATTTTTACTTCGATTTTCTCTTTTTCTTTGAAGATATCTGACAAACTGACATCCTTATGATCATCTAGGGTTTCTTTTATTTTCAGTAACATGATCTCTGATTCTTTCTGGGGTTCTTCCATAATTTTAGTCTCTTGATCTCCTTCAGATTTTTCTTGTTCCATATTCAGTTTTTCAAGTCTAGCAATCATTCTAGGGAAATACAATACTTCATGGTCCATATCTTTACAATAGATGCAGCTAGGGTTTCTCCCAAAGAATTCGTTAGCAAGATGTCCTGGTCTTCTGCAATTGTAACAAAGAGTTAATCCTCTCTTTCTCGTCCATGATCCCCAACTCTTCTTGTACTGCACGTTAGGATCATGATGGCTAGCCTACAAAAATTTCTTTCTAGGATCCTGCATCCAGTGGTTAGTCCAAAAATTATTTCTATGCATAGGTATAACATATCTTTCACTATTCCTATCAGACCTATTCATATCAAACTTTCTTTTATCTAACAATTCTCTTGTTTTCAGGCTAGGACAAAATCTATCAAGCCTACCTAAATTCATGCTTCAGAAACAAAAAATTTCCACTTATCTTACCTATATAGAGCACAAAGCTTTCAGATCTAAAACTTGAACTATTCTTAGCTTTACTAGAGGCTAGAGCTTACAGATCTTACCTCTTTTCTGCAAAAATTTCTACGTTTACCTTTCTTAGAGCATAAAGTGTTCATATCTCACTTTGTTTCTTCAGTATCAACCTCTTTATTGTAGATCTGACCTTTCTTTCTCAGCAAAAAGCTTCGTAGGTCAAGTAGAATACTACGCACTAGGGCAATAGATCTACACACATAGCTTATTTTGCACAAAGCTTTTTCTTCTTTAGTTCCCAACAATCACAGTTCCAGGTCCCAGAAACGTAACCATTTGTTGGCACAGGGGCATACCCAGGGTTCAACACTCAAGAGCACAGCAACAAAACCCTAACTATCGGCCCTTTCGGCAACACCTGCGAAGCAGATGAAGTCTCACCCGAGGTAGAGGTAGGGGTGGTTGCAGGACTCAGATGTCTGCAACCTTAGCTGGGACACCGATCTATGATTATATATTTTACAGGGCACTTAGCATAGATCATTCATCAATATTTAACCCTTATGGTACTTCACAGATAGCACAGAGAATCGCAGTGAATACTTAGACTAAAGATGATTTAGTACTTAGCCACAAAAATATAGATTAGATTCAGCAGATCAAGCACTAAGCATATTATATATCAGATCTAACATTCATTCATATATCATAAGCACAGAGCATAACTAGATCTATTTTATCACAACAAGAACTTAGCCAAGAAGGAGATAAACACATTAGGTTGAAGCACAGAGCACAATACACAAAGTTACCATGGTTCACCCCCACCCTGGGGCTACGTCCACCAAGTCTTGTTCTTTATATTATCTCGATCAAGTGGTTAAAGCACAGAGCTTCAGTGACCCTTACTTCGCATAGGACATAAGATATGTGCAGCTCACTAGATTCTTCTTCCTTGCACTTCAACACTTCAGTACAGACTGGGATCACCTTTGTTTTCCATTAAAGGGACACACGAATATGATCAGGATCGATAGGGAGAGATATCTAAAACATATTGTCACTAAATTAGAAACCCTAAATGAACCCTCATTGGCAGATTTCCCTGTTCTAGGAAATTATTCCTCTGAATCTGACTTCGGGAATTTCTCCCTTCTCTCATATAATGTCCCTCTTACTCAAAACTCCAAAATGATTTTTCAAGAGAAACTATCGACGTCGGCGGAAGAAATCCTCTTATGTCAAGAACTTGCATTAGAAATCAGAGAACAAATAGAAGGAGAAGAGGAAAGTGACAAGAAAGAGGAAATCGATAGGTTTTTCCCACAAGTATGGACCTTATACTTAGATGGATCTAAATAGCAAGAAGGGTCAGGGCCAGGGTGCATCCTCATTGATCCAAAAGGTAAACGACATTTCCTGTCCTGTAGACTAGAGTTTGAATGCAAAAACAACATCATCGAGTACGAAGCTCGAGTAGAGGGGATAAAGAAATCCATAGAATTAAACATCAAAGAATTGAAGGTTTTCGGAGATTATGAAATCACTGTTAGACAAGTAAGGAACACTATACATTGCAACTCTCCACACTTGAGGAATTACCAACAAGAAGTGCACAGACACATAGAGCATTTTGAAGCTTTCAACATTACAACGATCCTCAGAGAAAAGAACATTCTTGTTGATTCTCTGGCCACTATTTCTTCAAGGCTATCACCTCTATAAGATTATGAAGCCTCCCAGTTCACTGTGGAGTTACTCTACAAACCATCGGTGCCCAACAATATTTCTAATTAGAAGGTCTTTGAAGGAGATGAACAGATCATAAAGTTTTTGACCAACCAGGATAATTTCAAAGATTTGGCTATTGACGATGAAGTATTCCAGGAATTGTTAGCACTAAAAGTCACACTTTGACTGCTAAAGTGTAAGATCAACACCCATCAAAATGTAAAAGATATTTTTGTTTTGAATAGGTGGATCATCAAGATGCAGAAAGAAAGAGAGAGGGCAGTAAATTGCATATCAGTAGGCTACACCAATGGGCAATGGAGTTACAAACATCCTACTCATCGAAGGAACAAAAGCTGCTCAACAGAAAACAAGATTATATGTTGATAGGTGGAAGAATGAAGAAGGAAAACATAATATAGAATGTTCACTAAAAAAATATCCTCTCAATTTAATGAATCAACAGATACTTGAATATAAACAATGACTGATGGGCAAAATACAACAGATCCTCTGCTGCTTAGGGATCCATAAATCATTGACAGCCTTTGATCCTCAAATCTGCAATATATTCAAATAAGAATAAATATAGACAAAGGTTTACAATCTGAAATCACAGCTCTCATGAGTCTCCAATAGCAGTAATTCTTACAATCATGAAATGCCCACAGGCTTACAAATGAACATACACAGGAAACTGCCTATTCCTACTCTCTCTAGCCTCTCTTGGCTCATCAATCCCCATTCTCCAAGTGATATCTCCCTCTTTAAATAGAAAATAGCATCCAAATAACCTAAGGAGGTCGAATCCCATATCCTCCATTGGATTCTAAGCCTTGGAGATAGGTGGCAACAATGAAAGAGACAAAAATCCAACAAACTGTTGATTTTCAGGAATTTGTTGGAAGTCATTAATAAATTGTTTCCACCTCATGCATGAGGCCTTTGATGGAGATGAATCTTATGTGAAGGTGTCCCTTGATATCTAACTAATCCTTTATAATCCATTCTAACTCTCCTTGACATGTGTCAACCTCCCAACAAGGCGAATATCAAAACCGTGACCGCTATAGGAAATTAGTACGCAGTGCCACTGTGCAGAGTATGCAATGCCTACCTCTATATCCAATATCTCTAAAAAAAAACACATTTTGAAAAAATGAGAGAGGTTTTTTTTATTTGGTATGTTATGAACAAAAACCTCCTCCATTTTTGAAAAATACATTTTCAACTATTCATAATCCAATTTTCAATTTAATGACTCAAAACTGGTAAAATAACTCTGCACAATTCGTATTCTGCCAGCATAATACGTAGCGCCTGTAGGTAGCGCCACTTACACTGTGTCTGTGTGCAGATTAGGTAGAATTTCCAAAAAAATAGTGCATTCAATCTTAAAAGTGTGCAGAGCAATTTGTATTCTTTCATGATGAAAAAAACATTTCAATTAAGTGCCTTGACTGTACAATGGATAGTGCCTTTTACCACTGGGGAAACTAGCACTTAGCAAAAACCGAAAAATCAGATAGTTAGGCCTCTTCTAGCTGCAAATTCTTGTGCTAATAGGAACAATCAACAGAAACTGATCCTCAGAGAGACCAACCGACTGACAAATCAAGGTCTCACATGATACAGAAGGAAATATCCAATTTAGAAAATATTTTTGACCTAAGGGAAAGATTTAAAGGATCAAAGAACGCAAAGACGGGGAGTTCTTGTCCCATGCATGAAACTATAAATTTAGGAACCTCAAAAAACCCTAAAAAAATAAATATCGACAAGACAATATCTAAAGGGGAAAGTAAGGTTTATCTCAAACTTTTTAGACAATATGAATATTTTTTTTCATGGTCCTACTGAGATCTGAAAACTCATGATACCCGTATCATTCAACACACTATCACTTTACAACCTAAAGTAAAGGCCTTCTAACAAAATTTTCGGAAGTACCACCCATCCATGGAGCCTCTCATGTGTCAGGCATTAAAGAAACTATTAGATGCCAAAATTTTCTTCTAGGTTAGACACTCTACATGGGTAGCAAATTTGGCTCATGTAAGGAAAAAGTATGGGTAGATCCGCCTATGCGTAGATTTCAAAAACCTCAATAGAGTTTCAGAAGAGGAAAACTACCCAGTTCCACCAATGGAGAAACTCTTGCAGACTATGTCTGGCTCTAATATTTTCTCCTTACTGGATGGTTTCTTAGGTTACAACCAGGTTTTAGTTTCAGAAGAAGACCGATTAAAAACTACCTTCCGAACCAAGTGGGGAACCTTCTCTTATAAACACATGTCGTTTGGGTTAATAAATGCAGGGGAAACCTCCGAAAGGACCATAGAAGTAGCATTTCGGGGACTAATCAACAAGTGTGTAGTAGTATATTTAGATGACATGACTGTGTATTCAAAGAATAGAGAATATCACATCCAACATTTAACAAAGATTTTTGAAAGGTGTAGGAAATATGGTATATCCTTAAACCCCAAGAAAACTATCTTTTGTGTCAAGGAAGGTAAATTTATAGGTCATATTATATCTCAACTAGGGATTCAAATAGACCCAGAAAGGAATAAGGCCATAGCTCATCTTCCATTACCTCATAACAAAAAGGCTATGCAAATGCTCTTCGGGAAAATCAATTTTGTAAGAAAATTCACCCATGATTTCGTTGAAATGATCAAACCCTTACAAAAAATGATCCATAAAGATGTTGAATTCAAATGGGATGATGAATGGAAACGTTCTTTCAGTGATATTAAGATTGCAATATCCCAAGCCCCAGTGTTGTGAAGTCTCAACTTTGGAAAATATTTCTTCCTCTATACTTTTGCCTCCAACCAATTGTTAGCTGCAGTATTGACTCAGAACGATGATGACAACAACGAGGCCCCGGTATCATTCATGAGCACTAATATCCAAGGGGTCGAGATAAATTACCCTTCTATAGAAAAGAAATATTATACTGTGTATATGGCAGTGAAACACTTCATATATTGCGTCCTTAAGAACCACACCAAATTCATCGTGCCTCACCCTACAGTCTAATCCCTATTCACTCAACAAGAGATGGGGTAAAGAAGAGGAAATTGGATGGCGGTAGTTCAATAATTTGATCTAGATATAAAACCTGCTAAATTGGTTAAAGGACAAGGGTTATGAAAACTGACAGTTGAAGCCCAGGACCAAGTAAATGATAATCCTAGATGTGAGAATGAATTGGAATTATGGTGTGGGGAAGCTTCATACGTCTCCCTAGGGAAAGAGTCTTGGTATGATAAACTGACTTATCTACTGCATCATGGGACTTGTCCAGAAAGCCTAAACCCTAAGGAAAGGAGAGATCTTAGGTTAAAATCCGCACAATATCGCCTCATAAATTCAGTTCTCTTTCGTGTTAATTATGATGGGGTACTTTTAATATGTCTCTAACGTGAATATGTAGACAAAGTTTTGAAAGAGCTCCATGATGGTACTGCCGGTGGAAATTTCGCAGGAAACACCACTGCTCATAAAATACTAAGAGATGGCTATTATTGGCCTACTTTGTTTAAGGACGCTCACACATACACTAGAAACTATAAAACTTGTCAAGTAAGTGTGGGGAGGGAGAAGAGAGTAGATGTCCCACTCCAACCGGTGGTCGTTTCTAGGCCATTCGAGAAATGGGGGTTAGATATCATAGGAGAGATCACATCGAACTCTTCAAAACAACATAGATACATACTAACCTCCATATATTATTTCACGAAATGGGAAGAGGCCATCCCTCTGACCCATGTAAATGAAAAAGTGGTGATCCAATTCATAGAACAACAGTTGATCACAAGGTCCAGTGTGCCTTCCATCCTTGTTTTTGATAATGCAACTTACTTTTCTTCCACCTTATTAACATATTTTTCTCTAGACAAAGGAATCATAATTAGATACTCTAAAAACTACTATCCATAGGGGAGCGGTGTGGCAGAATCAACTAATAAGAACCTAGTGAGGATATTGAAGAAAATAGTTGTAGAAAACCAGAGGAATTGGCATAATTCACTTCATAATGATTTATGGGCCGATAGAGTTACACCCAAGGAATCTATAGGGAATTCCCCATACTTTATGGTATATGGAAAGGAAGCCATTTTCCCAAACGGGCTATATCTTCCATCTCTTCAACCTTCTTAGGATTCGAGAGGACAACCCTCATCAGTCATACAACAAAGAATTGATACCCTCCTCATGCTAGAAGAAGAAAGGGAGAAAGATAAATCAAATTTCATAGCTCATCAACAGATAGTTAAAAGGTGGTTTGATAAGAATAAGGCTAAAGAAAAGAATTTTGAAGTGGGAGACTTAGTCCTAAAATGGGACAGAGAAAACACTAGTACATATTGTAAAAATTTCGATGTTCTATTTGCAGTGTTATGGACAAAATTGGCCATACTGTCGAAAAATAGAGGAAATTTTAAATTTTGTTTTCCATATTGCCCAATAACGTCGCTATTGCCACATTGACGTCTCTCTTACCACGTTGTCACCTCTCTTTCCATGCTATCATCTCTCTTTCCACGTTTTCCACATAGTCATCTCTCTTGCCACGTTTGTGACATAGTCATCTCTCTTGCCACGTTTGTGAAGATAGTTGTCACAGTTGCGACGTTGTGGAAACTAGGTTTCCCCCCTCCAACGGTCACCTAGTATTTTTACCAAGTCAACTTTGATTTGGTCAATGATCGTCGAAATTGCGACGTTATAAAATCTATAAATATGTTGCATTTTATGGATGTTGCGACAAGTTTTCTATAATAACGAAACTTCAAAAAGGGTTTACGGGTCTTCTCAGCTAAAGTACAACTATTATAATACATTGTACTAGGGTTCTTCTCATTTTGTTTTAATTTTCTAATCAGTCGAATTTTAAAGGAAGCAACTATTAAAAGACATTGTACTAGGGATAGAGTAGATGATGGGCAATAGTGACCAGTGAATGGGGCCAATGTTGAAATTTTTTCAAAATGTTTCTATATGACATCATACATCCTTGAGTATTGAAAGCCTCCCAAACCGTCAAGGCATGTGTCTAGTCTAACCATGTCAAATTTCTATGCATACATGCACATATTGAAGAAATTTTAACGTTGACCCCATTCACTGCTCACTATGTGGGGTCGGTGCATGGAATTTTTAGTGGTTGAATTGGAAGTTCCATGACATTTCAACATAGTTCCAACAAATATTCTACAGATGGAAACAATGAAATTTGACAATGAGATTCCCATTATGAACGTTGTTGCAAACATGAACGATCTCAAAGATTATGTGGTCAGGACATCATACATCCTTGAGTCTTGAAACCCTCCCATACCGTCAAGGCATGTGTCTAATCTAACCATGTCAAATTTTGATGCATACATGCACATATTGAAGTAATTTCAACGTTGGCCCCATTCACTAGTGCTCACTATGCAGGGTCAATGCATGACATTTGTGGTGGTTGAATTGGAAGTTCCATGACATTTCAAGAGAGTTCCAACAAAGATTCTATGGATGGAAACAATGACATTTGACAAATATGAGATGCCCCATTATGAACGTTGTTTCAAACATGGATGATCTCAAAGATTATGTGGTTAGGACATCAAACATCCTTGATTGTTGAAACCCTCCCATATTGTCAAGGCATGTGTCTAGTCTAACCATGTCAACTTTCGATGCATACATGCACATATTGAAGAAATTTCAACATTGGCCCCATTCACTGCTCATTATGCGGGGTCATTGCATGACATTTTTGGTGGTTGAATTGGAAGTTCCATGACATTTCAAGAGAGTTCCAACAAATATTCTATGAATGGAAACAAATACATTTGACAAATATGAGATGCCCCATTATGAATGTTGTTGAAAACATGGACGATATCAAAGATTATGTGGCCACAAAATCAAACATATTTCTTGAGTCTTGAAACCCTACCATACCGTCAAGGCATGTGTCTATTCTAACCATGTCAAATTTCAACGCATACATGCACAGTTTGAAGAAATTTCAACGTTGGCCACATTCACTACTCACTATGCGGGGTCGGTGGAAGAAATTTCACTATGCTCATTCACCTTCAAGGTAGGCCCCATTCACTATGCTCACTATGAGATATCCATTATATTGAACGTTGATGCAAACATGAATGATATCAAATATTATGTGGGGACATCAAACATCCTTAAGTATCAAAACCTTCCCATACCTTCAAGGCAACTATCTCGTTTAACCATGTCAAATTTCGATGCATACGGACACAGATTGAAAAAATTTCAACGTTGGCCCCATTAGTCTATTACATAGAACCAGAATTTCATAGAAAATTTTGCCAGTCCTCTTCCTCATAAATGAAATTAGTCATTTTGTTTCTTACTAGCAACACAATCAAATATAGATTACTTTGCCATTAGGGTCAGAGTTATGCATATGTGATACTTTGGGCTTGTGAAGTTACTAATATGTGATACTTTGGTCAAGAAACCACATCAGATTTCATGGGATGGATTCTTAACAAAAAGTGATGATTATTTTTCATCTTTGCAAGTTGAATCTATTAGAAATGAAGAAGTAGACCACATGGAGGAGTCAATAAAGAAGTAGAAAATGATGGATAGAGAAATCACTGACCATAAAAATGAACATAGAGAAAGTATTGACCACATATAGGTGGGTGGCCACGTGTTGAGCTAAAAAATGTCAAGAGGAGCCACTTGGAATAGGTGGGTGGCCACCAATATCCACCTGGATCAGGTTGACTAACATATATACATTTATTATTGTGAATATAGAACCACTATACATGCGATAGAACTTAGTTAGAATCCATTGTTAAGATTTGATATGATGTTCAAGTCTTACATCTTGTTCGCTCCAAAGTGTGCAGAGTCCTCTTGAAGCTCCTCTGGCATCTTAGATAATGGGGTTACTTGACTTCCAAAGGTGTTTCCCTAACTTTGAAACTTCGTCTGCTTTCATATTGGTCTCCTAAAGGAGGATACTAGTCTTTTATGATTTTATCAAATCTTTAACAATGAGGGTCTTTAGGGTGTTTCCTAGCCCCCTATAGTTCCAAGAGACCACAATCATTATTTAAATGGATTTTAAAGGGAACTTCCTTTGTTCACAACATTTCCACTTCGGGGTTTCAAATTCCTAGTTCCCCCTACTATCATACTTGGAAGGGTTTTCTGTGACTCTAGAAGAGTGTATTTTTTAGCTTGTTCTTCCTGGATGACCCTTTAGGCTTGTCGTCCTAACTTTTGCGACATGTATTATTTTGAGGCTCGATCATCTTACCCCTCTTCGCCCAAGATCTTTGTCTATGAGCTGTATTTCACATGTGAGAATGTGATTTTTTCATCTTTGAATGCGTCCTAATCTTTTGGCCTTGGTTCTATTGGATCGATGCTTGTTTCCATCGAACTTTCAAAGATAATCACCATATTTCCTTTGTGTTGTAGGGGAGCAACGCTCAATTTTGGGTTTGACTGGGAGATAATTTGGACTAAAGGTTTCTCGGTGGGTGTCTTCCTAGCACCAAGAATGATATGGATTCCCTCTTCTTCGATTTATTCCAGTTGTGATAAATATTCGAACTGTTTCGATGAGGAGATGGTAGTATTTTGATAAGGGTTTGCATTTTGTTTCATGGGTGATTTCATTTCGATGACCGAGGTTATTGAACCCCCATTGGAGGTGTCAGTTGCATATTGTTCCCTATTCCCATTTATACCCATTTTTTGTGAGACCACCTGCCATTTGTCTTCACACCCGTTGCTTGGAGGAGTCGCTTCGACCTTTTTGCAATTTCTTACGAAGTGCCCGTATTCATGACACAACTTGCACTTGAAGGGAAATTGTTCATAATCCAACTACTGGACATGTTGTCAATTATCCAAGGATATTATCATTGCATCAGGTACTCCTTTCTCCAGATCAACCTTTATTCAAATTTTGACATGAGAGAAGAGGTTTTCCTTCGGTTCTATCATGTCTATGAATCGACCAATAAAGTTACCAATGCTTTTAAGGGAATCATCGCTCCAAAAATGTAGAGGAAGGAGAGAGAGCCACACCCATAATGGAATTGTAGAGGGAACATTGTTTTCTAGATTGAAATCAAGGGTCCATTTATTGAAATACATGCCTCTCTCTCCAAGGAAATATGGGCCACTACGGAATTTTAAATCTCTATATTCCTTCTGCTCGAAGAGAAATGTGAAGAAACCTCTCTCGCAAAAGAAATGATTTAGTGAACCTTTGATCAAAGGTTTCCATTTTTTTTCTAGCCAAAATGTCATTGTCTTCTGAGATGGCCATGCACCTATAAATTGACCGATTAGTCCCCTATCTACCAGACCCAATGCTCTCTTTCTGGAGGTGGATGGTGGGATGATATCCTTGGGAATTTCTTCTAGTTTTTTGACAAATATGGATTGATACACCTTCGAGGATTTCACAGAGGTCGCTACCATCGTGTTAAAGGAATGTGCTTCTTCATTAGGAGGGGGTGCAAGACCTCTCCCATCACTATCCATAATCCCAACAATTAGAGCTAGGGTTTGGTTAGGGTTTCAAAGTAGATTACGGATTTTTCCCTATTCGATCACTTATTGAACTTAGATAGTTGTTATGTTTCAAGAGAAAAGAAGTTCCTCGTGGAAAGGAAATGCCTTGAATTTGTTACTTTCACATTACTTGGAGTATTAGGCATTGTGAAATGTAGTCCTGTGGATGTCGAATCTTAAAGGTCATGAATTTTATAGCTGCAAATACTCATTGAATTACATTCTCCAAGGTTTTCATACTAAATAGAGTTTATTCTCCACGAGGATTCTCCTTAAAAATATGTATATTGTGTGATGAATGATTATGAAATTGATTATATGTGTCTTATTTTGTTGGATGCTTGATAAAATAAGAAATCCAAGCCATAATATTAATTAGACACTGTTGTTTTTTTTTAGTGAAATGCATTGAGTGATTTAGACTTGCATATTACAAAACATGTCAAGACCATTTAGAATCTCTCCAACATTTAAATACAGTGCACAGGTAATAGAGATAAAAGAGAATTTCATGTAAGCAACACAAGTGGAGAGGAACAACACAAAATCCATGATTGGAGCATCTGAAACCTCTCCAAAATCCAATTGCAATGCAATGGATGTTGATTAAGGTTGGTTGTCATTGATGTCAACCCTTGAAGAAAGACCCGTAGCACAAAGTTTTGGGTAATGGACCCAATAGTGTTTGATGTAAATATGACTCATTATTGTTTTGTCATGGTTTCTAAGAAGTAAATATGGATGAACTCCAAAGTGGTCCCCTTATGGTGAAATCCCTCACGAGAAGATGTTTTGTGGAGTAAGAGAACCCATGCTTAATTATGGAATAATGAGATGAAGGAAAGTGAATTTGTCAGGGAAAATATCCTAGATGGATAGTTCTTGTCATGTCATTTCCGGTGGTATGTGGAACGTCACATAATTCCTCACGGTTAGAGAGTTATGGCCATGAGAAGTTGGAGACCCCAGGTTTGGGTAGTGGACCCAAGTTTGCTTGATGGATAACGGTATGAGTTATGATATATTTTTAGATAATACTATTCTATATGGATATTACATGTCATTCCATTTCTGGTGGTATGTAGAACGTCACATAACTCCTCACGGTTTGAGAGTTATGGCCTTACGA
>ML789897.1:0-93679 GCA_009831015.1 Picea engelmannii | reverse complement strand
AGGGAGACGAGAGGATCAAATAAGTGTGAGTTGAATTGCACATTATCAAGATGAGAGGAAACACTATGGTAAAAAAATAAAAAAGTAAAGAACATCCTTTCATTCTACGAAAATGACAAACTCTTATGATTTAACCCATCACACTTCCTCCTCTTAAGCCATCACACTTCTTCCACGAGAGGAGGGTACAATAGAAAAAGAGAAGCACAAAATAAATAAATTCAAAGGATAAGGCTATTATATTCAATGGTGCATCTATGACTATCCAAGAGGCTAAAGATTGGCTTTTGAGAATGAGGAAGTACTTCATGTTTAAATAGAATGTATAACCTTGTTGCCTTTATGTTTAGAGTTTCATATGTAGCTTATGAAATTTTGGTTTTTCCTTGAACATATTTTCAAGTCTTTGGATAAATTTATTTTCCTTCTTTAACCCTCACCTTGAGAAAGAAGGTTTGCCTCAAATTTTGTACATTTAAATTTTTTTAGAAAAACTGTGTTAATTTAAGGAGGTATAAGATTTTTAATTAGGTTGTTCCCCAATCATTGGATTAAGTGCCAAAGAATAGACCACATGATTGAAGGTTGTTTTTTATGACTAAACCCGAATCCAATCCACATTAGTTCACAATCAACCAACCTTCTCAAGCTTATTATACCCATTAGTTTAACAATGATTCTTAACCTTGGATGTCTTTACGGGTGTAGAATAATTCTTGGGCCAATGTAATGGTAATAACCCAAAAGGCATAGGGAAGTGGGAAATCAGTTTCCACTATGTCGTTTAAGCTTATTATACCCATTAGTATAACAATGATTCTTAACCTTGGATGTCTTTACGGGTGTAGAAGAACTCTTGGGCCAATGTTAATGGTAATCACCCAAAAGGCATAGGGCAGTGGGAAATAAATTTATACCATGTCATTTTCTGCTAAGCATAAGGTCATGACCATTGTGAAGGTTCCAATGCAACTTTCTTCAAACTCCTCTTCTTAAGTTGGTAGCACGGGGCATGCTCTCCACCCCCTTTTGACAATCTCAAGGGTTTTTGGCTCTCGAGGAAGCTATAAAAAAATCCACACCATGTCAGATTATTTTGTTCATGTTAACTTTAAATCCCATCCTCTTGAATATTTTGATGTTCTCCTAGCACAATTCATAATTTATATTTGTAAAATTTAATTTTACCATTCTCAATGAAAATGAAACCAATAAGAATTTTACCCTAAATAATACTTAGTTACCAATTTACCTATACTTAAATAAAATAAAAAAATTCATAATAAAAATACCGGTCCATATGGTCTAATTAATCCAAGCACATAGTTCCCTGTTAGATACCTCACATCTCTGAACCCATCTTAAACCTCAAAACAACAAACCGTGAAATTTTGTTTAGCGCGTTGTGGTCGGACATGTAAAATTTATGTATAGTGATAAACAAATGAAGTTTGAAAATCTACTCTTCTCAACTTTGAGCGAAAAGGAGCAGAATCACCAACGAAGACAAATTTGCCTCATTTTATTAGCCCACGGTCCATTTGCATCAAGGAAAAGACATTGAATCCCATCAACAGCAACAACGAACTGTCCTGTCATTAAAAATGAAGAAATTCAAGAAATTCGACACTGAACGACGATGGGAAGATATAGTGGTCGGAACTGAGCAAGTTGATAAAATACCTAAGTGGGAATTCCACGGAGGAAGATTTTTGTGCCATGGTTTCTAAGGCCGACTTGGACAGAGATGGTTACATCGACCTGTTGGAGTTTGTGGCTCTCAACACCGACCAGACAATGAGCATCTCACACAAAATCTAGGACCTGAAAGACACATTCAATATGTTCGACATGGAGGGGAATGGATCCATCTCTCCCTGTTGGCACAGGGGCAGACCCAGGGTTCAATGCTACAATAGCGCACCAACAAATCCCTAACTGTCAGCCCTTTTGTAAACACCTACGAAGCATATGAAGTCTCACCCGAGGTAGAGGCAGGGGTGGTTGCAAGACTCAGGTGTTTGCAACCTTAGCTAGGACACAGATCTTTGTTTTTACTACTTAATAAAGCACTTAGCACCGTTAGTTCCTCAATATGCAATCAATATCCACTTTGCTGATAAAACAGGGCTTCACAACATCCACACTAGTCTAATGTATTTAAGCACTTAGCATAGGTAAATAGATCAGATCAAGCAGATTAAGCACCAAGTATAGCCATATAGATCATATCTAACATCCTCACATATGATAAGCATGAAGCATAAGTAGATCTATCTAAATACATCAAAGCACTTAGAAAATAACATGTGAACACATCAAGACAAAGCACAAAGCAACATAACATAGTGTTTACCTGGTTCACCCCCACCCTAGGGATACATCCACCAACTCTTCTTATTTATTGTTTATAGTCAATCGATTACAAGCACAGAGCCTCAAAACCCTTACTTCGCACAAGACAGAAGATCTTCGCAACTCGCTAGATCCTTCTTCCTTGCATTACAACACTAAGCCTTCCACAGTCTCTTACAACCACTTGCACTTAGCTCTGCAAGTCTCTCACAGTAGGCTCAAAGCCCTTTCAATCCACACTAGCACTTAGAACAACCAGTCTCACATCACATAGATGCACTACTACTTCTATCTAGCCTAAGAATCTATTTATATATACAAAATATGCCTAAACATGGGTAAACCCATGGGTTGATGTCCGCTTCCCGTTACATATTCCCACATCCAAAAAGGACCCAAAAAGGGGTCGAGATCCCGCGATCTTCGCTTCGTCTTCTAATCCTCCTTCAATAGGCTATCGAAGTCCCAAAATAGGTCAACATGACCAAGAGTCTCCCAAAACTTGGTCAAGGGCCAACAGGACCCCAACACTCACCTGTGATGCGTCCCGAGTCACTCTGATCTGATCAGTTCTTCTTAGAATGCCTCGAGCTTGGCTCAAGCTGATTGACCTACTGCTTTTCTATGAATTCTTTCTTGGTGAGATCATGGATCACTACATCATTCACTAGCCCTTCTAGGTGTTGTTCTGTTGTGGTGAAAACCTGTTCTAGCTTTGCTCCTCGGCTTTCAACCTCTGTAAACAATTGATAGGCCTTATCTTTCACAGGTTGGAGCTGTTGATTTATTTCCATAACTTTTATCTGGAATGTATGGATCTGTTGTTGGGCGGTGCATTTCTCTTGAGATATCTTCATTCTGTCTACAGCTGACAGGACCTTCAGTTGCGCCTGTAGTGTTTCTATGTGCTACTTCGCTTCCTGGAGCTGCGACTCCAGTACTGTAACTCTAGGTTCTCAGTGAGATTCTCATACATTTGGGCACTGTGGTTACTCATCTTCTTTCACTCCTCGGCAAGAGCCTTCAGTCTCTCAACTGCGCTCCTGGCGGTTGCTTCCCTTTGGTCTCTTGCATCTTGTGGGATCTCAGGCACTGTGCGTAGCTCCAAATCTACTATCCGTTGTTGTAGTTGCGGAATTACTTCTTAAAGTTGTGCCACCTGCTGTGGGACTCTCTCTTCAGCCTTTACTTCTATAACTATCACAGAGCGAAGTGCTATGTTGACCCTTTCCTTTACTTCGAGTTTCTCCACGATAAACTGTTCCTTTTCTTTCTGCAGCTGGACTTTTTCTTCATCCTACTTTACTTGGAGAACAATCTTTTCCCATTCTGCAGTACTGTGTTGCTCTATAAAGTCTTCTTTTGCTTGTGCTAAATCTTGGGTGGCTTGCGCTATTTCCTCCTGTGCTCGTCGAAGGCGAGATTCGACTATATCAACAATTCGTTGGAGTTGAGTTGACTCATCTCCCAGTTCTAGTGTTTCCAATGGCAGAGGTACAGTGGAAGTTGCGCGAATGGACTGTAGTGCTTGTTGCACCCCTTGAAGTTCAACCTTAATTTGATTGTATATCTCATCCAGCTTAGCCTCTTGCTTCTCTGCTAGCTCCAGTGAAGCATCATTCAGGGCTGCTAAAATGAAATCGAAATCATCTGAGGTGAGGGTAGTTTGCATTTTGGTCATAAAGGATTTCGATTTCTTCCAAGAAGAAGGCTTCGAGGGGGAAACCTTCCTTTTCTTTGAGGGATCCTCCTCATCTATAGGTGGTGTAACCTTTCCTTTCTTCTGTTCAACTTCAACACCATCTATCTCTCTGCCATCTCCTCCTTGCTCAGGTGATATGGAAGCAGTCTTCGCTAAGGTACTACTTACGTCTTGGGATTCTTCATTTTTCTTTGTCTTGTTGGGTCTAGGTGTATCGTGCGCTGCTTCTCGACTGTCAATGTTGAATAGCTCTGCAGGATCTATTGAAATGAGGAGGTCTGATGACCAGTCTTTAGTAATCTCTTCTAAGTCCTCCTCTGTCAGCTTGTAGTAAGATTGAAGTTGTTTCTTGTGCTCGTCAGCGCGCGTTGTAATATAAACGTAATGGAGGTCCACGCTGAATTTCATTAAAGGTCGAAACCTATGGAGAGTATTCGGCGTGATGCGAGGCTCAGACTGGATGGATGTCTTCAGCTAGTTGTAATAGGTATGGAACATGACATTTGACTTCCATTTCTTGTTCATGTCATTGGAATACCACAGTTTACTGAACTTCACAGACAGAGGTTCAAAGGGCTTGATGTATGGGAAGGTCGTACCTTCCGACATCTCCCAGGCGATGAAAGTGATCAAGATCAAAAGCCAGCTGAAGTGGAATTCATATCCCTGATCTTGCGCTTCCCCGCAGTCCAGTTCCAACTGGTTCACCAGGTACTTTACCCAATTCATTTGTAGGCCCTCCACGCACTTTCCTGTGAGATCGACTACAAAACCAGTCACCTGGTTGGGTTGGTTCTTGCGAACTAACTTTCCTGCAATCAATTGACAGGAAAGGCGCACTGTGTTGCTCTGGATAGAAGCTACCTTGTAGCCTCGCGTTCCCTTCTTGACATATCCATAAGTGTCCTTGATCCTTTGTGCAAGAGTGCGGTCCATGGCTTTTCTAGGGTAGAAATCCTGTGGGTTAAGGCCTTGCATACTCAGCCCTGTGATCCGATTGATCAATGTCGGATCCACTATGATACGACGGTTTAACCAAAAGTATCCACAATGGTAACAGGACAGCAGCAGCTTGACGCATGCATTCACTTCTTGGTGCCTTCCGAAGTGAGGAATATTCATCACATTGACTAGTGTGGACTACATGAGGTTCATAGTCCATGACTGGGGAACTATATTTGAATTCTTTCCCTTTGTTCTAGTCAGGTACTTATGTGGGGAAAGCATGTTGTAGACCTTCCTATCACTAAGGTTGAAGTCGCTAAACTTCAATGCTGCAATCTTTTCTTGATCTACGTGAACTACGTGAATCCCCTTCGGGAGGTACACAGTGACCAAAGCGTACTCAAATTCTCTGGGCACACTGTCTCGATTGATTGTTCTGCTAAGAGGTGGTAGATAGGCGAGTAAAATTATTGGAATCAACTTAGCATTCACGAGATCATCTCTGTGCTTGGTTCACTTTTCATTGACTGGCCGGGATGGTCCGACTTGAGCAGTTGAAGGAGAGGCTGGTAGTCCTCTTGTAGATGATTCTTGTACACATATGGATAATCCTCTCTCCGAAATGACTCTTTCAGTCATCAGGTCGATCAAAAATTCATCAACAACACTTTCTGTAGCACTCAACTCGTCCGACATACACGCTCGGGGTTTAATAATCTCAGGTTTGGGAGGGGTAGCTTAAACACAGTAACGAGAGAGAGAGCATAAGCACAATGATCACGGTATAAACTCAACCTAGTCTGTGGGCTCAAATTATCATTTGGAAAAAGTGTTCTCGATGTGTGGCGCAGTGGGATAAATAGGTAACTTGACAATGGTTCGCTTGCAACGGGTATGAGGTCTTCATTAACTCTTGTTCGGTCCATTATGGCATGTCCCAACAGTCTGATGATGAACCATGATTTCCTTTATGCCCTTTCGAAGCATCGATCGAATGGTTATAATGTCCCCAATGACTATATTGCTTCATCATGGCGAAGTTCCATGTGTCGATGTTCTGATATCCTGATGAAGCTCCAATTCTGCAAATTTCCTATCTACGAAGTTCCCTCTAGAACCTTCTGCAACTTTTAGATGTTATCTCTCTTTGTACTTAACTTTCTATCCTTTTTTCCAGTGAGGTTCGTCTCGGTATTCCTTTTTCCATTCTGATTCTTATCTTCTTTGGTCATAGTCACTTCACGATGTTGATATTCTTCCCTAGGGTTCTTGGATAATACTCCTTCTTTGTCTGGGGTAGGTACTTTAGTCTTCTGTGGATCCTCTAGTGTTCTCTCAGCTTCGACATCTGGGTTGCTAGTGTTAAATAACTTCAATCTGCTCTCTTGTTCTTCAATCAAGTGTGCGATCCTTCGGGTCATGAAATCTTTTAACTCTTGTTTATTCTGCTCCAAAAATTCTTCTTCTTCTTTTTGTCTGGCTTGATCTCTATAAATCCAAGGTTTTCCTAGTAACATGGTAAATGGGGCGTTGTCTTCAATAAATCTAATAACCTGAAAATCTTCTTCTGTCGAAGTTCCATTGGCATTCATAGGTATGCGAGCGAGCTTTCCACATAGGTTTATCAACTTTCCTCTGAATATTCCTATTCCTCCTAATGAAGGGATCATAGTAGGCTTCCCTATGGCTTCCCAATTTCTTTATGTCATGATATTCACATGTGTTTCTTCATCTAGAATATAGTCAATGTCGAAGTCTTCTATTTTTACTTCAATGCATTCTTTTTCTTTGAAGATCTCTAATAAGCTGACATGTCGATGGTCATTCAGGGTTTCATTTATTTGCAGCCATACTTTCTTTGATTATTTCTAGGGTTCTGCCATTTTTGGATCTGTCTTAGGGTTTTCTTGATTTAGGTTCATTTTTTCAACTTTAGCAACCATTCTAGGGAAATCCAACACTTCATGGTCCATAGCTTTACAACAAAGACAACTAGGTATTTTCCTAGGGCATTCCTTAGCAAGGTGTCATGGTCTTCTGCAACTATAACAGAGGGTTAATCCTCTCTTTCTTTTAAATGATCCCCAACCTTTCTGGTACTACGCACTAGGATCATGGTAGCTAACCTGCAAAAAATTCTTTCTAGGATCCTGCACCCATTTGTTAGTCCAAACATTCTTTCTATGCATAGGTATAACATATCTTTCACTATTCTTATCAGATCTACTCATATCAAGACTTCTTTCATATATTAGTGCCCTATTTTTCAAGCTAGGACAGAACCTATCAAACATACCTAGATCCATACTTTAGAACAAAACTTTCCACTTATCTTACTTCTGCAGAGCACAAAGCTTCCAGATCTAAAAAATTTCACTATTATTACCTTTATCAGAGCACAGAGCTTGCATATCTTACCTCTTTTAATAAGAAGTTCTCACTTTTACCTTTCTTAGAGCACAAAATCTTTCATATCTTGCTTCTCTCCTTCAGATCCGACTTATTTTCTTCAGATCGAGCTTCTTTTCTTCAGATCGGGCTTCTTTTCTTCAGATCGGGCTTCTTTATTTTAGCATAGATCTTTATAAATCAAGTATAATACTGCGCACTAGAGCGACAAATCTATGCACAGAGCTTTCACAATTTCAGGATGAATCTTTGCACAGAGATTCTTCTTTCTCAATTCCCAACAATCACAACTTCAGTCTTGACAACATAACCATTTGTTGGCACAGGGGCAGACCTAGGGTTCAACGCTACAACAACGCACCAACAAAACCCTAACTACTGGCCCTTTTGGAAACACCTATGAAGTAGATGAAGTCTCACCCGAGGTAGAGGTAGGGGTGGTTGTAAGACTCAGGTGTCTGCAACCTTAGCTGGGACACATATATTTGATTGTACTACTTAATAAAACACTTAGCACCATCAGTTCCTCAATATGAAATCAATATCCACTTCGCTGATAAAACAGGGCTTCGCAGCATCCACACTAATATAATGTATTTAATCACTTAGCATAGGTAAATAGATCACATCGAGCAGATTAAGCACTAAGCATAGCCATATAGATTAGATCTAACATTCTCACATATGATAAGAACAAAGCATAAGTAGATCTATCTAAATACATCAAAGCACTTAACAAATAACATGTGAACACATCAAGACAAAACACAAAGCAGCATAACACATTGTTTATGTGGTTCATCCCCACCTTGGGGCTACGTCCACCAACTCTTCTTCTTTATTGTCTTTAGTCAATTAGTTACAAGCACAGAGCCTCAAAACCCTTACTCCGCACAGGACAGATATCTGCGCAACTCGCTATATCCTTCTTCCTTGTGTTATAGCACTAAGCCTTCCACAGTATGTTACAACCACTTTCACTTAGCTCTGCAAGTCTCTCAGAGTAGGCACAAATCCATTTCAATCCACACTAGCACTTAGCACAACTGGCCTCACATCACATAGATGCACTACTAATTCTATCTAGCCTAAGCATCTATTTATATATACAAAATAGGCCTAAAAATGGTTAAACCCATGGGTCGATGTCCCATTCCGATTACATATTCCCACATCCCAAAAAGGACCCAAAAAGGGGCCGAGATCCCATGATCTCCTCTTCGTCTTCCGATCCTCCTTCGACAGGCTGTCGAAGTCCCAAAATAGGTCAACATGACCAACAATATCCCAAAACTTGGTCAAGGGCCAACACTCCCCATGAACTTCATCATGTTTTGATGAGCCTGCAAGAGTGAGGCCTGGTAAGCTTGTTGCAGCTCTTCACTATATTGTTTGAAGAAACTCCAAATTTTTTGTACGAGAATGAATTTATTATCGAGTAAACTTTATGTCTTGATGAAACTCAGGAATTGTGCTTTTAAAACATTTGCATTTCATTGCATATTGTTTAAACTCACTTCATTGCAAGTTTCCTATATACTAAATCTACAAAGATGCACATGATGTGCAATGGAAATGACCTTTAAACCCTAAACCCTAAAATCTCAAGTTACACTTTTTAAACCTTTGACCTTAAAATATTAAATGACACTGAACTTTGAACCCTAAACCCTAAATCTGAAATGAAACTGATCTTTAAAATATAAACCCCAAATCTCGACACTGGCCTTTAACCTAAACTTTAATGTTGAAACGAATATTCTATTACTCCAGCATGAATTAACATGGTAAGCTTGATGATAGATTAAGGAATTTTGTTAACATGTATGGATTAGCAGCTCAGTGTTGTTTTCATTGTTGTTGTTAGTAGTAAGTACCACTAGGTCATAGGTTCACTGGTGATGTCGAGAAGGTGTCAAGTCACCCACCAAAGCTATGTTCCTAGAAATGGGAAACAAGAATGGAATAGAATGAGAAACACATCCTGGTCACACTTGTGATAACACAACTTACTCGTTGTGGTCTTCCCCGCCCATATGCCATGAGTTTCAAAGGGATGAGGTGGGGTGCAAATCCAAGGGATTTTGGCATAATAGATACCCGTCCTTTCGAGTTTTGTTTCATGAAGCACTTCCAAAACAAAAAGAAGTTGTTGTCAGTCAAGGGTAAGAAGCATCTCAGACTGGTTGACATATTTTGGAAAATCAAAATAAAATATTTTAACATAATTATTAATAACTTAACAAGGGATAAATTTAAATCCTCGTGTTTCCACAATCCAGAGTTACTATTTAATTATTAGCTATTCTTTTTTTGTGCGATTACATTAGATACTTGGCAGTAGAAGATGAGAAGATTCATGGCATGAGATTTTAGTTGCAGTTGGCATGGATTTGACTTCTTCCTGGCATCAAGATTGGGGCTATTGGAAATGGAACTTGGTAAGATGGTAGTAGGAGACGAGAAGATGCACAACATGAGATTCTAATTGCAACTGGTCTGGTTTTGATTTCTTCCTAACAACAATCTTGGGGATATTGAAGATGGAACTTGTTACATGTAGGCAGTTTCAATATCTAAAAGTAAATTTCTAGCTTTTTGTAGATGCTAAATCTGTAGAAATTAATAAATTTTAGTTTTATTGTAAATAGAGTTTCTTGACAGAATGTTATGTGACATGAAAATAAAAAATATTCAAAACTCAGATATTTCACCCCTTTAAATATTAAGGAGTCTTATATTATATTGTAAATCTTACAATGAAAGAGAGTGAAATGATGGCACACCCCAAGACACTCTCCTCAAAGACTATCATAGTCTACAGACCAGTGCAATGTTGCCCCATGTCAAAATATGTTTGATCAGGGGGTTTTCATTTTTACAAACAAATTTTAAAGTACACTTCATGGACTTAAAGTTGTAAATTCCTACTCTAAATTAATCTACACAGTATAATATATCTTTCCTGCCATGACAAAAATCCCAATAGGAATCAATTCTTTGCCACGACTCATACTGTGAGTAAGTGTGATCAGTATTTTCTGGTAAGAATTTGAAATATGTATTTGTACTTTAAGAGTGAACTTTGTGAGGTACATCTAGAAAGAATGAGAGTCTATTATAGCTAATCAAAATTAACTTAACTAGAGTCTCTTAATAGAATTCAGTGTCAAATTGCAAGAATTGTAGCAAACTCATATTGGTTTATTTAAATTTGTTTTCTCATTTTCATTGCAGAAAAACTTATGGGTCTGAGAATCTTTGAATTGTTATTCACTATCTATAGCTGAAAGGAAAACATTCTAAGTTTCAGAATATATGGCTCGGACCTTTCCAGGTGGCCGAGGAGATCGGGGTAGGCACGTAGCGATTGCAAATATAAGGGGGGAAGAAGACACCCTCCCCGTAAACGGCCAAGCCCTAAAAAATATTTCCATTAAAAAAAATATATATATTTTGTGTTTATGTTTTCATGATGTTTTGTTTTAGCTAGATTGATTATGGAATGCATTTTTTGTTTAGGTTTCTTGTTATTTTGTTCTTTTGAAGTTTTTGTTTAGCAAGACTATGGTCGACTTCAATTCATGCGACATGACAAACTATGTTCCTAACTCATCGTTCTCATACCACACAAGAAGCGCTAGGGGACCTGCGGTTTTTTTAAATGGGTTCTCTATTTAACCTGCACAGATGAACGACTTTGGAAAAGTGATGAAGCGTCTGCCTTGTGGCTCGGTAAAACCTTAAAGGAAATATGGTAATTTGGAAAGGACTACATGTACCTTAGAGATAGAGCTAGCAAGTTTCACCTTAACCATCACATTTTGCAAACAACAGATGTCCTCCTCTCCCACTCGCTCAGGGCATTCTGCCGAAATAAAAATCAACTATATCAAATGAGTACACAATAGGAGAGGGTATGCAGATATCTCCTTCAGGGCTATGGATTCTCACTGTCAGCGGAGCAAGGTCTATGACGTCAGGGTGACTCCGTTGGGGCTATGGACGCTCGTTGGCAGCGGAGCAACACCGTAGCAAGTGAATAAGGGTAACTAAAGGCTTAGTGCCAGTGAAATATTTACTAGAATATTGTTGAAGGGGGCATGAGTCTGGGTTACAGGAAACGAAGGTGGAATAAAGGTTGAAAACCCCACAGGCAAGATCAAACGCACCAACTAGGGAATTTCAAATGCAAGGATAAAAGAGGCTCTGATAAAAACCAGTTAAGTTCTTAACCATCTTTTGCATCAGTCGAGCCTAAAGAAGGAACAAAGATTCTGATTTCTCCTAGTAAGTCGCCATTTGTTGAGCACTCAACACACCCTAAAAAGCCTATGCCAATTTTTTAATTTTTGGGTACCACTTGATCTTTGCACTGTCTGATTCAACTTCATTTTTTGTGAAATGTTTTTCCTTTTCTTATTATCATGAATCTCATCATCTATTCAGGTTTGTTTGAACTTATGAAACCCCATGAATTAAAAGCCTTAATGATTGAATAAAGAATCAAAATCCAAAACACTTCACCTGACACACTCATATTCGACATCAGAAGAAATTCAAAGAAAGAAAAAAAAAAAAGCCACTCGGGAAACCTCAGTCACCGAGCCCTGATATCCATCGACATCGACAAAAGGAAGTTTTTGTTTGCGCCAAAGTTTTTCATAATGATATCGTCGATAGCCGATTCCTCTTCGGCATCGGTAAAAGGAGAGGGGAATAAATGTTAACAAAGAAGGAAAAGAGATTGCTGATAGTCGATACCCAACGCACTTATCGAAATTGAGGAATACCTAAAAGGATCGCAACGAACATTCTCACCACACTAAAGGGTTTTCCCAATCGTCGATCCCCGAAGCATTTCGACATTGGGACTTTTTCAAGGAAGCTAATCCGTAGCAAACACGTGATAGGTTTATCACCAATCGTCAACCCTATATACTCTTTGGCATCGACAAGCTAAGGTATATTTTAAAATGGATAACTTAATGAAAACCCTGAATCCCATTAATACACGTGAATCAGGTCTTTGGTCTTTAATGCCACGTGTCTTTTCCAGATTGGAGAAATGTACAGTCTAGTTTAACCCAGAGTCATTCTTGGTTCCTTAGGTCCAAGTCACACCACAGAGTCATCTTTTCCATGACATAATTGTACAATGAGATTGATCAACGTCGGAGATTTTGCGAGGGACATCAACGAAAACGTTCACAGCACATCCCCGATCCTCAATCCACCCACTGAGAAAGCGACATGATGGGACGTTTTAATGTTGGATACGATTACATTTTGAGAATTTAGGGGGATAATTAATACCAAATCCCGCATTAGTTGCTACCTCATGCTCCAATCAAAATGGTCATTTAAAATCATTTATAGACCACATCATCCTCGCACCTCTATCGTCAACCCACGATGAATTTCAGTTGTCGAGATTCGGTGGCAGATTTTTGTAAATGGAACTCATCACCCAAATTGAATGGTTGATGTGACATGGTAAGTTCTTCACTAGTTTAAATTCTCTTGAGTCGTTGTAAGAGGAATCATTTTGCGCGCAAGGAAATTCAGAGCATCTGGAGAAATGAGATGAGAAATTCAAAAGCTGCAGAGATCCCGTGAGTATCAAATAACCAGGTTTAGCAAGCTTACAGGTATGTATCCAAGTTTTTGGATTTTACATGTTTACACTTCATATATTTTTATTCGGTTTTTTTCTTTATGCAGTCTCTAAAGGTTTATTTTGATTGCAGTAACAATGCCTCCAAGAAATCCAATCACTAGATTATCGTCGAAGGCGACAAAGCTGAGAGAACTAGAGTTAGGTGAAGGATCCTCTCCAGGGGTCACAAGAGAATTGGAATACACACCAAGACCAAAGCCTGTCATCAAAACATCAACAAACAAGACTTTCATCTAGCCTCTGGCCTTTAGAGATACAGAGGCAAGCATGGGGACCAAGGCAGCACTCCCACATTGGGGAGAGCTCTTTAAAAATATCAGCCGGGAGGAATACCCAGAATATATCCCACATAGTGACCCAAACGTGAGATCTCTCGACGACGAGGTATTCCCAAATATCTGATGGTCGTACCTACATATGGTGGTGAGAAAACCCCTGTTTTTCCCTGTATAGAAATTATGAAGTGGGTCATCGACCACACAGACACACAAAAGTGCTTGATCAATGATGACAATGGGGGTTGTGTCGAAGTGTTCTTACCAGTCAAAGTTCAAAAGTATTACAAGCTTAGAGACCCTGAGGAGCGACTAAACACAGATTTTGTCGTAAAATTCTACGAGCGCCATGACACTAGTTGGATGATGGCCTCATGGTGGAGGGAAGACAATAAATACAACAACCAGAGAACTGGCTGGTATCAAACGACCAAATTAAGGGAGCCATACATCTACTTGATGGCTCTCATCTGTCGATTATATGGAGAGAAGGATTGTTCCATGTTTTTAAAGGCATGGATGCCTCTAGCTTACACAGTGGAAATATTCAAGAGCAACTTCAACTGGGGAGCCATCATTTCTAAGAAATTGAGCATCTTCATACAACAGGCTCAGAAGTTGAAGGAAGGAGATACACCAGCCTTCTACATGGCTTCATATTTACTTGATGTCATGTGTGCCAGAAATATTTTTTCTAGCATGAACCTGAGTTGGCACGTCGCAGAGCTCCCAGTCCAGGTATATTTCAGAATCTTATGGGAGAACAAATACAAGAAATCCAACTCCCTCATTTGCGATGAATTCATCACACGTATTTATTTCATCCCCTTTAAGAAATAATGCCCGAGACTATCAATTGCGGCCAAAAAGATGATATCAAAGGTAGGCCACTGGTACTTGGATGAGCGTGACACCTACATCAGGGTGTTCAGGGCCACCAAAGCACCACATCTCCTACCAACACATGTCCCTAGACGGCTTGTAGTGGGAGAGATATGCTACTAGACCATCCTACAAGGTTACAATGCCACCCTGGTCAATGACAAGAAGTGAGTGTTCATACCTTATGGTTTCCATGTAGGTTTCTACATGGTGAAGGGCATGGCTCAAGACAAACAAGAAGGGTTGAGCCAACTAGAGTTCAGATTTCAGACAGGCCGATTCTGCAAGCACAATCCAAAGGGTCTAGTCTTGCAACATGCTTCGCAAGTGTCATCCTATTGGCCATACGCCCACAATAAATTTGAAGATGAAGTCTTCATAGAAAATACTGAATACTGGGACGAGGTGGTGGTAAGGATGGTCAACCCCAAAATGACCAGGTTCAGGGCCATGAGCCTAGATGAACAGGTGATGACCATAGAGAAATCATCTCAATAGGCCCTTAGAGCTAGGGAAGAAATGATAGCAGCAGAAGTAACAGAGGTTCCCCTGGTAGCTTTGGTGCAGGAGAGAGGTTTCCTTATGATGAAGAACACGTGGGAAAGGGGGTTTCTCATGATAGAACAAGTGAAATGAATAATTGATCAGATGCAAGATGACTCGGACCCCACAATAATGATAGGGTCCCCTGCCGACATCCCAGATGAAAGCCAGACGGGCCCAAGCAGCCATGAACTAATAGACATTGATGAAATCATTGAGTTATATAACCTTGAAATCACAACGGCACAGGCCATCTCACCGGGGGGTGTTTTAGCTCAGTCGGAGATAGACGAAACATCATGGAGAGAAAGTGCACCAAACCCCCTTAGCAAATTGATAAACATCTACAATGATGAAGAGAGCCCAGAGGTATCCCTGGTGACCCATGTACATATCATAGAGGAAAAGGATCTAGAGAAGGCATATTTATGAGCTCCTGACGCTCAAATTCACCTTCCATAGAATGAACAAGAGGTCAAAAGTGCCTTATACACTAAGTTGCTCGATGCATCAGAGACCCAAGTGGATAGCCTGAAGGGTAAGCTAGGGTCGGGCGAACAAAAGTAAGAAGCTCCACAGCAGGAAATTGATTTCTCAATGAACGATAATCAAGTAAGTACCGAGCCTACCCCCGATGCCTCAATTTCAATCGGAACTCAACTTCCCGATGAGAAACAAATAGAATCCAGACTTTCGAAACACAGGGAGGAATTTCAAGAACCTAGTCTTGAACAAATACATACCATCGGGAGCCTGGGAAATACGCTCACCTGGGGAGATAAAAAACTCCTCGAACCCATGGATGAAGTTGTTGGCATACATGCCATCGCTTATGACCAAAAAAGAAAATCTATCATGCAGAGAACCACCAATAAGAGGAGGATCACTCTAGATCGCTCCATCCTCATAACCATGGAGGAAATTTTGATAAATATAGAGCATGCCAAAACATCCAAACTTATCGGCACATGGATGGCAATGACAGATGCCATCCTGGACAAAGAAAAAAGGGATGAAGAGGAGTTGGTTGCTTCTCTAAAAAAATTCGAACATTTGTGCCACTTGGCGAAGTATTACTAGGACACCACACAGGTCGTGATGTTCCTAAGGAGCGAATTCAAGGAGGGCTACAAAAAAATTACAAATGAACAACACCTATTCATTGCAAGGATAGTCTAGCTTCAAGAAGACACCCTCATGGCATTGGCAACGTGCAAGGTTATGGAGAGGTGGTATGAGAAAGAGCATCAAGATGTGAAAAGGATCGACTATATCAGCACGGTGAAACAAGGCCGAGATGCCGAAGAACACGACATCCAGGTATTAAACGAAAGTAGTATCGACCGCATAAGTAAATCGATCGAATATTGGGTAAAATTGGCTTAGGAACCTCATTGGAAAATCCAAGAGAAATGGGCTGAGTGTGAGAAAAGTTGGACCAAGATCAACTGGGCAATGAGAGACATCGGCCTCCCTAAATTCAGCACACCCGATGACTTTGTCGACTTGCGCGACATAGTCAAATCACATGTCAAACAAGACTCATCATGGGTTGAGGAAATATAAAAGGTGGTCCACATGGCATCAGGGCAGGTGCGGCAGTTCATGGAGAACCTGATCAAAGCTTGAGCCATGTTGCAACAGTTAAGTGATGGAATAGTCAATTATCAGGCATAGGCAATAGAGATACGAGAGATCCTTTCAGCCCCAATGGAACAACATAGATTCTTGTATGCTAACACATGCAAGGATATCTTCATCAAGTGGTCAGAGTATGAGAAGAGTCATCCACTAAAGTGATATCATTTGATGACTCTTTGAAGACTGATAAAAGAAAGCACCATGTGGTGAATTTTATTTTACTTAGATGCACTTTAATAGTTATTTTTAGTTAACAATATGTTATAAATAGGAGAGTCGTCATGTTAGCAAATCTCGATGATTCTTGCAAAGACCCTCATTTTTGGATTTTGTAAAGGTCTATTTCGGAGCTACCTTAATTGAGAAGTCTTGTTTAGGACTAGACATAAGTTTGTATTTTTCATCAAAAGTGTGTATGATTGGATGTGGAGACGAATTATTTCTTATTTCATCTCATGAATGGATGTTGTAACGAGTAAGAGCTTCTAAATCTATTGATAAGTTATCTAATTCAATGTTTTACAATTCTTGTCTTTAATGATGAAAAATTAAATCATTGTGTTATTATGTGATTGACGATTAGAGTTAAGGGAATTATTTTTCTTGCCATCGTTTATTTCATACATGTTTTCTTCTAATAATCTCACCTCAGTCAATAATTCGAACACCAGGAGGTTAATGTATTATTACTAGGCTTGTGGTAGAGCATTGTTGTCTGCATGCTAGAGTGAAAGGGTTATCCCAAGCTCAACTTTCCCAATAGTTAGACGTTTTTTCCATTTTGTTACCTAGTTGTTTTATACCGGATTTTATCTTGTATCGGTCCCACCTATAAGAGAAAATACAGAAAGAGAACGTATGAACTGAAGGAGAAGCATTCACAAGAAAACATAAAGCCCATCGATTAATTGGTCGGATCGCAAGATCTAGAGAACCATTCCACCATTAAACGCTGCAGAGTCTAATTGGGCCTAGGTGGTGGGTTTGGTTCCTTTTGTTGAGTTAAATGGATTTAGGACCCCTCAACACATCCCTATTAAGCCATTTTGCTAGAATATTGTTTTGTTGCACTAAATGAAAAGAAAATTGTATGTGACAATTAGATCAACAAATTGTGTTGTGAATTTTTCACTAGATTATTAGTTGTCATAATCTTTCTTGTTCCTTGTTTCATTTCTTTACCCCGAGAATCTTTGTATTGGGATTGATGTTGAATGGTTAACATTTCTTGCATAATTATTGATCTTGGATTACTTTCCAAGATTTTATTGAGAATGATTTCATTAATACTTCTTATCATCTATATTATGTTGTTGGCCTATCTTTCACGAATAATTCTTCCTGTAATGAATAATAGAGTGTGTTATTGTTTGTTTCTCCTAATTTAGTGTAGTTGCCTCCTTTATTTTAATTTGTACATAATTTTTACTTCCTTCTTTGCTCAATTTTTCAACCATGGCAGTGGGTTCATATTCTTATACCATCAGAGGTGAATTCTTAGTTTTATCTAAGTCTTTTAGGAATTTCAACAATCTAATTTTTTTTTCATTATAAAATCTCAAATCTGTTGGAGTAGAAGCTATTGGGTATATGTTATATTCTTTGCATGTGTGTGTGTGGGCATGTCAGGTTCGACAACTGTGTTTGACGATCCATCTAGTAGTTTTGTATGTGTCGTGTGCATTGGGCGCTTCCTAGGGGGGTCCGAGGGGGGGGGAAGGTATGCCCCCCCCTAGTTAAGCACAGGGTTCAACACTGGGCGATAGGCCGGGGCAATGCCCCAAATTTTTTTTTGGGCAGTTTTTTCTATTTTTAGCAGTTTTCTAAATTAATCCTGGATTAAGGGATTAAGGTTTTGGTATCTACAAAATACCTAAAAACATTGTATATATTGTATGGTGAATGGTGAAATTCGATATAATGAAATAAGAAAGGTTTTCCCCGGTTGAGGGTTTCTGGTATAAATCTTTGTGTACTATGTGAATAAGCCATTGATTAATTTATGTTTTTCTTAAGATTCTATATGCATTTCTTTACTTCGTAGGTTTAAAACTTACATGTGGTATCAGAGCTCATTTTTGGCTTCAGAGGGATGCCTTTTTTGCTGAGGGTTTGTCTCAGTCTTGATAAATCAATTTTATCATGGGTCTGTGATAAACCTGGGTTTAGTGGGAGATTTTGTAGTGCATATTTGAGTATAGAAAGAGGAATGGTGAGCTCATCTAGAATCAAGAGAGAGAAGTTCAACGGTAAAAAATTTGAGCTATGGAAGATCAAGATGGAGGACCTTCTTGTAGACAAAGAACAATGGATCTTTGTGGATCCCGGTACATAGCCTACTGGCACACAAACGACTGGTACACAACCTAATAGTACACAAACTACTAGTACACCACCTATTGGTATGTCGAAGGAAGATTGGGAGAACTTGGATAGAAGAGAAAGGAGTACTATTCGACTCTGGCTGGCAGATTCAGTGTTGTTGAATGTCTCAAGAGAATATATAGCCAAGGAAGTATGGGATAAGTTAGGGAATTTGTATCAATCAAAGTCCCTGGTAAACAAGTTGTTTCTTCGAAAGAAGTTGTATCATCTTAGGATGGAAGATGGATATTTTGTGACAGGACATCTAAATGCCTTTAATACTCTGGTAAGTCAACTTGTCTCTATTAATATTAGGATTGTAGAAGAAGATAAGTGTATTACTTTGTTATGTTCTTTGCCAGACTCTTGGGATAATCTGGTTGTAACAATTGGTAGTACCACTCACTCTAAATTGAAGTATGAGGATGTAGTTGCATCCTTGTTATCTGAAGAGATGAGGTGGAAAAGCATGGATGGTCATAGCATAGATGCTTTATTTGTAAGAGGTCGTACCCAAGACATGAATCATGGTAAGTCTTTAGGGGGGAGACCTAAATCTATAGGTAGATCTAAGTCTCCAGGAAAATCTTTGAGAAAATTTTGGAAGTGTGGTAAAATAGGGCATTATAAGAAAGATTGCAAGTCTAAGAAGGTTGATAAACCAAAGGGTCCTGATAGTACCTCTTCCACAGAGGCGAAAACCTCCACTGAACAAGGAGGTGATGTTTAACTGGCATCTACAAGTACACATGAAGATCGTGATGTATGGTTGATCGACTCAGGTGTGTCATACCATATGACTCATCACAGGGATTGGTTCTCTGAATATGAAAAATACGATGTTGGTGATGTATTCCTAGGAGATTACTCGACAACCAAAATCTTGGGACGTGGAAGGGTTAAGTTTTTGCTAAAATATGGAAGGATTAGAACTCTCCCTGGGGTTCTGCACATTCCAAAACTAGCCAGTAGCCTAATATCTGTAAGCAAGTTGGATGATGCAGGAGTGGATACTATATTTGGAAAGGGCACTTGCAAGATGGTACAAGGAGAAATGGTGTTGATGAGGGGAGTTTAGTGTGGAACTATGCACAAGTTGTTGGGAAGAACTTATACTAATGGGTGTAACAGTTCTATTGTCCTTGAGCAGACAAATAAAGAAGACAAGACCAATACCATCCCTGAAAACAAGACCATATTGTAGAATCAAAGACTGGGGCATATTGGAGAAAAGGGCCTTCTAACACTACACGGTAAAGGCATGGTTGAAGGTATTTCTAATTGCACTCTGAATTTTGATTTCTGTGAACATTGCATATATGGTAAAAAAAATCGAGTAAGATTCCCATCTGGTGCTACAAGAGTAAAGGGGATCTTAGAATTGATACACAGTGATGTGTTTGGACCTGTGCCTGTTCCATCACTAGGTACGTTTGTGCATTATGTTTCATTCATAGATGATTTCTCAAGGTACACATGGATTTATTTTCTTAGAAATAAATCTGAGGTATTTGATAAATTTAAAGAGTTTAAGGCTCTAGTAGAAAATCAGACAGAGAAGAAAATAAAGGTATTAAGAATAGATAATGGTGGAGGATTCTGAAGAAATGAATTCAAAGAATTCTGTAAGAAGTGTGGTATAGCAAGGCAGAAGACTACTCCATACACTCCTTGACAGAATGGAGTTGCAAAAAGGATGAACATGACACTGATGGAAAAAGTAAGGATCATGCTCAACAGTGTCGAGTTAGGACAGGAATTCTGGGCAGAGGCAGTGGGTACAACATGTTACCTGGTCAATCGATCACCCTCATCAGCGTTGGATGATAAAACTCCACACGAGGTATGGACTGGAAAGAAACCCTCTCTTCAACATCTTAGAGTGTTTGTTTGTGATGCTTATGTACATGTTCCAAAGGAAAATAGGAGTAAGCTGGATAAAAAGGCTGAAAAGTGTATCTTTATTGGTTATAAAGATGGTGTGAAAGGTTACAAGCTTTGGAACCCATAAACCAAGAAGACTGTTTACAGTCGAGATGTTGTTTTCAGAGAGGTAAAAGATGTTTCCAAATAGGAATTCCTACCAAGGCCAGAAGAACCTGAGAAAATAGAGCTAGAGTTGGATGATGCAAAATCTGAATCATCTGAAGAAGATGAAGCAACAGAAGAAGAAGAATAACCTCATACCCCAGTATTGAGGAGATCAGTGAGAGACAGAAGGCAACTAGAAAGGTATAGTACACCTGATTTTCGTTCCAATTTTGCTTTATCTATTATGATGATCCCAGAACTGTCAGGGAAGCAGTGAATTCAAAGTATAGTAAACTATGGAAGAAGGCCATGGTTGAAGAAATGGATGCCTTGCATAAGAATGAGGCATGGGATATAGTTGAGTTTCTAGCTGGAAGAAAATATGTTGGGAGCAAATGGTTGTTTAAGAAGAAGTTTAATGTAGAAGGAAAAGTTGAGAAATACAAAGCTCGGTTAGTAGAAAAAGGTTATTCCTAGGTAGAGGGAATTGACTTTGGTGAGATTTTTTCTCCTGTTGCTAAGTTAACTTCTATTAGATTTATTTTATCTATTACTATTGCTTTTGATCTTGAAGCGGAATAGATGGATGTGAAGACAACATTCCTACATGGGGATCTGGAAGAAGAAATCTACATGAAGCAACCATAAGGCTTTGTAGTGAAGGGAAAGAAAGAGTTGGTCTGTAAGCTAAAGAAGTCACTATATGGTCTGAAGCAATCACCTAGGATGTGGTACCAAAAGTTTGACACATACATCCTTGGATTGGTATTTGTGAGAAGAAGGGATGATCACTATGTATATTCCAAGCAGGTTGGTAATCACTTCATTTATGTAGTGTTGTATGTTGATGACATGTTGTTGGTAGGAAACAACATGGATGTTATCAAGGAGGTGAAATCAAAGCTATCCTCCAAATTTGACATGAAGGATCTCGGTGCTGCTAACCTCATTCTAGGAATGGAAATTAAAAGAGATTGTGCAAACATGAAACTTTAGTTGAATCAAAGAAAATATTTTGAGACGATATTGCAGAGGTTTAATATGCATGGAAGTCAACTAGTCAAGGTTCCTATTCCTATAGGTGTAAATTTATCTGTAGATCAGTGTCCCAAGACACGAGAAGAAGAAGAGGACATGTCCCATGTTCCATATGCCAGTGTAGTTAGTAGTTTGATGTATGCAATTGTCTGTACTAGGCCGGACATTGCACATGCAATGGGAGTTTTGAGCATGTATATGTCAAAAACAGGGAAGGAGCATTGGACAACAGTAAAGAGGGTCTTCAGGTATTTGCGTGGCACTACCAATTATGGATTGTGCTACCAAGGAAGACCAGGATTGGACAGAGTGGTGGACATACATGGATTTGTTGATGCAGACTGGGCTAGAGATCTGGATCGTAGAATATCTACAAGTGGGTATGTGTTTAACCTATTTGGAGGAGAAATCAGTTGGATGAGCAAAAGACGGGTTGTAGTGGCACTCTCAACTACAAAAGTTGAATACATGGCATCCACTCATGCAAGCAAGGAAGCAATATGGTTATAGAGATTGTGTTCAGGTATTGGGTTGGTACAAAAAGTAGTGAGATTAGATTGTGACAGTCAGACTGCAATATTCCTGGCAAAGAACCCAACTTATCATTTAAAGACAAAGCATATTGATTTTCAATATCACTTTGTGAGAGACATGGTTGAGGAAAAGAAGGTGTTGCTAGAAAAGGTTGACACTTTGAAGAATGTTGCAGATTTATTGACAAAGTTTGTGAGCACAAAAAAGTTCTCCTAGTGTAGAGTAACAATGGGAATTTTTTCCATGGATTGTTGACTATATAACCCTGTGGACCCCTGGATGAAAAGAAAACAACAAGTGGGAGAATGTTGGGTATATGTTATATTATTTTCGTGTGTGTGTGTGTGGGCGTGTCAGGTTCGACAACTACGTCTGACGATCCCTCTAGTAGTTCTTTATGTGTTGTTTTCACCGGGAACTTCCTATGGGGGTCCCAGGGGGAGGAAGGTATGGCCCCCCTGGTTACGTGCAGCACCCCGAAATTTTGTTTTGGGTGGTTTTTTCTATTTTTAGCGGATTTTGTTATTTTTAGCGGTTTTCTAAATTAATCCTGGATTAAGGGATTAGGGTTTTCGTATCTACGAAATACCTAAAAAAATTGTATATATTGTATGGTGAATGGTGAAATTTGATATAATGAAATAAGAAAGGTTTTCCTCGGTTGAGGGTTTCCGGTATAAATCTTTGTGTACTATGTGAATGATCCATTGATTAAATTATGTTTTGCTTAAGAATCTATATGCATTTCTTTACTTCGCATGTTTAAAACTTACATAAGCTTCGTTAAATATTGATTTTCTTGATAATTGTTCATCCTAGTATCATTGATTTTTGGTCCTGAAAATATGTTTTGATGGGTTTTAGATTAATGTGAAAGGTCATTTAATAAATGTTTTTCCCTTGTCCCAATTCTTGGATCTAGAGTAATGATACCTTTGTGTATATCATTCATCCTTTGTTTCTACACTAGATTTATTACTTGCTACTAGTTACTCTTCTTATCTTTCATCCAATTTTCATTCTTTTGATGACTGACATTCTAGTTGTAGGCCTATTTTAGTTTAGTTTTATTTTTATGAATTAGATTTGGTTTTGTTTCGTGTTTTATTCCTTTACATATTTCTTCCATCCTTTCATTTGATTGATGGTATGTTTCCTGAGCCGATTTCACTTCTTAGTCTGCCTTGAGGATTATTTTAAATTTGAGTGAGGGGTTGGTCCAATTTTGGTCACATAATGAAGAAATATTTTACAAGTCATAAGACGCATGGGATGCTCTATCTGAATGAACATTTATGAAGTTCTTAGTTGTAGGTATGGAATGATAGTTTTGGTAGAACACATGTTCCCACTAAGCATACCATGATAATCCATAAGTATAGGAAAGTATTTAACTATCCTTTTCTTTAAGCTCCATTTCACTTCATATTAATAAGATGGACAATACTATGATGGTTTTGGGGAGACATGTGGGTTAAAATAAAATGCATAACATCTACTTATTAAATCAAAACAACTCTTGTATCACCATGTTTCCTTCACACCCTATGTCCATATGCATATCTATATATAAATTTAAAAGGGTGAGCATATTTTGAAAAAAAAGGAAGTTGAAAGCACTATTAATAGTGTGGGAAGCACCCCCCGGATGGGGTGTCAGAGAGCGAGACGTGGCAAAATCTGGGCGATGACAATGGGCAGTGTGGCATTGAGCCACGTGATGGGCTTGTGTCACAGCCCACCACCCTACCCAGCATTTAAATGAGTTTTAATGTGGCGCGAGGGAGCATTAACGCTCTAGTCCTCTCCTCCTCGACGCAGATTTGGATGGCTTCATTCATTATGTATCGGTTCTATTTCTATCCGTCGGCTGCAGAACCCCTCCCATTGCAGTGCAGCTCCCCCTCTGTTGATCTTCGTTGGAGTAACGCGGTCTCGGGTATCACACTTCACCGAGAGGCTTTAGTCTTCTTGGCCGGCTGCACAAGATTATCCATGACTCGACCCAGGGGCCGACCGAGGTGAGGCTCCCCCTGGAAGCCTTGAAGACCCTCGACCTCACCCTCTGAATCGACTTCCACCGAATCCTCCCCTCGCCAGTAGTCTCATTCCATCCCTGTCTCGTTATGCGCTCTGCATCTTAGCTCCATGGCCATCATTTCTCGCACGCCAATTTCAATTTTGCAGCTGTCTCAAGTTCCCTCAGCGCTTTCGTCCACCTCTGCGCCTTCCCATGACCCTTTGGGAAATTCAGATGGTGGCCCTTCTCCTTACAGTCATCCCAATCGCGCAGGTCCTGGTCTTCATGAGACTGTTGATAAAATGCAATTCGCAGAGAGTCTGTATGCATTACATGATCTAGTTTTTGAACTTCGGAGCGAGGTAGAGGACCTACAGTACCGCATACAAGCAACAGAAGCCAAGGTGGCAAGCTTCTTGCAAATTATCTCGTCTATGCACAAGGCCTTATTTGCGGAGCCTGTAGACACCATCCCAATGGAAAATCCCGAAGCCGATAATGAGGAAGCACAGGACAAGATGCAGAATCCCATGGATTTAGACCGGGAGCCGGAGAAGCAAGAGGACGGTGTCGAGGAACCTGCATGCAAAGAAGCAGCCAGCGAGCAATGGGACTATGGAGTGACGTATATCGAAGAAGAGCCCTGGCCCGGCGACCTTTCAGCCACATGGCCTACCTACCAGCCAGGTGTTTAATCTTAGTGTATGTCTGTTTACTTAGATTCTAGTCCTAAAAGACATCAGTATGTTTTCTTTTGTCGATGGTTTATATCAAGACTTGTATGCTCAAGGAACTAGACAGGCTGGTTGGACTGGTTTCCCCACTCTGGGGCAGTCTAGCAAATGCAGCCTGGTCATCACTATATTTTGGGACTCTGTTTCAGACTTTTGAAGGATATTAATATAATATTACCTCTTATTTACCAAAAAAAAATAGTGTGGGAAGCACCAGTAAACTCGTCAAGGGCTATGGATTCCTAATGGTAGCGGGGATATGCTTGTATGGTACTGAGACAACTTCATCAGGGCTATGGATGCTTGCTGGAAACGAAGCAATTTCAGGAAAAGAGAGATGAGGAATACACTTATGCATATTTTTTCTTGTTATAAAAAGTGAAAACCCATGGTTGAACCAAAACCAATCTGAAGTGTGCAACTAGTAAAAGGATTTAGCTCATTATTTGTCTCTTTGAAAAGGGTTTGTTAGATCACATGTATTAGAAATATTAGGTTATATCTTTTAGAAATTTGGCATCATTGTGGTACCCATGATTATTGGAAAATTGTCTACAGTTTTTTGAGCTTATCTTTAAAATTCAGATCTGAAGTAAAAGTCCTTGGCTTATACTAACTTAGATAATTGGTTCTTCTAGTGTGTCGCCAATTTTTGAGGCCACAACAACTCCCCTTTACTTTTTCTTTTACAAACAAAATAAAATAGCCCCCTTACAAAAATTTCACCACTAATGCCTAATCCTCTAATGCTTGAGCCTAATGCTAATTCTTTGTCTACCTTGAGGGAGGTGGGGGTTTGAATTTAATTGATGATTTTTTTTTATGAAGGATGATTATCCATTTTGATCTTATAATTCCAAATGACTTCATGATGCTTCTTGAACTATAATGTTTCATTGGCATTTGTATGATAGAATTGACACGTTATCTTCAGAAGTTTTGCAGATTCTGAAGTGATTGATGATCCTATGTGGTTGTAGGGTTTGATGTTCTATTGATGGTTGTATTGAATGAGTTGGTTGTTGATTTTTTTTTCTGAATTACTAATTCAAAGTTTGCATCCTCTTGATTTCATGCTATACAAAATGTCTTCGTCTTTGTGATCTTGTATATGATCACAATCTCTTCAGTTTTGAACTCTTAGCTTGAGTCACAAAATCACTAATACTTCTTTTCAGTTTGAGACTTGGCACATGCAGTTTAAGGAAACTTATCTACAACCACCCATGATTATCTTTTATAATTGTTCTTGAAGGCAAGGAATATAATTTTTACGGTATATTGACAACTCTCCTTTTAATTGCATGAATGATATCATATTCTCTGTGGTTGCAAGAGAAAGTTCGCATGATCACTTTCTTCACAAAATTACTCCATCTTTGAGATGGATGTGGGGGAATCCCTTGGTCCTTATCCTAAACCTTGCCTTTTATCCTTACTATCCTTCCTCTTATCGAGAAGCAAGTTACCTTGGCTTATAGTTTCCCTGAGATCCAAATCTCCAAGGCTATTGGATCCACCTTTCTCGTAGGGATGTCCTCGAGCCTCTTTAAATTGATCTCTACCAGGTTCCTCTTTCAGCCTTCCCTCTCCCTGAAAACCCAGGACAAAGGTGCATTGAGATTCTTGGTTGTAGGAACTTCTTTTGTTCTCACCCACTACTTGTCCACTATCTCTCACAATCATTATCATGCATTGTGGTATGACATAAGGACCTATTTCTTGACCTGATCATATTCCCCGTGTCTGGTTGGTGTCGATATTTTGTTACCATTCAACGCTATTTGTAATGTTGTTTTTTCACATGACGTGTCATATTCGTTCCCTTGGTCATTGTTACATACATGAACTCCTAAACTCTCATAGGCTGGTGGGGTGTGGAAATTTCCTCTTCTTCTCTTCGATTATTTTCTCTAAAAAATTATCATAGTTGGATTTCACTTTTCCAGATCTTTCCAACAATTGTAACCATGCTCAAACACAAGCATCAGATCAAATGTTATAGCCTTCTAAAGTTACAAGAATTTAATTCTTCATTTCCACCTCATTTCCACCTAGAATCCACACAACCCCCTATCATTGGTGAAATCTAATGTGGAACTAACATGGATGTTGGTGTGGTACCCTCCACCTGGACCATTAGGCCCACATTTAATCTTAGAGCCCTCTTGGTCATCGAAATTTATCCACCCCAAATTATATGAGTCATTCTGATCAAATCCTTCTAACGACGACTCCTTTCTGATCAGCTCCTTCTGATGATGAATCCTTTCTGATCATATCCTTTTCAATCAACTCTTTTTGAAAATGAACCCTTCCAACCCAACCAACTCTTTATGATCCGATCAACTCTTTCTGATTTGATCAACTCTTTTTTACTTGATCAACTTGTTCTAACCCAACCAACTCTTTCCAACCATATCCTTCTGATCAAGGCATTCCTTACCCAACCAAACCCTTTCCGACGACCTCTTTCCAATGAATACCCCTTTCCAATGACCCTTTCCGATCAGGTCATTCCTGACTTGACCAACTCTTTCCAACCTGACCAAGTATTTTTGACCATACATTCAGGCAATGTTTTCAAATGGGCATATATTTTGATACAAGTTTCATAATTGAGCCCATGATGCATTGTTGTAAAGGTATCGAGTAGAGGAATGCAGTGAAATAGGTCTACATGCCAGAAAAATGATATAAAACTTCATAAATTGCATAGAACAAAAGGCCATGAATTTGGGAGGAAAATGGACTATACAAACTTCAGACAACCATATCTGGAGCTATAGGTAACGAAATCAAGCCCATGATAGCTCATCGGAAATATAGAGGAGACTAGAACATGATATAATAAAAAGAATTTATATATCGAAGGTATAAGTTCTCAAAAAAATAAAAACACAGAAGAGACTCGAATTTAATTGAAGAAGGGGCTATGTTATGTTCCAACAATCATATCTCAAGCTACATGAGTCGAAATCAGGCCTAGAATAGCTCGATGGAAAGTTGAGACAGAGAAGAAGGAGAAAATATTATCTTAATCAACATATAAATAGCATAAACAACAAAAAACATCATGAGGAATAGAAGATGACGCCAATGGACGGAGTTAATAATTTTTTTTATGAATATCATTTGTAAACTACCTTAGGGAGAAAATAATCATTCAAGAGTCTCTTAAGATTCTGTTTGTAACTCTTGTATATTCATTTTTGAAAAATTTAGAAGAAAATTGAAATGTAAAATGACAAAACAAAGAGAAAACAAAGTGAACAATCACTAGAGCTGAAGAGTCTCTCTTGTCTTATAAAAGAGGGATTTTTGGTTGTAATAGGGAACATTTTCCCATTGAATAGATGGATAATACTATTATTTATGTATGTATGCAGAGAAGAATCCATTTTTGAAGTCATAACTATGTGCAAATACTTATGGGATTACTCTACACTTGTGTTTGTTTTTTTAGTTTTCTGGGTACTGATCATGTGAACTATTTATGTGCTTAGTATTTAGAATACTCATGATCTTGTTATTTCTAATGAGTGTAGGGATGAGGTTACGGGTATCTTCTTCAATTATTTGAGATGATGTCTCAAATATCAGTTTTTTAACATATTCTTGATTGATATGAACTATTTATGTTGTCAAGATATCACTTCAAGTTCTGCTCATCTATTATTTTTTCTCCCATGAGATAGGTTAGAATTAGTTAGGTTAGATTCGTTTTCTTTCAGTTTATTTTAGATTTAGAATTAATTAGAACTCTTTGGGGGACACTTTTTTTTCTTTCCTCTTTTTATTCTTTTAATTCTTAGTGGGAACCAATCCCACATATTGGTTAGAAATGCTACACCAAATGAGAGTAGGTCAAATTGGGACGTGCCATTGGGAATTCTCCCTTACCTTCTTGGCATGCCATTTGGACCCATCAACAAGGAGTTCCAACTATAAATTTGGCATTTCCTCTTATTGAGGGCCCCCCTTGAAGCATATGGAAAGGAGTTAAAATTTTTACTAAACTTTGAAGCAATGATAGAAGAGGAACTTCTCAACAAAAGAGTATCGTTTGAAAAATGTGAATGATTGATTTTCTTCGGTCCTCTTACTATTTGAAGAACCGAAAGGTTCACATTCTCTCTTTCTGATTCCAACTTATGACTCAAGGATTCTTCCATAAGGATGAATAACTAGGGTGATAGAGGGAAACCCTGGTGGAGGCCTCGAATACTCTGGGAGAAGGAATATGACCACCCATTTAGGAGAGTTTCTATCTGAGGATCCCAACTGCACGAGGAAATCCAATTTACAAAATCTTCATCGAACCCAAATTTCCTCATCAACTAAAAGAGAAAGTCATATCTGACCCTTTCAAAGGAATTAGCCATATCTATATTGATTATCATTCCTTTCTCCCTTGTTGATTAACTGGAATGAATGGCTTCCTACACTAGAACAATTTTATCAAAAAAAATTCGATGCTGCAAGAAACCGCTCTGGTTAGCAAAGAGAGTTTTCAGCATTTACTTTCTTAACCTACAAGCAAGTATTTTTGTCATGATATTATAATAAAAATTACAAAGAGAGGTTGGCCTGAATATAGAAAAGGAAGAGGGATTGACTTCCTTTGGAATGAGATCCAAGTAGTATGAGTTAGTGTTGACCCAAATCTTTCGATCTTTCTGAGAATACTGGAGCATCCTGCTTAAGTATTTTTTTATTATATCCCAGAAGGAGCGATAGAAGGAGGTTGGGAAGACACATGGTCCAGGGGATTAGTTTGGATCCAATCTCCAAATTTTCATCCTTACTTCATCCTCTTCAATCGATCTTAATAGTTCCATGTTTTCCTCATCTGAAATCAAATGTGGAATATGTTCAAGAATTTCTTCTACTTTTTTACGATCAAGTTCCTCTGGTTGGGTGTAAATATTTTCAAAGTGACTTCTTGTTGCCTCTTTTATTTCTTCATATTCCATAATATCGGTACCATATTCCAATTGTATTTCTCTTACATTATTCCTCATTACTCTCACATTAGTTTTCTTGTGGAAAAAATCGATGTTCTGATCTCCTTCCTTTAGCCATAAACTTCTAGTCTTTATCCTCCAAAATTCTTCCTTGGATTTGATTTCCTTGTTGAGAGACACTGCAACTTGAGTTCTTCATCTAGGATTTGTGTTGTGATATCCACTCTATCCATTTATTTTTTAAGGATATCCATTTTTTCTTGGATCTTCTCTTTTTCTTTTGCTGGTGATCTATTTATTCTTAGCCCAATCTTTTAATGAAGATTGACCAGTTTTAGTTTTTTCTCCCAAATAAAATTCGGGGAACAAGTAATCCAGCCTTTTTCCACACCTGCTTCACTATTTATATCATTGTTTCATTTTGGGACCAAAAATTGTTGTCCCTAAAAGGGAGGATCCTGAAATATGGAGCATCATATAGAGATAATAAAATTGGGTAGTGGCTCGAAATGCTAGCAGGTATAATTTTAGACTTCATTGTTTGATTTATGAGAAAAAGGTTATTGTGAACTAAGAACTAGTCTAACCTTGCTACTATATGCCCCTTTCCATTTATTTTATTGGACCAAGTGAAAGTGCCTCTTATTGGTTTGATATCTATGAGGTACCAAATCATTACTAAATCCTCCATTTTCTCTTTGAAGGGGTCTTTGACCACACTTCCTCTCCTTTTTTCCTGACTTCAAATGGTAACATTGAAATCAATAGTAATGATACAACTTTGGATTTATTATATCTCTTCTAAGCTCAAAATGGACTTCCAACATGCGTATTTTTCCATATTGGTTACCAACATAAAAACACTTAACATAAAGAAAACAAGCCCACTTTTTAAAATTTTAAACTGGGAAATAATCCAGTTGGTGGTTTTACAATAAAAAATCATACTTACCTCTTGTTCATTCCATATAGTACATATACCTCATGATGCTCCTATTGAGTCTTCTATTATCCCGCTACTATTTTTCCATATTCACTTCCTGATATTTAGCACTTATGATGTCGTCATTTTAGTCTCCTAGAGTAGAATTATAATTGGTTTTTTCATATTCAATTAAATATTTGAGGGCAGTTACTTTGGGTTCATTGCCCAACCCTCTGCAAATCTTAGAGATAATTGACATTATTTGAGAGGCTTAGAGGACCTCCCTTTAGTGGGAACACTAACTCCATGAGGTTTAGGCAGCCTTTGAGGATTTCCTATCATTTGTGGGAGGGTTTTTTGAGATCCCAACACTATTTATTTGTTAGATTATCCTTCCCTTATTATTCTTGCATCCTTTCTCCTTGATCTCCTTGGTAGGTAACTTCAAAATATTTGAAGTTTTTTATCTCTTCGATTCCAATTATGATTTGGATCCCCTCATTCATGGTGTTCTGATTTTATTCCATGCCCTCTTTCTCAACTTTATAGAGGGTAAAATCATGAAGATGGGTAACACTTTTGTGAGAATCGAGTCTCTAAAATTCCTAGTGGCATTTTTTCGGTCAAAATTTTGCATGTTAAATTGGACGACGCCCTGACGGTGCCCTTGAAATTCATGTACAATATTTTTCAGGTGAATTGTTTTCCTGCGGTAAGCATATTTCAATCGAAATTCTTTTTGGCTGAAACGTTTATTTTTAACGGATTTCGTTAAAAACTAGGTTTCGGTCGAAAGAATATTTCGGCCGCAAACCTGAAAATGGGACTGTTTGCAGGAAACTGCAAATTCTCTCCAACTTACTTGATCTTTGGAGGTAGCATACTCCTACAAATACTCATAATTTAGTTTTGGAATTGATACCAACATTTTCAAAATTGAATCTACTTTCAATGGATATAATTTGTTTTCATTTTCATTGTTTTTATCTAATTTTATTTAATTTTATAAAAAAATCACTGCATAATATTTTTAGGTGAGATTATGATTCAATGAAATGAAAAATCCACATCTCTAAAAATACACAAGGGGAAATTATGGAAAATTTATATTCAAAATCCTTAAACTGTTCTCTTCAACATGGTATTTTTAGATTTTATTTTTAAGTAAAAATTAAGATAGATACATGGTGGGGGAAAACATGTGTTTAAAATCTGCAACTTTTTCAGATTGGTCAACTTCAAAAAATTCTAGAAATTATAATATTCATCCGTTAGATTGAAGAATATAGTCATCAAAAAATAGAGTCTCTGTAGATTAATGGAGTATATTTCATTTGTCAAAAACAAAAGTTTAATAATGGATACTTTATTGGGGGGGGGGAAATAACTCATTAACTTTCCCTTCAATTTTAAGGAACATACTGTCAAACAATTGCCAAATTGACATATCAAATATCAATAAAAAAAAAATGAAAAATAGTCAGTAGAACACTAACAAAATTCTTCACAGGTTTTGTTTTTATAGTAAAGTAAAATTATAAATAAAAAAAATACTTTTGTTTATCGGAAGTTGAAGAACCTGTTAAAATAAAACAAAAAATCTCATAAAATAAGAAAAAGTGTTACCCATCTTCATGATTTTACCCTAGACCTCTTCCTTCTCTAGATCAACCGTGGTCTCTTCCACATAGGGGCTTTGAACTAAAGGGGGATCCTTTTGGGATTCATTCTCCATAGTAGAAGGAATCAATTCGATATGTTATGTAACTCGATCTGCAACTGCACTGAATTTATTGTTTCCTAGCATAGGGGATGGAACACCCAAAGGCCCTATGGAAGATAAGAGGACCCTTTGTCACCCTTGGGGAGAATATATGAATGCGCTATAGAGGAATATGGCCTTGATGAAGTACTGAATTTATCTTCTTAAGGAGGGTTGCTTCCTCATTTTTTAGCACTTATTTCCATTGTTCTTCTCCTACTGAGCTCGTATTAGTTGGGATAGTGGATTTCTTACAGTCTTTAGAAAAGTGTTTATATTCATGGCACACTTTACATTTGAAAGGAATTTTCTCATAGTCAATCTATTGCAGATGCTTCCAGTTATCTAGCGAGATCATCATGGCCTCTAGAAGGCCCTTTTCTAATTCAAACTCCACACAAATTCTCTCACATGAGAACACATTTTCTCTTGGCTCATCTTTGTCAATATATTTTCCAAGGGTGTCACCAATACACTGAAGGGCATCATCATTCCAACAGTGAAGTGGAAAGTGGGGAAGCCTTACCCACATTGGAACCACGAAGGGTATATCATTCTCGGGGATGAAATATGGGGATCATATGTTCAAACACAATCCTCTTGCACCTATAAAATATGGGCCACTTCTGAATATCAAGTCCCTATCCTATTTGAACTCAAACAAGAAGGAAAAAAACCCTCAGCCACAAAAAAATTGAAGAACTTACCCTTTGATCAACGACTTCCAATATTTTTTAACCCAAACGACTACAGTTTGAGGGAAAGGCCAGATCCTATAAAATTTTCAACTAACCCCCTATCTTCCAGAGAAAGAGTCTTTTGCCTAGATGGAGACAGAGGGAGCTTATCCCCCGAAATTTCCTCAATTATCTTGACAAATCTAGTCAGTTGTGCCTTAGAATTCCTAGTAAAATTTGAAAGTGTTGTTTGGAAATATAGGGCATCATCATTCGGTGGATTGCCTCCTCCCAGCTTCATAATCCATTCCCAATCACTCAAGCTTAGGGTTTTCCAAACACCTGCAACTCTCTTATACTCACCTATTCATTGTTGTTTTTTCAACAAGGATAATTGTTGTAAACTCTAAAGTGACTTTTTGTTTCTTGTGTAATTTTTACCTTGCAATAAGTAATGCTAGTATCGACAATATTTTCTTCATATAAATGAATAATTAAATGAGTTTCAATCACTAGAAAAAAAATATTTTTTTCAACATACTCTCAAGTTCCAAATATTCACGAAGAAAATATATTGTCTCCATAAGAAGAAAATGATAAAGGTAACAATGTGCTAATGTTATATTAATTTATACAAATAATGTGTACTTCCACACATTAGTAGTTCAATGATTCAATGTTGCAATCCATTTCATAATCCAAATCAAACTACCAACAAATGAGGCGAAAATATTGTCCCTTGTTGAATGGGAAAGAACAACCTTGTTGCAACTACTCTTTTGGCAACCGAGCCAATAAAAATCTTATCCAACAATGACATTGCATAAAAATAATCTTAAAAATGGTTCTTGCATGAGATATTAAACAATATCAACAACCAAGAATTTTACGAGGATAAAATGCAATAGTCAGTTCCAAAATCAAATGACAAGAGTGTTTTCTTAGCCACAAATCCACAAATGTATCATAGATTTTATGGCAACATGAGAAACTCTATTCACTCCAAAATATTTTGAAAACCATACACAAATGTAATGATTTTAGTTATGGGAAACAAATCTAAACCTAAACAAAATGTCCATCATGTTGGATATGTGTTATATTCTTTGCATGAGAAGTAGTGTCTACGTTGCGTCGATGCACAGGGGGTTTTGAGGCTAGGCCCCCCCTTGGGGGTTCAGGGGTAGCGCCCCCGAGAATTTTTTTTTTTTTGTGTTGTCTCGATTTTCATGTCAATTGTTGGGCGGTTCTTCGGCACATGGTTTTTTGCTGATGGTTTTCTATTTCCGATTAAGGAATTAGGGTTGTTGACTAATCCAGGTCATTAGGTTAGGGTTTTGGATGTCGTTGGCTCCTATATGTATATTGTATTGTAAACAATTTATCACTATGATGGAATATAGAATATGTTGGTTTTCCCGGTTTGGGTTTACAGGGGAAAAATCTTTGTGTAATGTTTGTATTTTCCATTGTATATTTTTTGTTCTTTTACTGAAAATATGTTTGCATTAAATATTGTACAAGGTTAAAATATACATTTGGTATCATATATTTGTGATATTCATGGGGACACATTTATGGTCAAGGGTTTGGCTCGGTACTATGATAAGCCTTGTTACAGTGGGAGATCTGTGGTATTGATTTTTCAGGTGAAAAGAAATGGAGAGAAATTCGAAAATTGAGATCGAGAAGTTTAATCAACAAAGTTTTGAGTTGTGGAAGATCAAGATGGAAGATCTGTTGGTGGACAAAGATCAGTGGATTGTGGTAGATCCAGGTACTGCACCTACAAGAACTTTAGCAGATGACTAGAAAAAGTTGGGTCAGAAGGTGAAGAGAAAAATATGACCGTGTCTCTTAGATTCAGTATTACTGAATGTGTCAGAGGAAGCTATAACCAAGGATTTATGGGATAAGTTGGGGAAGTTGTATCAGTCTAAGTCCCTAGTAAATAAACTATTCATGAGAAAGAAGTTGTATAACCTGAGGATGAGAGATGGAGACTCGATGGCAAAGCATTTGAACACCTTTAATACTGTGGTAAGTCATTTAGTATATGTTGAGATTAAAATTTTAGATGAAGATAAGTATATCAGTTTAATATTTTCTTTACCAGACTCATGGGATAGTCTGGTTGTGGCCATAGGTAGTAATACAATTGCCTTGAAGTTTTATGAAGTGGTACCATCCTTGTTTTTGGAGGAGATGAGACAGAAGAATATGGAAGGACATAGCATAGACGTATTATTTGAAAGAGGATTCTCCCATGAAAGAAATAGATATAAGTTCTCAAGTGGGAGATCTAAATCTAAGGGTAGATCTAAATCTCCCAAAAAATTTGTAAAGTTATGTTGGATATGTGGAAAAGAAGGGCACTACAAGAAACAATGTATATCCAAAGTTGAGAAAAAGAAGGGATCTAAAGAATCTCCTTTTACGAAAGAAAATACATCCAATGAAGAATGAGGGGATGTGTACTTGTCTTCTTCAATCACACATGCAGATGATGAGGCATGGTTGGTTGAATCAGGTGCATCCTTTCATATGACTCCCCATAGGGATTGGTTCTATGAATATGAAAGGTATGATGGAGGTAATGTTTTCCTAGGTGATGACTCGACAAACAAAATCATAGGTCAAGGAAAATTCAAATTGAGGATCATATATGGAAGGATTAGAACACTACTTGGTGTTCTGCATATCCCAGGATTGGCCAGAAATTTGATTTTTGTAAGAGAAATGGACGATAAAGGGGTAAAAACAATATTTGAAAAGGAAAAATGCAGGATGGCTCGAGGAGAAATGGTGTTGTTGAAGGGATTTTGGATTGGAAATCTGTATAAGCTGCAAGGAAGAAATATTAGTGATCGGTGTAATAGTTCCATTTTTCCTGATATCGGAGTTGAAGAAGAAAGAAATTCTACAGTCTCTGGAGAAAAGGTTATGTTGTGGCATCAAAGACTGGGGAATATCAGAGAGAAGGGTCTTCTACTACTAAATGGTAAAGGTATGGTTGAAGTTATGTCTAACTACTCTCTAGATTTTGATTTATGTGAACATTGTGTATATGGGAAGAAGAATCGGGTAAGATTCCTCTCTAGTGCAACGAGGGAAGAAGGAATTTTACAGCTAGTTCACAATGATATTTTTGGACCTATGTTGGTCCCATCATTGGGAAAATCTGTGTACTATGTCTCATTTATAGATGAGTTCTCGAGGAATACTTGGATATATTTCCTCAAGAAGAAATATGAAGTCTTTGATAGGTTTAAAGAGTTTAAGGCTCCTTTTGAGAATCAAACAGAGAAAATAATTAAGGTGTTGAGGAGAAATAATGGCATAGAGTTCTACAGGAATGAATTTGAATAATTCTGTAAGAAGTGTGGTATAGAAAGGTAGAAGACTACTCCATATACACCTCAGCATAATGGATTTGCAGAAAGGATGAACAAGACGTTGATGGAAAAATAAAGGTGCATGCTCAATGGTGTCGGGTTAGGGAAAGAATTCTAGGCAGAGGCAGTGGGTACTACATGTTACCTGGTCAATAGATCACCCTCATCGGCGTTGGATGACAAGACTCCATAAGAGGTATGGACTGGTAAGAAACCTTTTCTCACACATCTCAAGGTATTTGGTTGTGATGCATATGTTCATGTTCCAAAGGAAAACAAGAGTAAACTAGATAAGAAGGCTAAAAAGTGTATCTTTATTAGATATAAAGATGGTCTCAAAGGTTATAAGATTTGGAACCCAGAAACTAAGAAGGTAGTGTATATCTGAGATGTGGTATTTAGAGAAATGAAGGATGTTTTTAAAAAGGAAGTCCTACCGAGTAAGGAAGAACCAAATAAAATAGAGTTTGATTTAAAGGATGATGAATCAGACTCTATAGAAGAACATGAATAAGAAGAAGAAGATCCTCATACTCCAGTATTGAGGAGATCGGTTCAAGAAAGAAGGATACCAGAAAGGTATACTCCATCTAATTTCCATTCAAATTTTTCTTTGTCTATTACTGATGATGATCCTAGAACTGTCAAGGAGGCAGTGGATTCAAAGGATGGAAACTTGTGGGAAAAGGCCATGGAAGAAGAAATGGCAGCCTTGGATAAGAACGAGGCTTGGGATCTAGTGGATTTGTTGACTGGAAGAAAGACTATTGGAAGCAAATGTGTATTTAAAAATAAGTTGAATGCAGAAGGAAAAGTGGAGAAATACAAAGCTCAGTTAGTAGCAAAGGGTTATTCCCAGGTTGAGGGAATTGATTTTGGTGAGATTTTTTCTCCTGTTTCCAAGTTAGCCTCTATAAGATTTTTTTTATCTGTTGTTGTTGCATTTGATTTTGAATTAGAATAGATGGATGTGAAGACAACATTCCTACATGGGGATCTAGAAGAAGAAATCTATATGAAGCAGCCAAAAGGATTTGTTGTGAAGGGAAATAATGAGTTGGTATGCAAGATGAAAATGTCCTTGTATGGTTTAAAACAATTACCAAGCATGTGGTATCAAAAATTTGATACTTGTATGTTAAGACTTGGTTTCACAAGAAGCAAAGAGGATCATTGTGTGTATTTTGAACTAATGGGTGATCATTTGATTTATTTGGTCTTGTATGTGGATGACATGTTGTTGATAGGAAACAACAAGGATATTATCCAAGATGTGAAAACTTAGTTGTCCTCTAAATTTGACATGAAGGATCTAATTGTTTCAAATTTCATTTTGGGAATGGAAATTAAAAGAGATTGAAAAAAAGGAAACTCTGGTTAAATAAGAGAAAATATTTCGAGACAATATTGCAGAGGTTTAATATGTATGAATGTAAATCGATCAAGGTTCATATTCATGTTGGTGTAAATTTATTTGCGGATCAATGTCCCAAGACACAGAAAGAGGACGAGAACATGTCTCATTTTCCATATGCAAGTGTACTTGGAATTTTGATGTATGCAATGGCCTGTACTAGACCGTACATTGCATATGCAGTGGGAGTTTTGAGCAGGTATATTTCAAACCAGGGAAGAAGCATTGGACAATAGTAAAAAGGGTTTTCAGGTATTTGTGTGGCACTTCTAGCTATGTATTTTTCTACCAAGGAAGATCGGGATTGGACATAGTGGTGGATATACATGGCTTTGTGGATGCAGACTGGGTTGGAGATTTGGATCATAGGAGATCTACAAGTGAGTATGTGTTTAACCTGTTTGGAGGAGAAATAAGTTGGATGAGAAAAAGATAGGTTGTAGTGGGTTTCGACTACATAAACTAAATACATGGCAACCACTCATACAAGTAAGGAAGCAGTATGGTTACAAATATTATGTTCAGGATTTGGGTTGGTACAACAATTTGTAAGGATAGATTGTGATAGTCATAGTGCAATGTTTTTGGAGAAGAACCCGGATTATAATTCAAAGACAAAGAATATTGATATTCAATATCACTTTGTGAGAGACATGGTTGAAGAAAATAAAGTGTTGTTGATGAAGGTGGACACTTAGAAGAATGTTGCAAATTCATTAACAAAATCTGTGAGCACTGAGAAGTTATCTTGGTGTAGAGGATCCATGGGCATTGTTGCCCTGGATTGTTGACTATGTAACTCTATAACCCCCTGTATGCAAAGAAAACAAGAAGTGGGAGAATGTTGGGTATGTGTTATATTCTTTGCACAAGTATGAAATGTGTCACATTTTTTCCTTGTTTTTCATGTTGCCTCGATTTTCATGTCCATTGTTGGGTGTTTCTTCAGCACATGGTTTTTTGCTGATGGTTTTCTATTTTCGGTTAAGGAATTAGGGTTGTTGACTAATCCAGGTCATTGGGTTAGGGTTTTGGATGCCACTGGCTCCTATATGTATATTGTATTGTAAACAATGTATCACTATGAATGAATATAGAATATGTTGGTGTTCCCGGTTTAGGTTTCCAGGGGAAAAATATCTGTGTAATGTTTGTATTTTCCATTGTATATTTTCTATTATTTTACTAAAAATCTATTTGTAGTAAATATTGTACAAGGTTAAAATATACACATCAATAATTCTTAACAAGATTTTTTCTTGTAACAAATTAAAATGCGATGGTAACAAGATGGACAACATTTTTCCAAATGACACTCAAACAAAATTGATTTCACCTCAATGGATAGGCATGCAGATAATGAAAACAATTTCCCCTTCAATAGTGTTTCCATATAATCTATAAACTTTCGTGGATATTCGAATGGAATAGTTTGTCAAAAAAAATATTTTATTATACTGAAATCTTCTATTATGTAGGGTCATTTCCTTAGATATCAGATTTAATTATTACTAGCTTAGTGCTTGAATTTATGAAATAACTAAAATCAAAATGAAATAAAAAGAAAATAAAAACACCATCCACACCATTGAACATCATACGTATCACGGGAAACATAATATACAAGAGAAAACCTAGGTAGAAGGTGATGCATATGCTCTACTCTCTTTTCTTCAATTTTGAAAATATAAATACAAAGAAAAGGGCACTCATTATGGAGTTCCCTATGACACTATGGCCTAAATTGATAATATAGAATATCCTACCCCCTTCTTAATTCTCTCAAGATACCACTCCTATATTCTCTACTCAACTATGGAACAATTACAATGCTAAAGAATGGAACCCTTTCTCCTCCTAGCAACTCAGTATTTAACATAGCCCAATAGTTATCTAGGGTTAGCATTTTTTCATCCTCAACCCTTAACTAGTGATAAGGTTTTGGACCTTATACAATATTGTTTAAATTCCACATGTGGCTAGCCCCACATGTGTGAGTAATGGGGACTAGTGTGGCATCCAATCATACCATGGTGGTTAGCAAGGTAGGTCAATTTGCGAGAGGCATAACCTCCACATATGAGATCGATTTGAGGTGATTTTTTCACCATTCGAAAGGTATTAGTGTGTAAAATAGTTTTAAGGGGATAGAGCTATTCTCAGAAAGTTTTGAACCCCAAAAATTATATTTGATGACTCAAATGTCTCTAGAATGTTCCATACCCCAAATATCCAATAGGGTACTTGCCGCTAAAATGGGCCTTGTAATCCAATTCCTAAAATTTTCCCACCCAAAAAGTAACAAGATAGATGAAAAATTATATGATGATCCATTTGTTAGAAAATTAGGTTTTCTCGTTTCACCATAGACAATATAAACATATTGTCACCCAACCATAGGCCGAAGCCACCCTCGAGCACCTTAACCTTGACAGAGAATAATTACATAAGAAAAACCTAGGCTTAATAGCCAATCAAGGTAGCGTATCACTCTCTAGAGTTAGCATACCAAGAAGAAAATCCAAACCATAACCAAGATAAAGTCTAAGCCTAAAACCAAAAATACAAGTTGTAGTAGCTGCAGCTGTAGCTACTCTCCATACTTGCACACTTACTAAATTTATGTAGTGCACACTAAATTTATATAGTTGTGAGTTGTGTGTGTCCAAATGAGCTCTGGCATCTTGTATTTATACTGCTCTTTCTTAGTTGTCTGGGACAAATTCTCTTTTTGGAGGCTAAAAACTCAATATTCATTATTTTCTTTCATCGACTTATCTTATAGGGTTATGTTCAATGCTTTAGGGTTTCTTCTTGCTTCCCAGAATATTCTAGTCTTGTTAGGGTTACACGTGGAGGTTTAATAACTCCCACAACTACCATAATATCAACACTCCCTCCTATCTAGGGAGGTATTTAAAGGTAATGGTCTTGAGCACAAACATACCATTCAATCGATAGCATCATCATAGCCAAACAGGCTATCTCATGATAAAATCATGAGTACCATCATCACTATCAGTATCATCTGATAGCATCAACTGTATCATCTCTAAAATCCATACTCCATCTGAGTAATCGGGCATGATGTTGAATAAGTCACTCACTCCACATAGTAATAAAATAACCATTCTTCTAATCTAGACATATTTCCTAGAAGAATAATTATTCCAACAGATGATGGAAGCCATGCCATGGGATACAAGGACTATTATTATAATCCAAACATATGTCCTAGAAGAATAAATGTCCTAGAAATTTTTTCCCTGGAGAATGTCTGTCCACCAGCACACTGACTATCCATATAGTTGATAATCATTTCCAACACTACTGATAGTCTTCATGGAAATCAGAACAATGCCATTCAATAGAACACAACTATGTCTATCCATAGTAGTACACAACTACTATCCATTGGTACACAACCACACCAAGTAGAACATGACTACTAAATTAGTGATGCATAGCCACCACCAATGGAACACATCCACCACAGTAGCATACATCTACTGTCTAGATACATATAGTCTCCACAACAATCATATCATCTTATATCAACCTGCATAAAAAAATATCATGATATAAATTGAGTCATCTGGGCCATTCTTCCACTCACATCTATGAGATATGGAAGAGCATCTTCCCTCAGAAGGTAAAACATCAGCCATGGGATATCTAAACTATTTTTCTCAAGCATAGAAGAATAATTATCCCCGATTTATGAGCTTGGACCATTCACCTAACTAGGCCATTCCTCTGGCACTAATCATAGTGAAACCTAGAGAGAATGAGTCTTCCCTAGGGAATGTTTGTCCCTGATTGCTAAACCTAGACCATTCACCTAACTAAGCCATTCCTACGACACTAATCATAGTGCAACCTGGAGAGAGTGATTATTCCCTAGGGAATGACTGTCCGGGCAATCTCCTAATGGAAATTATTGTCTTGCACCAACCTCCAAAATAGACCATTCTTTGAAACTACTCACAACTGTGAACTTCGAAAGAATGATTTCCTGGTGAGGCAGACCATTCTACTTGGCCACTACTTAGAGTGACTACCAAAAAGAATGATTTTTCTAGACCATTTCCCCACACTGGCCACAAGGGGAATCATTGTCTATGGTACATCAACAATATATCAAACCATTTTCATTACGAAAATGACTATCTGATATGGACCATTTTCTGAACTGGAAAATGCATGTCCATCAGAAATCTCAAACCACTTTTCGAACTGGAAAGGAATTGCTCATCATAGTCCATTTTTCAAACTGAAAAATGATTGTCTATAAATCAATAGCATATCAGTGTTGCCTCCCAACCTAGGAGTAATCCCTTCCCTTTTCAATAAGTTGTCTCCTCGAGCCCCAACTTGTTTCTTAAGTACGCAAACTTTTCATCTTGGAAAGAGGCTTTACCAAAATATTTCCTATCTGATCATTGGTGGAGATATATTGGAGAACCACTTCTCTCTTTTGTACTTTATCACGGAGAATATAATGCTTGATCTCAATGTACTTTGGTCTTTCATAGAACACTGGTTTTCTCTGAAGGCTTCACATAGCTCTGATCATTACAATATATCATGGTTGAATTTGGTACTTATGTTTCCTTCTAGCTCATGATATCATGGAAAATCTCAAACTAAAACATATCCAAGTAGCACTTTTTTTTTCATCATGAGAGTTTGTCATGGATTAGCAATCCATCATCCCGGACTTCTGAGTAACCATTCTGATACACTATTTCTGTCATAGAATATTTTCGCCATGCTTCTATTGTATATAAGATACTTTGCATCAAGTTGTTTGAATCCATACAAGGTCTTCTTATATCTACATACATGGGTCTCTTTCTGGTATAAGCTTCTTTCTCAATTTTATTTATTTGGGAAGAACAATATTTTATATGTAGATTCCAATCCATGGATACTACAAGAGGTATGTCTGGTTTACTAGAACGAGCTCTCGTTATAGTCTTTTCCCTTCTTCTGGAAGAACTTATGAATTTTTTGATGCTTCCATTCATAAGTCTTTTTCACATTTTCTTACATACAATGTTCTTTATCATAAAGTCCATTTCTTTTGCTTGATTACTTCTAGTGGGTTCAAACAAAGTTGGTGGTCTTTGTGATTCTTGGTATAATAACTGGTTGTTCTGGATTTTCTTTCTTTCTTGGAATCTTCATGTTCTTCCTCATGTTTTTATTTAGCTCTTGGGTCCATGGATTCTTATATAGATTCCATGCCCTAAAGATTCCAACTTCTTCCTTTCATCATAGGATCATGGATGTATATGGACAACCAAGGATACTTTAAGGCTTCTTTTCAAAGAAGACTTCTTCTAGAGTCAACCTGAACATGTGTTGCTTATCATGGATGTCATTTTCAATGGGAACATGGAAAGATACTTCATAATCCTTAATGGATCATATCATTTAGGATTATCTCCCTCCTAATACTTTCTTCATGCATGAATGCATGCTCTTCTTTTGGAATTCTATAATTAGCTCCCTCCATCTAAGAGAGTCTGTGCTTATGTCTGCATCCTTATTTCTTTCTGCAATGTGTCACAAGTCTTTTTTTCTAATTTCCTCTTGATCGTTGACTTCTTTATGTTTTGACTTCTTCTGGGTCTCTTCAAGTTTGATTCTTATTTCAACTTATCTGACATTTGTTACTTATATAATCACTTCCACGGGAATTGTTACCAAGGATTGTCAATGTACTTCATATTTTCATGTGTATTGTTTGACTTGTAGTCATCGTGATAGAAATCCTTATCTTGTTATTCTTCCATAGGTATTGTTTCACTTGAAAATCTTATCTTACATATATAGAAACTATGTAAACATGGCATGTACAAGAACTTTGAAGAATTTTGTTATCTTGACTTAGAAGAAGAAGTATGTTTTATCCTGCTTGGCCTTCTTTGAGGGTTCCCTTTCTTCGAAAACTGGTGCTTCATCTGTTTCCTTCTTTTTCTTTAACTTAGGACAATGGTTCATGTAGTGACCATATTTTTGACAGTTGAAGCATTGCCTCTTTGAAATATCTTTTTATTGATTTGGTTTCTTCCTCAAGCCAAACTTCTTCTTATTCCTGAAATTCTTGAACTTTTTTGTGAAGGCTTGATCTTCGTATTTATTTTGGGATTTCTCTTTTGCGTTAATCCTTGATTCTTCTTGTGCACAGCAAGTCCAAATTTCTTCAAATGTGGGATACTCCTTTCTTGTGTTCATGTGATGCAGGAACATCGCCAACATTAAGCGAGCCAGCGTGGAAGCAAAGGACAGCTGGACAAGCGCCATCACACATTTTGAAAACACCTTGGAGTTGTTGCGCAATCTTAAATGAAGTCATTAAGAAGGAGCGCACTTGTAAAATGTAAACAGACCTTGAGCCATTTTCTCTCGTCCTTAGTAGGTAGAAGGCATTTATAGTAGTTAATGCAGGTAGATAGAATTTAATTCTAGATTAGACTGTTTGAGAGCGCAAGAGGGAAACGGGATATAGACACCCTCATTGTGTATTGTAACATTATTGAAAATCAAAGATTGAAGAGCATAGAAGAGAGGAGCATGCAGAGAGTTGTGTAAGAACACCCATGTACAGATATTTGGATTAATAGAAAGAGGTTAATTCAAATTCATGGTTTCGTGTTTGTTCTCTGTGTATTGATGTTGAATGATATGCTCATGAATGTTTGCTTCCTGTTATGCATTTGATTTACATGCTGTGTATATGATTTCATGTTGAGTTTGAAGTCTGAAGGGAAGAAGGAAATGAGTTTCAATTGTTTCTCTATCTGAAAAAGGATTCCTGCAAGGAGTGCAGTTGAAGTGTCCACAAGGAGTGCGTTGACAGAGGGTTCAGATAGGGTAGCTTTTGTTCTCATTCGCTCTGAAGTGCAGACATGCACAGGAGCCGTGCAAGGAGTGCGCAGGCCGAGTGAAGTCTCAGGGTTGTAAATCTAAGTGAAGTGTTTAGAGACTGTTGCTGCAGGTGTGCGCAGGGTCGAAGGAGGGTTCAACACTGGGAAGTGTCTGAAGGTTGCCGCAAGGGGTGCGCGCAAGAGTCTTTTCTAAGACTCAGAATTATAAGAAAGCTCAGGAAGGATAAGGCCTTCAAAATTGTTGAAGGACAGCGCAGGGAAGCTGTGACTGGAAGTGTGTAAGAAGCATCATAAGTTTGCGCCGCAGGTGAATAAGTCTTCGTAGAGGGACACTTGGTCATTCGCATGAATCGTCAAGGAAGAACGGACGGACGGTATTCTCTGAGGAGAGTCCGCGAATTTTCGTGAACCGTCAAATCTCACGGAGGAGCAGGAAGGTTACAGCAGAAGCGTCGAAGGGTTCGAAGCTCGGGAGGGGCAGGACCGTAGATCCGAGCCACAAGGGCCGTCGGATTTACTCGTAGCTTTCCATATCGGGAGTTCATGGGTTGAAGTCCTATAAACACTGCAACGAAAATCATGAAATCGTGAAACGCGATATCTTGATGGCTAAGGGATTGTGTGGGGCCACAGAGGAGTCAGCAGGTGGACAAGTGGCACGCTGTATCGGGGTTTCACAGCGAGAAGTCTCGAAACAATTGCATCAAGATTCGCGATATTGCGAAGTCCGAAATGTCGATGAGGTGAACCGTTGAGAAGTCAAACTCATGCGTGCATTAGAGTTTTAGAATATCGGGATTCGGAAGTCGGTAAAACAAGTTGTTTGACATCGCGAGTGTCGAAATCGCGATAGAGAAAGTTCTGAAAGAGAAGGAAAGGAGTCAGCGTTGACTGTCGTTGGATATCAGGGATTCGAAAGTCCAATGCTCGACCACTGACATCGTGAAGTCGCGAAGTCCGATCTCCCGATTGTAAAGAGGAGATCCCGTGAAAATTTTGCTGTGGGTGCAGATTTCCCAATAGGGAAATAGAAGAATGTTGAGAGTTCTTCGGGCCAGTTGAAAGGAAAGATCCTCTGTGCACGCCGACCTTCCGACCTACGGGTTGTGAAGTTGTGAGAGTCGTCGTCATCATGCTTGCAGAAAATGCATCCCATGTCTTGGGAAGGCCATTGAGTACTATATTTACCAGTTCCTTTTTCTGAAATGATTTCTTCAATAACTTGTAGTTTATCTCTTAACTGAGATATTCTTCCAAAGTATGATATTATGATGTCATCATCATTCATTTTCATGTCACAGAGCTCATTCTTGAGACTCATTACTTGTCCAATGTTTCTGACTGAGAAGAGGTTAGTTAGGGCATCGTACATCTTCTTAGGTGAGTCAAAATGAGATTTGTAGGGTATCAAGTGGTCTTTTACAGATTCCACTATGATACTCATGGATGTCATTTTCCTTGAACTTCTTAATAATTGCAATGTTCTGAGGTTCCTTCTCTTTTCCTTATTCAAACTGTGGTTCCACGATCTTTCCTTTCACGATATCCAACACTTTATTATTGGAAAGGATGTGGTCAATCCTTGTCTTCCATTCTCTGAAGTTAAAATCCCCTTCTAACTTGTTTTCTGACTTCGTAGAGTAAGCCATGACTGCTTTGACTTGGTCAACCTTTTACTTTGACCAAAAAATCAAACTTGATTTCTTAGATTGTTGAGAGTACTAGGAGGTGCACTAGGTTAGGGTGCACTAGGCTATCCATAAATTAGGTCAATATATTCACTTAAGGTGCCTCAACAAGAGGGTTAGAGTTTCGTTGTTACAGAAAAAACTTTGACTGCAACTTCAACTGTAACTGAGCAAATCCTCCCAATCTATCTTCCAGCAGTTAGACTATCTGAGGATAAAGTGGGCCCATAACCTATTAGAAAATTAGGTGTGCTCGTTTCACCATAGACAATATAATAATATTGTCACTCAACCATAGGCCGAAGCCACCCCCGAGCACCTTAACCTTGACAGAGAATAATTCCAAAATCAAACCCTAGGCCTAATAGCCAATCAAGGTAGCATATCACTCTCTAGAGTTAACATACCAAGTAGAAATTCTAAACCATAACCAAGAGAAATTCCAAGCCTAAAATCGAAAATACAAGTTGCAGTAGTTGCAGCTGCAGCTACTCTCCAGACTTGCACACTTACTAAATTTATGCAATGCGCACTAAATTTCTATAGTTGTGATTTGTGTGTGTCCAAATGAGCTTTGGCATCCTATATTTATACTACTCTTTATTAGCTGTCTGGGCCAACTTATCTTTCTAGAGGCTAAAAACTCAATATTAATTATTTTCTTTAGCCGACTTGTCTTCTATGGTTATGTTCAATGCTTTAGGGATTCTTCTTGCTTCCCAAAATATTCTAGTCTTATTAGGGTTACACGTGGAGGTTTAATTCCTCTCGCAACTACCATAATATCAACACCATTTTGGATCATACCTCTCTATTTATGGAGGATTTTGGTCCCCAAAAGAATTTGTTAGATGAGGTGAGGAAATTTTTCCTCTACCTTCTCCCTAGAGTACCATTTTACCTTGCTTGGAAGTTGTCCTTTCAACCCAATCTGTCAAAATTCATGCTACCCCTATCTAGTAGTTATGAACTTCGCTTGCAAAACTATATATTTTTCCAACTTTTCCTAAGAATATAGTGCTACGTCCTTTATGGTAGGTAGGACCTACTCCTCATTTTCCTGTTCCAACACAGAAGGCTCATAGAGTTTCATATTCTCCACATTCACTACTATGTAAATGCACATATATGGGGGTAGAGTTACTCTGTAGGAATTATCACTCACCTTCTGCAATACTTCAAAAGGACCATACTGTAGAGCCTTGATATTCTTACCAGGACCCTATAGTATTTCCTTATTCAGCTATAAACAAAATTTATTTCCCACTTTCAATGATTTCTCTTTTTTGTATTAATCATGTTGGGCCTTGTAACTTTCTCGTGACTTCTTCAATGTCTTCTATACTCGCAAGTGATTCTACCCAATATTTTCAACAAACTTCTTTGTTTTCAATGCTTCTCCTATAATGTCTTCCCTCACTTCTCCTTGATGTCCATAGAAAACATCCAAGGGTGAAGGTGACAAATACCCAAATCAAGTTTCAAAAGGAGATTTACTAGTAGAAGTATGGACTTCTATGTTATAAGAGTGTTGAATGTAGATTGGATTTGCATCCTACGTCTTTAGATGCTTTTGATTGTAACCCATCAAAAGTTTAACCAAAGTCCCATTGACTACTTCTATCTTCCCATCTGTCTGTGGATGGAATGTTTTAGAAATCTTCAACTTAGTGTCCATATTTTCCCAAAGTACAATCCAAAAGGAACTGATAAATTTGGTATCTCTATCTAAGATTATGCTCTTTGGTATCACAAAGTGCACCTAGACCTATTCAAAGAACATGTTTGCTTCTTATTTTCATTTGATGGTGTTTTTATAAGGCACGAGAATGCACATATTACTAAACTTGTCAACTACCACAAACATATAGTCATATCCCTTCCTGGTTGTTGGAAAACCACCCACAAAATCCATGGAAATTCTTTCCCAAGGTCGAGTGGGTATAGTTAAGGGATGGTATAGACCTTGTTTCCTATTATTGGGCTTGTTGGTACAACAAAGAATGCATCCTCTAATATACTGAGCTACATATTCTTTCATTATGGGCCAATACACATACCTTTGTAAGTAAGCAGTCATATTCCCAACACCAAAATGTACTACAACCTAGGAGGTGTGAACCTCTCTAATAAGCTGCAACATTTCACCTTTATGAACACATAGCTTATATAGCTTGTATAGACACCCATTATTGAGATGATAGTCAGCCTTACTGTCACCTTATTATATATGAATTTGGCCTTATATCTATTGAAACACCTCTTTAAAGTCCTTTTCTTCAGTGTATGCCTCTTTATATGCAGCATGGGTGAAAGGTTGCATGTGCATGATAGTTCCCAAATCTGTAATATTGGATGTGGGTGGCCTTGAAAGCATGTTTTCCAAATTATCAGTGCTTCTCTTATTATACTTGATGACTAGATGAAATTGTTGCAAAAACCCCATCCACTTGTAATGTATGGTTTTTTTAAGCTTACTCTAGGACTACAAATACTATAGTAGTTGGTTATTAGTGTGGATATTGGTTTCCTTTACCATTGGATAGTGCTTCCACTTCTTAAAAACTTGAACTAGGGCATAGAGTTCCTTATCATATATAGGGTAGTTCAAAACTCCCCCATGAAATGTCTTTTAATGATAGAATATCGACTTACCTCCTTGCATAAAAAATGATCCCATAGGATACCCACTTGCATCTATATCCACTTTGAAATGCCTTTGCAAGTTCTACGTTGTGAGAACCGATGCTTGACTAATATTTTATTTTATCTCGTCGAAATCTTTTTGTTGATTCTTTAGTAATGGGGAGTTAGGAAACCTCCATTTCCTTCTTAGGTGGTAGCCCTTTAGGTTCCTAGAGCACTCATTTGTACGCCTCATCAATGAACCTAGGTTTGAAGAGAACCACTTTCTTTCACAAATGACTACGTAGACCCCACAGATACCTTAGAAGTACATTTGGATTCTTGGGAGAGATACCTAACATGATTGGCATCTTCCTGAATTTGGTGGTCTACTCTTGCACACTCCACCCTTGCCTCTACCTGAAGTGATGCCAATAGATCCATTTATCTTCTACATACCCAATAGACTAGAATTGAGACTTGATGAGGATTTTAAAATACTCCCACTTAGTTACTGGTGGATCACCCTAAGTGTCTTAGTGTGGCTTTCCCACCAAGTTATTGGATGTCCATCTAGTTTTAGTTGGGAAAATGGAATTTCCTTCTCTTAATCTATATTATGGACATTAAAATAAACTTCTAACCATTGCAACCAATTATTCAACTTAACAACATCGATCTCACCTTGATAGGGTTTGATGTTCACTTTTGCGTCCATTTTGAATAGAGATTGTGGAGTGATGGCACTAGAAATTGGTTGCTCTTTCTCGATCTCTTTTCTTGAGTCCTTTTCTGCATCTTCACTATCTCCTAGTTTCTCATCAAATCCAACTTCTGAGTTAGAGACACTAACCTCCCCAAAAGGTCCAAACTTGTTTGTTAGAGCTGCCATGAGGAGGGCCATGTTGTGAGATATATTAGCAACTTGATTTTTATGAATAGAATGATCAACCATGGCTAGGGTTCTACGAATTCCTTCTTAAGCCAATTCTTGGTTCTTGCAACTTTCCACAAATACCCTAAAGAAACCTAGCTATGATAGTAATATGATCTATAAAGTGTCATGGATATTCCATTGGAACAGTTAGTCGAAACATATTTTTTATTATACTGAAATCTTCTAATATGCAGGGTTATTTCCTTAGATCCTAGATTTAATTATTACTAGCTTAGTGCTTGAATTTATGAAATAATTGAAATTGAAATGAAAGAACAAGAAAATAAACACAACATTCACACGATTGAACACAAGATGTACCTTGGGAAACTCAATATGGGATAAAACTCAACTAGAAGGTGAGGCCTCAACTCTTTTCTTTAGTTATGAAAATGTAAATACAAATAAATGGGCACTCACTATGGAGTTGTCTATAAAATTGTGGCATAAATGACTATTACATAATCTCCTACCCACAAAAAAAAGTCATACACCAATAGCCTAATCACCCCACAACTACCAAATCACTGCCATGAACATCTAGAACAATAACCAAAAACCCAAACTAACCCCAAGAAGACAAAAAATATGGCATAATATAACCCTAGCACCAACACTACCAAGAACACTCTAGACAAATGCACAACCAACCATGCTAACCATACATGATCAAACACCAGTACACTTGTCATCCTACCACACCAATTAGACATTCCAAAAACCAAAGTCAAATTAAATACATATAATAGTAACTTTTCCAAATATTAGGTTTTAGAAAATTTTACTTACATATTCTAGAGGATTATTACTATAGAATAACAACTATATTCCATGTCTATAAAAACATAATAAATCATAATTTTTAAATTAAAATTAATATATTTTATTGTATCAAAATTTATCAAAAAATATAATTTGATATAGTTTTTGGTTAAAAGTTAATTAAAAATCAAATCAATTTAAATACAAAATAATTTATAATACTCTTACTATAAACTAGAAATAATAAATATACAAATTTTTATAAGAAATAATAATAATATTCATGAAATAATAAATATACAATTTTTTATAAGAAATAATAATAATATTCAATTTTTATAAGAAATAATAATAATAATCATGATATAAATTCATATTGCAAATGAGTAAATAAATAGTTTTAAAAATAATAATAAATATATAAATCTTTATAAAAAATAATAATAATACATATGATATAAACTCATATTGCAAATGAGCCAATAAATAGTTTTAAATTCATATTGCAACTGAGAAAATAAATAGTTTTAAAAAACAAATCGGCATACTCTAAACTCTTTTTCCTAATTCGTAAGTATGAAAAAAATAAACATGAACAACACTCCAAAAATCATATGAAGCTACACAAAAACATTGTAGTTTGGAAATTTTGGGAAGTGTTTATATAATGGAAACAGTGTAAGAAGTATTTATAATGGAAACAAATTCAAAATACAGATTTTAAATATATTTGATTTAGTAATAATGTTTTAAAAATTTAAATATATTTAATTTAGTAATAAATTTTTAATATTTTTTAAAAAATATATGTAAGAAAGTTATTATATTGTTTTGTGAGTACGAAAAATGTGAAAATAATAATTTTAAAATTGTATTGAAATATAAATTCTTATTAATAATAGATATGAAATCAATAATAATTTTGAAGTATAATTTATTATTGTTTTTCTTTGATTAAGAAATAGTCTTTCTAATACTTAAAAAAAATAGATTAATAATTAATAAAAACATTTGGCAATTAAAATCTGTCTTCTTTCCAACCATATAAAATCAATAAGCATTTAGAACAAAAAAAAAAAAAATCTGCTCTTTTATAACCATATAAAATAAATAACTATTAGAATAAAAATATTGAATCACTGAATATTGAATTGTCTGAACTTTTCAGCAAGCCATAATTAGACCAGCAAGCTTAAATCCATACTAGTTTTAACAGTTGAAGAAGTGTTTATATAATAAAAACAAATTCAAAATACAGATTTTAAACATATTTGATTTTAAATTTTTAATATTTTTTAAAGAAAACATGTAAAAGAGTTATTATATTGTATTGTGAATAAGAAAAATGTGAAAGCAATAATATTAAAATTGTATTGAAATACAATTTTTTTATTAATAATAGATATGAAATCAATAATGACTCCTGAAGTATAATCTATTACAGTTTTTCTTTGGTTAAGAGTTTTTCTTTCTTACATTTAAGAAAATAGATTAATGGTTAATAACATCACTTGGCAAATGGTTAATAAAAGCATTTGGCAGAGAAAGTCTTGAAATTGTATTGAAATATAATTTTTTTATTAATAATAGATATGAAATCAATAATGAGCCTTGGAGTATAACCTAACACTGTTTTTCTTTGGTTAAGACATAGTCTTTCTTATACTTAAGAAAAAAGATTAATGGTTAATAAACGTACTTGGAAAATGGTTAATAAAAGCATTTGGCAGCTAAAGTCTTGAAATTGTATTGAAATATATATTTTTACTGATAATGATCAATAATGTTTTTCTTTAGTTAAGAGTTAGTCTTTCTTATATTAAAAAAAATAGATTAATGGTTAATAAAAACACTTGACAAATAGTTTATAAAAACATTTTGCAGAGAAAATCTCCCCCTACCAACTATATAAAATCAATAAATAATAGAATAGAAATATTGAATCAATCAATATTACCCCTTACCAACCATATTAAATCAATAAATAATAGAAAAATGTTGAATCTCTCAATGTGTGAACTTTTCAACAAGCCATAATTAGACCAGCAAGCTTAAATCCAAAAAAATACTTTTATGAGCCTGAACAATATAAAATAGATTATGAATATATGAACATGATTTCTTTGTTTTGTATTAATCATGTCGGGCCTTGTAACTTTCTCGTGACTTCTTCAGTGTCTTCTATACTTTCAAGTGAGTCTACCCAATATTTTCAACAAACTTCTATGCTTTCAATGTTTCTCCTATAATGTCTTCCCTCACTCCTCCTTGATGTCCATAGACAACATCCAAGAGTGAAGGTGACAAATGCCCAAATCAAGTTTCAAAAGGAGATTTATCAATAGAAGTATGGACTTATATGTTATAAGAGTGTTGAATGTAGATTGGATTTTCATCCTAGGTCTTTAGATGCTTTTGATTGTAACCCATCAAAAGTTTAACCAAAGTCTTGTTGAGTACTTCTATATTCCCATTGTCTGTGAATGGAATTTTTTAGAACTCTTCAACTTAAAGTGTCCATCTTTTCCCAAAGTGTAGTCCAAAAGGAATTGATAAATTTATCCCTATCTAAGATTATGCTCTTTGGTATTACAAAGTGCACCTAGACCTGTTCAAAGAACATGTTTTCTTATTATTTTCCTTTGATGGTGTTTTTACGAGGCACGAAAATGCACATATTACTAAACTTGTTAACTACCACAAACATATAGTCATATCCCTTCCTGGTTGTTGGAAAACCACCCACAAAATATATGGAAATTATTTTCCAAGGTCGAGTGGGTATAGTTAAGGGATGGTATAGACCTTGTTTCCTATTATTGGGCTTGTTGGTACAACAAAGCATGCATCCTCTAATATAATGAGCTACATTTTCTTGCATTCTAGGCCAATACACATACCTTTGTAAGTTAGCAATCATCTTCCCAACACCAAAATGTACTACAACCTAGGAGGTGTGAACCTCTCTAATAAGCTGCAACATTTCACCTTTATGAACACATAGCTTATGTAGCTTGTAGAGAAACCCATTATCAAGATGATAGTCAACCTTATTGTCACCTTATTATATATGAATTTGGCCATGTATATATTGAAACACCTCTTTAAAGTCCTTGTCTTCAATGTATGCCTCTTTATATGCATCATGGGTGAAAGTTTGCATCTGCATGATAGTTCCCAAAGCTATAATATTGGATGTGGGTGGCCTTGAAAACATGTTTTCCAACTTATTAGTGATTCCATTCTTATACTTGATGACTAGATGAAACTATTGCAAAACCCCATCCACTTGTAATGTATGGTTTTTTGAAGAGTACTCTAGGACTGCAAATACTGTAGTGGTTGGTGATTAGTGTGGATAATGGTTTCCTTTCCCATTAGATAGTGCTTCCACTTCTTAACAACTTGAACTAGGGAATAGAGTTCCTTATCATATATAGGGTAGTTCAAAACTCCCCCATGAAATGTCTTAGAATGATAAAATATCGACTTACCTCCTTGCATAAAAAATGATCCCATAGGATACCTACTTGCATCTATCTCCACTTCAAAATGCCTTTGCAAGTTAGAGGTTGCGAGAACTAGTTCTTGACTAATATTTTATTTTAGCTCATCGAAATATTTTTGTTGATTCTTTTCCCACTGAAAACTCTTACCATTGGTTGTTATGGTGTGGAGTGGTGCAACTACCATTTAAAAGGATGCTATGAACTTCTATAGGTATTGTTCTACCCCAACAAAGATCCTAACTTTAGTGACATTAATAGGAACTAACCACTTCATGATGGCCTCCTTCATTGTGAGATCTATATCTTGAACTCCCCTCCACCAATTACATACCCAAAATACACCAATGATTGTTGATAAAAATCACATTTCTTGAGGTTTTCCAGCAACTGATGTTTTTTCAAAGTCTCTAACACCTGCATGAGATGTGATATGTGCTCCTCCTAGGTAGATCTATAAACCAATATGTCATTCAAATACACTATTACAAATGAATCTAAATAGGGATGCAATACATCAATCACATAAATGTAATCGGTGCATTACATAAACCAAAAGTCACAATCAACCAGTCATACATGCATTGCCTTGTCTTGAAGGTAATATTCTAGGTGTCTTCTTATTTAACACGTACTTGGTGGTATCTTGACTTGAGATCCAACTTTGTGAAGTACTTAGCATGCTGCAATTGGTCTAACAAATCATCAATCCTAGGCATAGGGTACCTATTATTGAGTGTGATCTTGTTCAAATCTCTGTAGTCATTACACATTCATCAATTCCCATCTTTCTTGGGTACTATGATGATAGGTGGCCCACAAGGTGAAGTGCTTGGTCGAATTACTCCATTCTCTAGAAATTTTTGTAATTGTTTCTTCACTTCGTTTACTTCCAAAACAGACTATCTATACAACCCAATATTTGGTAATGGGGAGTTAGTAAACCTCCATTTCCTTCTTAGGTGGCATCCCTTTAGGCTCCTAGAACACTCAATTGTATGCCTGCAACAACTCCAATTGTTGTTTTTGTTCTTTGGTACATCCCTCTAGGGATTCCTTTACTCTTATTGATTCCTCTCCCAACTAATTATCTCTTAAGAAAAGTAATACATACTTCTTACTAGAACTAATCAATTTTTTGTCTTGGTTAGCACTTACCAAAGAGATCTTTGACTTGCCTTTGTTTGCATTGATGATGTAAGACTTCACATACTTGATCATAGGGTATTTATTTTCTATTCACATAAGGATTGCATCCCTCATATACATGTAGGGGATTTAAAATACTACACCACACATGTCAAGGGGTACTACATCCAACTCCATTTCATCAATAAAATATGCACTTATAGAAAACTTGATCTTACACTATTTAGTGACTTTGATCTTTGCATCCTTATTCACCCATCCCAATGGATATGGGCTCACATGATCATGAACCTCCAACCCAATATTGTTGACCATATCATCTCCTACGAGGTTGGCTTGTGAGTCGGAATCGACTAGAGCATATACCTTGGTATTTTTGACTTGGATCTTAATATGGAATATTTTTTTCATTTACTTGTATTCCTTGTGATGAAGGTTAATCAGATTAATCACCTTTTGCACTGAAGTGTAGAAAATATTCTCATCAACATCCAAGATTATTGTTACTTGGTTCGTTGAATCCTTTCTTAGCAAGTTATTCTTCGTGGCATATTTTTTACAATTCTTTGGATTCAACTCTAGATGTAGCTTCCAACACTTGTCTTCAGTGTGACCGTCAATATTGCAATGGTTGCAATGATTATTTATATCCTTGCACTAGAATGTGAAATGGTTTTCATCTTCTTGTCTTTTCCTTTCCACTTCTTCTTTCCCTCCTTGGAATCTTCTTGGTGGTATTTTTGTTTAGAACCACTTGGTTGTCCTTTCTTATGGCCTATGTTCTCAAAGGTATTGTGCTTACACACAAGCCTCATCAATGAACCTGGGTTTGAAGAGCATCACTTTCTTTCACAAATTATTATGTAGACCCCACATATACCTAAGAAGTACATCTGGATTCTTGGGTATTTTTTTTAGAACCACTTGGTTGTCCTTTCTTATGGCCTACGTTTTCCAAGTATTGTTCTTACACACAAGCCTCATCAATGAAGCCGGGTTTGAAGAGAACCACTTTATTTCAAAAATGACTATGTAGACCCCACAGATACCTAAGAAGTACATTTGGATTCTTGGGAGAGATACCTAACATGATCGACATCTTCCTGAATTTGGTGGTCTACTCTTGCACACTCTACCCTTGCCTCTACCTAAAGTGATGACAATGGATCCATTGGTCCTCTACATACCCAATAGAGTAGAACTGGGACTTGATGATGGTTTTAAAATACTCCCACTTAGTTAGTGGTGGATCACCCTCCAACCTAAGTGTCTCAGTGTTTCTTTCCCACCAAGTTATTGCATGGCCATCTAGTTTTAGTTGGGAAAATGGAATTTTCTTCTCTTAATCTATATTATGGACACTAAAATACACTTCTAACCATTGCAACCAATGATTCAACTTAACAACATCAATCTCACCTTAATAGGGTTTGATGTTCACTTTTGCTTCCATTTTGAATAGAGATTGTGAAAGAGTGATGGCATTGGAAATTGGTTTATCTTTCTCGATCTCTTTTCTTGAATCCTTTTCTGGGTCTTCACTATCACCTAGTTTCTCATTAGATCCAACTTCTGAGTTAGAGACACCAACCTCCCCAAAAGGTCCAAACTTGTTTGTTAGAGCTGCCATGAGGAGGGCCATGTTGTGAGATATATTAGCAATTTGATATTCCAACCTAAAAATTATCTCTTCCACTACATATTGAGGATTTTTATGAATAGAATCATCAATCGTGGCTAGGGTTCTAAGACTTCCTTCTTAAGATAACTCTTGGTTCTTGCAACTTTCCACAAATACCCTAAAGAAACATGGCTATGATAGTAATAAGATCTATAAATTGTCATGGATATTCCATTGGAACAATTAGTCAAAACATATCTTTTATTATTCTGGAATCTTCTAATGTGCAGGGTTATTTCCTTAGATCCCAGATTTAATTATTACTAGCTTAGTGCTTGAATTTATGAAACAACTGAAATTGAAATGAAAGAACAATAAAATAAACACACCATCCACACGATTGAACACAAGATGTATCTTGGGAAACTCAATATGGGGTAAAACCCAACTAGAAGGTGAGGCCTTTGCTCTCTTTTCTTCAGTTATGAAAATGCAAATACAAAGAAATGGGCACTCACTATGGAGTCATCTATGAAATTGTGGCCTAAATGACTATTACACAATCTCTTACCCACAAAAAACTCATACGCCAATAGCCTCGCCACCCCACAACTACCAAATCACTTCCATGAACATCTAGAACAATAACCAAAAGCCCAAACCCCACCAGAACCCGAAGAAGAAAAAGAATACGGCATAATGGAACCCTAGCACCAACACTACCAAGAACACTCTAGACACATGCACAATAAACCATGCTAACCATGCACGATCAATGCCCAAACTTAAATTTAGGGGCTTCCAAATACTACACCACACATGTCAATGGGTACTACATCTAACTCCATTTCATCAATAAAATATGCACTTATAGAAAATTGATCTTACAATGTTTAGTGACTTAGATCTTTGCATCCTTATTCAATCATCACAATGGATATGGGCTCGAATGATCATGAACCTCCAACCCAAGCTTGTTGACCATATCATTTGCTACGAGGTTGGCTTGTGAATCAAAATCGACTAGAGCATATACCTTGGTCTTTTTGACTTGGATATTAATATGGAATATGTTTTTCATTTCCTTGTCTTCCTTCTGATGAAGGTTACTCAGATTAACCTTCTTTTGCACTGAAGTGTAGACAATATTATCATCCACATCCAAGATTATCACTACTTGGTCCCCTGAATCCTTGCTTAGAAAGTTCTTCTTGGCATCTTTTTTACAATTCTTTGGATTCAACTCTAGATGTAGCTTCCAACACTTATCTTTGGTGTGACCGCCAATATTGCAATGGATGCAATGGTTATTTGTATCCTTGCACTAGTGTGCAGTGGTTTTCATCTTCTTGTATTTTCCTTTCCACTTCTTCTTCACCTCCTTGGAAGCTTCTTGGTGGTATTTTTGTTTAGAACCACTTGGTTGTCCTTTCTTATGGCCTATGTTATCCAGGTTTTTTGCTTGCACACAAGCCTCATCAATGAACTTGTGTTTGAAGAGCATCACTTTCTTTCACACATGACTATGTAGACCCTGCACATACCTAAGGAGTACATTTGGATTCTTGGGTATTTTTATTTAGAAACCACTTGGTTGTGCTTTCTTATGGCCTATGTTCTCCAGGTATTTTTCTTACACACAAGCCTCATCAATGAACCTGGGTTTGAAGAGCACCACTTTCTTTCACAAATGACTATGTAGACCCCAAAAATACCTTAGAAGTACATTTGGTTTCTTGGGAGAGATAACTAACATGATCGACATCTTCCTGAATTTGGTGGTCTACTCTTGCACACTCTACCCTTGCCTCTACCTAAAGTGATGCCAATGGATCCATTGGTCCTCTACATACCCAATAGAGTAGAACTGGGACTTGATGAGGGTTTTAAAATACTCCCACTTAGTTACTGGTGGATCACCCTCCAACCTAAGTGTCTTATTGTGGCTTTCCCACCAAGTTATTGCATGGCCATCTAATTTTAGTTGGGAAAATGGAATTTTCTTCTCTTAATCTATAGTATGGACACTAAAATACACTTATAACCATTGTAACCAATGATTCAACTTAACAACATCGATATCACCTTGATAGGGTTTGATGTTCACTTTTGCTTCCATTTTGAATAGAGATTGTGGAGTGATGGCATTGGAAATTGATTTCTCTTTCTCGATCTCTTTTCTTGAGTACTTTTTTGGGTCTTCACTATCTTCTAGTTTCTCATTAGACCCAACTTCTGAGTTAGAGACACCAACCAAACCAAAGGGTCCAAACTTGTTTGTTAGAGCTGCCATGAGGAGGGCCATGTTGTGAGATATATTAGCAACTTGATCTTCCAACCTAAAAATTATCTCTTCCACTACATCTTGAGTATTTTTATGAATAGAATCATCAACCATGGCTAGGGTTCTAAGACTTCCTTCTTAATCCAATTCCTGGTTCTTGCAACTTTCCACAAACACCCTAAACAAACCTGGCTATGATAGTAATATGATCTATAAACTGTCATGGCTATTCCATTGGAACAATTAGTTGAAACATATATTTTATTATACTGAAATTTTCTAATATGCAGGGTTATTTCCTTAGATCCCATATTTAATTATTACTAGCTTAGTGCTTGAATTTATGAAATAATTGAAATTGAAACGAAAGAACAAGAAAATAAACACACCATCCACACGATTGAACATAAGATGTATTTTGGGAAACTCAATACAGGGTAAAAACCAACTAGAAGGTGAGGTCTCTGCTCTCTTTTCTTCAGTTATGAAAATAAAAATACAAAGAAATGGGCATTCACTATGGAGTTGTCTATAAAATTGTGGCCTAAATGACTATTACATAATATCCTACCCACAAAAAAATCATACACCAATAGCCTCGTCACCCCACAATTACCAAAACACTCCCTTGAGTTTTTCCCTCACACTTGCAATAATTCCTCCAAAGTCGAGAACGACGTTCTAGTGGGTTTATCTTTTGGTAACTATTATAGGGAATCATTGTAAATGACCATGAAAGACATCTCAGAAAGTTTCGCGGAATTCTATCGAGTCTAGTATAGTTTTTTTTAATTAATCATTTTTTAATTAAATTTCCCTAAGTTGGAAATTTAATTATTTAATTAATTAATTAATTTTGAGCAATAATTGTAAAAACTAGGTCCTTGGACTTTTGATAGGGGTATTTTTGCTCAAAATAAATGGAATTGCACCCCCTACATCCATGTACCAAGTTTCATATCAGTCGGACAACTTTAGCCTTGGGTTTGTCCACCCGGAGTGTCAATCAGTCAAAAACAACAATTTTAATTGCTAAAGTCCAAACATGTCAAAATTGTAAAATTGTAATAATGAGTTAAAAGGATGTTAAATGGTGGATCTAAGTTAGAGAGAGACTCCCTAAGCCTAACCTAACCACCCAACTTCCTCCTACCCATTCCACACTCTCACCCTCAAAAAGTGACGCCCTAGGGGAAAGTTATGCCCTCCTCTAAGAGAAAAACGTGGCATCTTGTTTTTAATTGGTGGAGGGGATCCTCCCATTGGTGGATTTACTTTTTCTCACCCCCCACATCTCTCCTTCCCTCACCCCAACTCATTTTCCCTCATCCCAACACCTCCCATCCTCTCCTCATCCCCAAAAGTTGTGCCCTCCTAGGAGAAGTGTGCCCCCCTCCATCTAGAAAAATTCCAAATAATTTTAAAAAATTATTTGGAACCTCTCACCTTCCTTGGAATCAATCCCAAGGCCTCCCACACCTATTTTCTTGATCCCAACATCTCCCACAATTTTTCTACACCCTAGATCTATTGATTTAACCCTAGATGGTGTGTCCTAGCCTAGGGATCTAGTATATTGTTTGGTGGTGGACACTTGGAATTGATCCAAGAGAGGTAGGTTTGACTCTCCAAGTATAAACATATCCCTCTCCTCACTCCCAACTCACCATATCTTGAGCTAAGGTTATGCTACTTGATTTTCCAATCTCTCTCTCTCTTTCTTCCACATTTCCATCTTCTAGCTCTCTAGGGTTTTGCAGATAGTTTTCTCCAAGATCCTTTTTCTTGAATAATAAAGAAACTTTGGAGGATTATTGGAAGAGTTATGCACATGTTTCTTCTTGCCATACTTATGAGGTAAACTTGTTCTATTATTTTGTTTGGTGGTTGCATCCTTGGATCCTAAGGTAAAATGTTATTTGGGTAGATCTAGTAATGCACGTGCTTGTAGATCTATGTATTTGGATATGCTAGATAGGATTGAAATGTCATATTATTAGCATATGCACATATTGTCTATTGTATTCCATCATTGTTCAAGGTTTCTGCAAGTTTATCTTCAAGGGTTTCAATGGGACATCCTCAAGCAAGAAGGCTCCCTTGAGACACACTCAAACTCCATCTATTTCTTACCCTTACTCTTCTCTTATATTATTGTTCATTCCATCAATATTTCAGCTAGCATAAATTAGTAAGATAGGTCATTTTTAATCAAAATTTATAAATTATTCTTAAGAAAAAAAAATTCCCTAAAAAGGAAAAAGTTTTTCTTCCATATATTGGTTGTGTGTGTCATTTCCAGCAGGGATACCTTGTTGTTTTTTGCAGATTCAGATCTGGTTGAGAGGGGTTTTGGCTACCCAAAGGCATCCACACAACACTCAAAGACCCCCCAAGGGATTGGTAGCTATTTCTCAACCTTGCTCCTTCTGTTTCCTAATGTTTTCAGCCAATTTTCTCCTTCCTTTGCTTGCTTGTAGTGGCTCACAATTGTGGGAGGAAAAGGGTACGGCCCCCTCCCACGTGTGAACATTGGGTAGTTAGGGTTTTAGTCTAGATCTTGATTTTTGTCTTTCTTTTTTCCTTTCTCTTGCTAGGACGTGAGGGTTTGTGAGATGAAGGGTATCTCCCAAACCCTAGGAAGTGGGGTAGGGTTTGCTTGCTTGTCTTTTTGGTTTGCTTGTTTCTCTTTCTCCCTTTGCTTGCTTCTTGCTTGCTTGTTGGTTTGTTCAATAATTTCTTAATAAGCAATATAATTAATTGCCTACCTTGTTGGGAGAGGAATACCCCAAAATGTTAGGTTAGGGTTTTTAACATGTGGTTAATGATCTAAATGCTATAATGTTCTAATATCCTAGATCTAGATCTAATACACTTAACAACACTCTAGCTTAAGCCTATTGGGCACCTAAATCAACTTAACTAGATCTCATGCATGCTTAGTCCACTACAAATGCTTATTTTTATGTCTCATGATTAGATCTATGAACTAAATGCTTAACTAAGTGAATGGTGTTTTGTTTATTGCATATATCTTGTGATGCCATATGCTTAGAGTAACTTCTCTCTTTTAAGTTGATAAGTAGGCACACATAAATATTCTTCTCTTTCACACTTGATGCTCTTATTTAAATGCTATTGAACATGGTATAAGTGTGATTATATATCTTCTATTGGTTGGCAAGTTGTTCTTTCCTTTTGTTATTTATCTTCAAGCTATCTATATTGTGCATTTTAGTGACATATACATGTGTTAATGCTCTTGATCGTGTAACTTAAACAACACATTTTTAAGGCCAAAGTGAGTTTCAGCCAAGTCACTAAATCAACATTAAAAAGTGTCATAAAATCTTTAAAACACTCCTAAAATTATACCTAACTAATATATAAACTTAATAGACTCTTTAGGGTACCTTAGACCACCATCTTCACCATCTAAAATAGGGCTTGAGGAAAACAACAGAGAGTGTAGGCAGGGGACTGTCTCATGACGCACAGGATGTGTCCTCTCCAGGAAGTACTCTTGTTTTGGGTTGACCTGTGAAGCTAGGGTGGCAACACTTATTGAGCATCCAGCAGTTATTTGGCAATAGGAGGAGGAGGAGGCTTTGGTGAAAGCTTAATAAAATTGGAAAACCTTAAGAAAGATTAACAACTTGACCTGGACTTAACTCATTAAAACTACTTGTTGGTTTAATATTTAAGAGTGGTTGGTCTTCATCTCTAATACGTGTGCTCATCTTTTCTTGATGTATTGATGATGATGATGTTGATGCTTTGATGATATTGTGATGTGATGCTCTAATCTCTTGATATCCTGCACAAACACAAATAGATAATTGGTCAGCTTGTTCTTGTAATCTATAATTCTTTAAATTGTAAATCTTGTATCCATTTTGAGTTTAATTATTCTTTGTAAGTAAGCTTGTAATCTATTTGTAAAGAACAACCCCTTAACTTAGTTGAACCCAAGCCCAATCTTTAGGCACTAGTCTTAGTTGTCCTAGGAAAAGGCTTGCTTTACATGCTAACTCATGCACCTTGCATTGTTGCTTGTGCATCTTAGGATTATAATCCCCCAAAACTTGTAAATAATTAAAACTAACTCCTAGAACTTAACTCTAAAACTAATCTAGAAACTAGGGACTACCCCCCTTGGCTTCCCTAGGAGTGAGCCTATATGGAAGAGGTTCCGGTGAAAGTGACAGCTTGGGCTGTGAACCTAGGCATTGTGCCTCCAAGGAAACACTAAGTGAGCCGGAATTAGCTCACGTTTGCAAGTGTGTATAAGGACGACAACATCTTTGGCATCGTTGTCGGGGATAAGTCATTTATCCTTGGTCCTAACGATTTAACTTAATTCTTTAAGAACTAAATAATAAAATCTTTTAGGCCTTTAAAACTCTTTGAACCTGCATTGGTTAGCTTTGTGTGATTTCTATCTAAGTGGCGACTCCATTGAAAAAATCTAGAAAGTATACTACTAGGAGAACTTCACAAGGAGTGGTTTATTCTTTTCCGGAACCTGAAAAGGTTTATAGGAGAAGATTAAACTGCTTAGCTCCTAGGAGGCTACTTGAAAGTCTTATGGAGGAAGCACTCAACGATATACAATACTTGTTCCAAACTAATAATGAACCAATTGTTAATAATCCCATTAATAACACTAATGTTCTAATGGCCACCTTTTTGAGTCCTGTGAACTTTGTAGCAATCCAAGGTTCCCCTCATGATGTTCCTGAGAAATCCATTGATAAATTGCCTATGTTCCATGGGAATAATGCTATAAGTGTCAACTCTCACATCTCAAGTTTTTATAGGTGTGTTGGAAAGTATTGTGGAGTTCATAATGAAGAGGATGTAAAGATGACCTTGTTTGTGTATTCATTGGAAGGAAACGTTGCCGAATGGTTTGAAGATTTTCTTGCCAATAAGTTTAACACCCTTAATGCAATATTGGATGAATTTAGAAAGAGATGGGGTGATCAGAAAGAGCATAGGTTTCAGTTGGGTGCACTTACCACTAGCCATAAGAAAGAAAATGAAACAGTGGTGGAGTTTAATGAAAAATTTAATAGCTTGGTAAAGAGCCTTCATCAAGATGTCAAGCCTCCCGATGCTGCAATTTTGATTTATTATATCGAGGCTTTTGAGGGAGAAATGAGGTATGCCCTAAGGGATAAGGATCCTCAAAATTTGCCAGCAGCACAAGAAACAACTTTAAGGATTGAACAAAATATGCTTGAGGCTAGGTAGTCTAATATTCTTGGTTTTACTAGAGGGTCTTCTTCCCAACCTTACGAGGAGAAGAAGAAAAATGTTGAAAATAAGAAACCCTCTAATGATGGCATGAAGGAGCTCACTCAATTGATTAAACAAATGGAAATTAATAATGCTAATCAATTGAAGGAACATGCCAATCAGGTCAAACAAATGGAAGTGAACCATGCCAATCAAATTAATGCTTTGCAAAATAGATTGATCACAATGGAGAGGTCTAATAGTAATAGACGACAACATAAGCCAAATGATAAGTGGCCAAGGAGACCTCCTCAAAATGATCAAAGGCCACCAAATCCTTTTGAATCCACCAACTTGGTAGATCATCGCTCTATACCTTATTGTAGACCTTGTGGTGAGTTTCATGAAGAATCAACTTGTCTGGTTTTCCTTGAGGAGTGTAACAATGACTATGAAGACCAAGGAAACGAATAAGTGAACATGTGTAATGAAAGGTACTATGGTGGCAGGTATGGTTGGATGGATGTAGATGATTATGGAAGCTGTGGAAACTTTATGAATGGTAATATTGATAAAGCTACAAAAAAGTATGGGCCCAAGCCCACACCCCAACAAGTTGCAGAAATGGCTGAGTATAGAGGCATAACATATCAAAGGAATGGAAATAAAATCCAAGATAAAGGCCAAACTAGTGTTCCCAAGGTATCTCATCCTAATTCTAAAGTGCCAACTAATGCAGATTTAAATATAGACTTAGGTGGATGGTTGAGTAATGCAAAGATGTTAGTGCTAGTGTCATAAATCATGAAGATTCTTTCACAGAAGGAAAAGCTACTTAAATCCATGGATGAACCACCCAAGAGTCTGGTTTTAAAAAAATTATCCACAGCTTACCAGGATGCACCAGTGATTTTATAGAATTGGGATAGGAAGAATGAAAAGAATTTGCCTTTCTACCTTTCCTTACTTGTGAACGATAAAGTGTTACACAATTGCATGCTAGATTCAGGAGCAAGCTCAAATGTTATTACTAAGAAGGTAATGGAACAATTAAACTTAATAATATCAAGACCTTATCATAACATTTGTGCCTTGGATAGTCAAACAAAAGAAGTGCATGGATTGATTAAAGGTTTGCAAGTACACTTAGCAGTATCTACGGATATCATGTTTGAAATGGATATTGTGGTGATTGATGTATCAGATGTTTGGGAAATGTTATTAAATAGAAAGGAAGCTGTAGACTTGGGTGGTAGTTTACAAATGGATTTATCTTATGCTACTCTCCCTACCCCAGATGGAAGTACTTTTAAGTTAAATAGGGAAGTGTATAGAAAGTATCATGTTGAAGATTCCAAGAATCCCAAGAATGAGTTAACATGGACTAATGAAGGTCTTGGTAATTACGCCATCTTGTCTAATTCTATTGTGCCTTTTGAAGAAACAGTTCAAGATAGTGAATTAGACAAGGTGTGGTACATGAACTTTGATGGTGCTTTTTCTAGAGCAAGAAAAGGTGTTGGCATTGTGCTTTAAGCTCCAAATGGTGAAGTTTTGAAATTTTCTTATAGGTTGGAGTTTAATGCAACAAATAATGTGGCTGAGTATGAGGCTTTACTCCTTGGTTTAGAACTTTGCAGAGATAGGGGAATAAAATGTCTAAATTTCAAAGGGGATTCAGACTTTGGCATACAACAGTTAAAGAACAAGTTTGCTTGTAGGTCAGAAAGATTGAAAGGGTATAGGAATGCAATTTGGAACTTAATGAATGATTTAGATGCTATAGACTTGATTTCAATTCCTAGAGAACATAATTCAAAAGCCGATGAACTTGTAGTGGCAGCTTCCACACTACAACTTCCAGACAGTTTGATTGATGAGAATATTTCAGTAGAAGTCATTTTCAACCCTCAGTCCTGGATAACATGGACCATTGGCAGGTTTTTGATGATGACAAATAGGTGGTCAAATTTTTACTTCACATCCATGAATTTTCAGACTTAGGCGTAAGTTTGAAAGAGGAAGGTTGCAATTATACTGGAAATGATGATGAGGTGAAAGCACTACCTAAACGAGTGGTTTCTTCAGAAAAGAATTTTGATAGACAAGATGGTCATAAGCAAAAAGATGAAACAAAGAAAAAATTGTGTGATTACCTTGAAGTCAATATTGGAACTAGTGAAGAGCCTAAGTTAATAAAAGTAGGCAAGGCTACCCCTATAGATGAAAGGAATGAAATTGTTAAGTTATTAAAAGAATATAGGGATGTCTTGGCCTTTAGCTATGATGAAATCAAAGTCTACAGGGAGGATGTGATTCAACATGTGATTCCTCTTAAGGAAGGTACCAAACCCTTTAGATAGAAGTTGAGGCAGTTAAACCCCAAGTTAGCTATCATTGCACAGACTAGACATTCTTTTTGGTGTTCGAATATGGTAGTTGCCAGGAAAAAGACAGGAAATATTCAGATATGCATTGACTTCAGGAATTTAAACATTGCTTGCACAAAAGATCATTATCCCCTACCCAAGATGGAAACTTTACGTCAAAGGGTTACAGGTTCAGGAATGATTTCCATGCTTGATGGTTTCTTAGGTTATAATCAGATCAGATTAAAAGCAAAGGATAGGCATAAGACTACTTTCACTACTCCATGAGGAAATTTTGAATATCTTAGAATGTCATTTGGTTTTCCAAATGATGGAGATACTTTTCAGAGAGCTATGGATTATGCCTTCAGGGGGTTGATTGGTAAATTGATTAAAATATATCAGGATGATTTAACGGTTTTTTCTAAGGATGGTAAAACTCACATTGACCACCTTAGGCAAGTTTTGGACAGATGTAGAGAGTTTGGAATCTCTCTAAATCTTGCTAAGTTAGTCTTTGGGGTGACTGAAGGCAAATTATTGGGCCACATCATAACTAAAGATGGGGTTAAATTAGACCCAGAAAGAGTTGAAGCCATTGGTAAAGTGCATTTGCCAACAACAAAGAAACTTCTTCAATCCTTCTTAGGACAAACCAATTTTGTCCATAGGTTCATTCCTAATTATGCTGAAATCATGAAACCTATATATAAGCTACTTAAGAAGGATGTGAAATTTGAATGGAATGATGAAAGTAAACAAGTTTTTGAAAGTATAAAGACTGCCATATGTGAAGCTCTGGTCCTTATTAGCCCAGACTATGGGAAAGACTTTCAGATTTTCTCTTTTTCTTATGAAGACGCTATTGCTGGTGTGTTGCTTCAGAAAAATGATCAAGGCCATGATCAGCCTATTGCATATATGAGTAGGGCCTTACAAAATTCAAAACTAAATTATCCCATGTTTGAGAAGCAAGCTTATGCCTTAGTCAAATCACTCAACCATTTCAGAGTCTTCATTGGATATTCCAAGGTGATTGGTTATGTTCCTAATTCAGCAGGTAAAGATGTTTTATCTTAGGTAGAAGGATTGGGCTCAAGGGGTAGATGGATTGCTAAAATCCGAGAGTATGATTTGGAAATTAAACCAACAAAATTGATTAAGGGTCAAGGCTTGGCGAAAATGTTGACAGAAAGTAATGAGAAAGCCTTGGATATGGTTAACCAAATCAATAATGAAGAATGGCATCCTAACTTGCTAAAACTTGAACAAGTAGATTGGTATATAGACATCATCTTCTATCTTAAGAATCTAACTTGTCCAAGGCATCTAGTAGAACACAAGAAAATGGATTTGAGGTTGAAATCTTCTAAGTATGTCCTTACTAGAGATGGATTAGGATGGGAAAATACTAATGGAATTATCCTTATATGTGTGGATGACGTAGAGTCAAAGAAACTAATGGATGAATTCCATGGAGGGTTCTGTGGAGGACACTTTGCTGCTAAAACTACTACACAGAAAATCCTTAGAGCAAGATATTATTGGCCCACTATATTTTCAGATGTACATCAGCGTGTTCATAAATGTGAGCCATGTCATATTTTCACAGGAAAGAAGAAATTAACAGCACTCCCCTTGCAACCAATAGTGGTTGAAGCACCTTTTCAACAATAGGGTTTGGACTTCATCAAGAAGTTTAGTGATAATTCAAGTAATGGTTTTTCATGGGTTCTCACAGCCACTGATTACTTTACAAAATGGGTTGAACCCATTCCTACAAAGACAACAACTGAAAAGGTGGTGATGGATTTCCTTGAAGACGGAATTATAACTAGATTTGGGGTCCCATCAAAGATAGTGACAGATAATGCCAAGGCCTTTTGTTCAGCCGAGATATCATATTTTTTCTTCAAATATGGTATTATCTTATCACATGCATCAGATTACTATCCCTAAGGAAATGGTCAGGTGGAGTCAAGTAATAAAAACTTAATGACCATTGTTAAGAAAGTAGTCAGCGAAAACAAGAAGTCTTGGGATAGTAAAATCAAACATGCATTATGGGCCGACAAAATAACAAAGAAAGTAGCTACTGGAAAGAGTTTGTTTGAGCTAGTGTATGGATTGGAGGCTAAGTTGCTAGTGCACCTTTAGTGCACCTTAGACTTCCTACTTATGGGTCGTTTGAGGACACTTCCACAGAGCAGGATGCAATTCAGAACAGGGTCAATCAGATCATTGAGTTAGATGAAATAAGACGAAAGGCTTATGATCAGAATTGCAGAAATTAGAGCAGGGTTAAGAAAGATTTCGACAGGTCAGCCAGACACAGGGACTTCATGGTTGGTGACAAAGTTTTGTTATGGGATAAAGGCAGAGAGAAACCTGGAAAACATGGCAAATTTGACAGTTTATGGTTAGGGCCATATTTGATCAAAGAAATAGTAGGGTCAAATTCTTTTCATCTCATCCATTTGGAATGCAAGCCCATTAACATTCTGAGGAATGGGAAATAGCTCAAACTTTTCTTCAGATGAGGGGCAACTTGGTGTCCAAAGGGACACCCTCTGTAACGTATCTCTAACCCTTTTTCCTTGAATTATATTTTTTGTATTATTTCATTCATTATGCAAATGTATACTTAGAAAAAAAAATTGTACTATAGATTTCATTTGTTGTAAAATAATGATGTTGTACTTTAGTTATTTCATTATGTAAATGTTGTATATAGCATTCATTGATTTAATCATGTATATATGTATTCTTATGTTGGTTATTGGTGAGCACTTTGTTGTAGGTATTGGATTCTCGTATGCTCTTTGTCTCGAGTGAGAAGATCAAACACATGTCCCCATGTGGAGCCAGATGTTGACTGCCTCTCCAACATGGGTGGTCAACTCCATGTGCCATGAAGAGATGCATCATCAGATGCAAATTTGACAAAGACTTTAGTTCTACAGGGCATGTTTGGCCCCAACACTTCTTTTTGTATCTAGAATTTTCGCACCCCTGTGTGGGTTAATAATGTAATAGGTCTGCATGAGTCATGTCTAGGTCAGTTACCTTGGGATCGGTTAACTGGGAGAGTTCCTTTCACTGAGGGATTTTTATCCTCAGGTTATCAATTGGGCTTTTCAGCCTTATTGATCTCCCTTGAGTTTTTCCCTCACACTTGCAATAATTCCTCCAAAGTGGTGAACGATGTTCTAGTGGGTTTATCTTTTGGTAACTATTATAGGGAATCATTGTAAATGACCATGAAAGACATCTTATAAAGTTTAGGGGAATTCTGTCAAGTCTAGTATAGTTTTTTTTAATTAATTACTTTTTAATTAAATTTCCTTAAGTTGGAGGTTTAATTATTTAATTAATTAATTATTTTTGAGCAATAATTGTAAAAACTAGGTCTTTGGACTTTTGATAGGGGTATTTGTGCTCAAAAGAAATGTAATTGCACCCCCTACATCCATGGACCAATTTTTAGCTCAGTCAGACAACTTTAGCCATGGGTTTGTCCACGCAGAGTGTCAGTCAGTCAAAAACAACAATTTTAATTGCTAAAGTCCAAACATGGCAAAATTGTAAAATTGTAATAATGAGTTAAAAGGATGTTAAATGGTGGATCTAAGTTAGAGAGAGACTCCCTAAGCCTAACCTAACCACCCAACTTCCTCCTTCACCCTTTTCCTACCCATTCCACACTCTCACCCTCAAAAAGTGATGCCCTAGGGGGAAGTTACACCCTCCTCTAGGAGAAAAACATGGCATCTTGTTTTTAATTGGTGGATGGGATCCTCCCATTGGTGGATTTTATTTTTCCCACCCCCCACGCCTCTCATTGCCTCATCCCAACTCCTTTTCCCTCATCCCAACACCTCCCATCCTCTCCTCATCCCCAAAAGTTGCGCCCTCCTAGGAGAAGTGCGCTCCTAGGAGAAGTGCGCCCCCCTCCATCTAGAAAAATTCCAAATAATTTTTAAAAATTATTTGGAACCTCTCACCTTCCTTGGCATCAATCCCAAGGCCTCCCACACCTCTTTTCTTGATCCCAACATCTCCCACAATTTTTCTACACCCTAGATCTATTGATCTAACCCTAGATGGTGCGCCCTAGCCTAGGGATCTACTCTATTGCTTGGTGGTGGACACTTGGCATTGATCCAAGAGAGGTAGGTTTGCCTCTCCAAGTATAAATAGATCCCTCTCCTCACTCCCAACTCACCATATCTTGAGATAAGGTTATGCTACTTGATTTTCCACTCTCTGTCTTTCTTTCTTCCACATTTCCATCTTCTAGCTCTCTAGGGTTTTGGAGATAGTTTTCTCCAAGATCCTTTTTCTTGAGTAATAAAGAAACTTTGGAGGATTATTGGAAGAGTTATGCACATGTTTCTTCTTTCCATACTTATGAGCTAAACTTGTTCTATTATTTTGTTTGCTGGTTGCATCCTTGGATCCTAAGGTAAAATGTTATTTGGGTAGATCTAGTAATGCATATGCTTGTAGATCTATGTATTTGGATATGCTAGATAGGATTGAAATGTCATCTTATTAATATATGCACATATTGTCTATTGTATGCCATCATTGTTCAAGGTTTCTGCAGGTTTATCTTCAAGGGTTTCATTGGGACAACCTCAAGCAAGAAGGCTCCCTTGAGACACACTCAAACTCCATCTATTTCTTACCCTTACTCTTCTCTTATATTTCTGTTCATTCCATCAATATTTCAGTTTGCATAAATTAGTAAGATAGGTCATTTTTAATCAAATTTTTTGCCCTAAAAAGACAAAAGTTTTTCTTCCATATATTGGTTGTGTGTGTCATTTCCAGCAGGGATACCTTGCTGGTTTTTGTAGGTTCAGATCTATTTGAGAGGGGTTTTGGCTACCCAAAGGCATCCACACAACACTGAAAGACCCCCCAAGGGATTGGTAGCTATTTCTCAACCTTGCTCCTTCCATTTCCTAGTGTTTTCAGCCAATTTTCTCCTTCCTTTGCTTGCTTGTAGTGGCTCACAATTGTGGGAGGAAAAGGGTACGATCCCCTCCCACGTGTGAACCTTGGGTAGTTAGGGTTTTAGTCTAGATCTTGATTTTTATCTTTCTTTTTGCCTTTCTCTTGCTAGGACATGAGGGTTTGTGAGATAAAGGGTATATCCCAAACCCTAAGACATGGGGTAGGGTTTGCTTGCTTGTCCTTTTGGTTTGCTTGTTTCTCTTTCTCCCTTTTCTTGCTTCTTGCTTGCTTGTTGGTCTATTTCTTGGCTTCTTTCTTCGCTTGCTTGTTTCTTTCCTCAATAATTTCTTAATAAGCAAGATAATTAATTGCCTACCTTGTTGGGAGAGGAATACCCCAAAAGGTTAGGTTAGGGTTTTTAACATGTGGTTAATGATCTAAATACTATAATGTTATAATATCCTAGATCTAGATCTAATACACTTAACAACACTCTAGCTTAAGCCTATTGGGCACCTAAATCAACTTAACTAGATCTCATGCATGCTTAGTCCACTGCAAATGCTTATTTTTATGTCTCATGCTTAGATCTATGAACTAAATGCTTAACTAAGTGAATGGTGTTTTGTTTATTGCATAGATCTTGCGATGCCATATGCTTAGAGTAACTTCTTTCTTTTAAGTTGATATGTAGGCACACATAAATCTTCTTCTCTTTCACACTTGATGCTCTTATTTAAATGCTATTGAACATGGTATAAGTGTGATTATATATCTTCTATTGGTTGGCAAGTTGTTCTTTCCTTTTGTTATTTATCTTCAATCTATCTATATTGTTCATTTTAGTGACATATACATGTGTTAATGCTCTTGATCTTGTAACTTAAACAACACATTTTTAAGGCCAAACTGAGTTTCGGCCAAGTCACTAAATCACCATTAAAAAGTGTCATAAAATCTTTACAACACTCTTAAAAGTCTACCTAACTAATATATAAACTTAATAGACTCTTTAGGGTACCTTAGACCACCATCTTCACCATCTAAAACGGGGCTTGAGGAAAACAATGGAGGGTGTAGGCAGGGGACTGTCTCACGGTGCACAGGATGTGTCCTCTCCAGGAAGTACTCTTGTTTTGGGCTGACCTGTGAAGCTAGGGTGGCAACACTTATTGAGCATCCAGCAGTTATTTGGCAATAGGAGGAGGAGGAGGCTTTGGTGAAAGCTTAATAAAATTGGAAAAGCTTAAGAAATCTTAACAACTTGACCTGGACTTAACTCATTAAAATTACTTGTGGGTTTAATAATTAAGAGTGGTTGGTCTTCATCTCTAATACTTGTGCTCATCTTTTCTTGATGTATTGATGATGATGATCTTGATGCTTTGATGATATTGTGATGTGATGCTCTAATCTCTTGATATCCTGCACAAACACAAATAGATAATTGGTCAACTTGTTGTTGTAATCTATCATTCTTTAAATTGTAAATCTTGTATCCATTTTGAGTTTAATTATTCTTTGTAAGTAAGCTTGTAATCTATTTGTAAAGAACAACCCCTTAACTTAGTTGACCCCAAGCCCAATATTTAGGGACTAGTCTTAGTTGCCCTAGGAAAAGGCTTGCTTTACATGCTAACCCATGCACCTTGCATTGTTGCTTATGCGTCTTAGGATTAGAATCTCCCAAACCTTGTAAATAATTAAAACTAACTCCTAGAACTTAACTCTAAAACTAATCTAGAAACTAGGGACTACCCCCCTTGGCTTCCCTAGGAGTGGGCCTAGATGGAAGAGGTTCCGGTCAAAGTGACAGTGTGGGCTGTGAACCTAGGCATTGTGCCTCCAAGGACACACTAAGTGAGCCGGACTTAGCTCATGTTTGCAAGTGTGTATAAGGACGACACCAAGTACCTTTTTCAAATATTGGGTTTTTGAAAAAATTGCTTACCTATATACGGGAGAATTATTAACATAGAATAACAACTATATTCTCTATCTATAAAAACATAATATATCATAATTTTTAAATTTAAATTAATATATATTTTTTAATCAAAATTTACCAAAAATATATAATTTGATATAGTTTTTTTTTTGCTAGAAGTTAATTAAAAATCAAATAAATTTAAATGTAAAATAATAAATATACAAATATTTATACCATTTTAACACACTGATAGATTTTACCAATTTAGGTGCTTTACACACACTTTATATCCTGAAAATACCATTTTACACACGGTTGTCACTCGTGAATTTCCCACTTAAACTGGGTGTCATCTTAACTCCTTTTTACACGGCATACAAAGCCTCACTGTTACCTAACTTTAGCATTGATCAACAAATAATAATAATAATACACCTGATATAAACTCATAAGCAAATAAATACTTATATATATATATATATGAAATAATAATAATACACATGATATAAATTCATATTGCAACTCATAAAAGAAATAGTTTTAAAAAACAAATAGGCATATTCTAAACTCTTTTTCCACTAATTCTTAAGTATGAAAAAGATAAACATGAACAACACTTCAAAAATTATGAGGCTATACAAAAACATTGTAGTTTGGAAATTTTGTAGTTGTAATAGTGTGAGAAGATGGAAACAAATTCAAAATACAGTTTTTAAATATATTTAATTTAGTAATAATTTTTTTTTAAATTTAATAATAATTTAAAAAAAAATTAAATATAGTTAATTTAATAATAAAGTTTTAATATTTTTTAAAGAATATATGTAAAAGAGTTATTATATTGTATTGTGAGTAAGAAAAATGTGAAAGTAATAATTTTGAAATTGTATTGAAATATAATTTTTTATTAATAACAGAGATGAAATCAATACTGATTTTGGAATATAATTTAATAATGTTTTTCTTTGATTAAAAATTAGTTTTTCTAATACTTAAAAACATAGATTAATAATTAATAAAAACATTTGGTTGTTAAAATATGTTTTCTTACCAACCATATAAAATCAATAAGCATTTAGCAAAGAAAATATATCCTCTTACCAACCATATAAAATCAATAATTAATAAAATAGAAATATTGAATCACTCACTAATTGAAGTGTGTGTGAACTTTTCAGCAAACCATAATTAGACCAACAAGCTTAAATCCATACTAATTTCAACCATGTGAGAAGTGTTTATATAATAAAAACAAATTCAAAATATAGATTTTGATTTTAATTTTTTAATATTTTTTTAAGAAAACATGTAAAAGAGTTATTATATTGTATTGGGAATAAGAAAAATGTGAAACAATAAAATTGAAATTGTATTGAAATATAATTTTTTATTAATAATAGATATCAAATTAATAATGATTCTTGAAGTATGATCTAACACTATTTTTTTTGGTTAAGAGTTTGTCTTTCTTATATTTAAGAAAATAAATTAATGGTTAATAAAATCACTTGGTAAATGGTTAATAAAAATATTTAGCAGCTAAAGTTTTGAAATTGTATTGAAATATACATTTTTATTAATAATAGATATGAAATCAATAATGAGCCTTGGAGTATAATTTAACATTGTTTTTGTTTGGTTAAGAGTTGTTTTTCTTATACTTAAGAAAATAAATTAATGGTTAATAAAAGTCTTGAAATTGTATTGAAATATATTTTTTTATTAATAATAGATATGAAATCTATAATGAGTCTTGGAGTATAACCTAACACTGTTTGTCTTTCTTATATTTAAGAAAACAGATTAATGGTTAATAAAAACATTTAGCAAATGGTTAATAAAAACATTTGGCATCTAAAGTTTTGAAATTGTATTGAAATATAATTTTTTATTGATAATAAAAATGAGATCAATAATGAGCTTTGATGGATAACCTAACACTGTTTTTCTTTGATTAAGAGTTAATATTTCTTATATTTTAGAAAATAGTTTAATGGTTACACTTGGAAAATGGTTAAGTATTTGACAGTGAAAATGTTGAAATTATACTGAAATATAATTTTTTATTAATAATAAATATGAAATCAATAATGAACCTTAAAGTATAATCTAATATTTTTTTCTTATAACAATTAATAAAATAAATAGTTAATAAAAACATTTGACACTCAATGTGTACCCCTTTATCAACCATATTAAATTAATAAACTAGAAATATTAAATCACTCAATATTGAAAATGTGTAAACTTTCCAGCAAGCCATAGATAGACCATCAAGCTTAAATCCAAAAATCCAAAAACAAGAACCAAAAATCTAAATGATAGTGAAAAGCTGGAAGCTAAACTCAGATACAGCAAAACATAATCACAGAAAAACCCAGGAAGGATAAAACAGTGAACAACTGTGTGACAGAGATCCTGGCGATGCTGCCATTGCTTGAACTGGGACTCAGATTTGACGGAGAGCTAGCAGAGCTTGTGGGAGAGAAGGAGCAGGAGTTGGCAGGCGCAAAATCAATGGAGCCCAAGCTTTGGAGGTTGGAGTTAGCCATGGCGTGCATGGAGGGATTGAGCCCCTGGACCTTACTGCCCACCTCCCACACATGATTCACCTCACTCTTCTTTGAGGGAAGAACCACCTTTGCAAATATTGTCATCAGCCCATTCTCATACTCAGAGCTGAGATCGCTGGCAGGGAAACTTATAGCGGAGGGAACCAAAGGTGCCCTCTTGGAGGTAACGTTGTAGGTGTTACAGGCCATGGTGCCGTTGGATTGCCTCAAGGCAAGGGTGCCCACCATGGCTTGGCCGCTGGGATTTATTCCCCACGCCACCCATCCCAATGGACTCCCAGGCTTAGCTCTGAATGCCAAATTCACAGACCCGTTTGCTGGGTAATAAGTCCATGAAAGAGTTGCACCCAGCTGTGGAAGAATCTGACAGTGGGTATAAGTTCTAGTGGCATTGCTCCCTGAACTCACAGCGAAGGTTTTGGGACAAAAAGTATCTGCAGAATCTGCAATATGCAGCCACAAGGAAACCACCAGTAGCAATGACAGAAAACAAAAACCCTTCATGGCTCAAGATATTGTGATGTATCAAACCAATAGGCAGTTCAGATCTCACCAGTGCAAGCTGATACTGAGAAACCAAAGAGCCAAGTGTGGTTTTTGTGGGTATTAATAGTTGAAATATCAGATCTCTCCCGTGCAATCTGATATTGAGAAACCAAAAACCCAGGTGCAGATTTTGTAGACAGTTGTGGGATATTAACAGTTGAAATGATTTCAAAGAGCATGGGAGCGAATTAATTTTAGGGTTCGAAGAAGACATGAAGCATGTGGATTTGGTTGGGCCGGGGCGATCCATAACCAACCTGCGGCAGGGAATTAGCCGCATTAAATGTTCCGTGAGGTTCCTTCTACGTAAATGTAACTCCATCCAATTTAATACTCGTCACAGTGGTTATGATAACGTTCTAACTTGATCAGTTTTTTACTTCTTAAAAATGGCGTTGGCTAAACGTTAAATCCGGCCATGTAAATTTGGACAAACTTAACCAATCAAATCTGCAAATCTAACTATTCATCTTTTGATTTTGGGTTAACTTGGCCAAAACTTAAAATATTTAGACAACAACAGCAAAATCTGCTAAAACAATTTCAAAGAAGTAAAAAATGACCAAGTTAGTTATACTTTGAGTAATGACAGCTAAAAGAACGTAGTCAAAATAAACAACATGCCCTCTTTCTCAGCGTTATAGACCTCTTATCGACCATGGTCTCTTTCACATAGGGGTTTTGAACTAAAGGATCTTTTTGGGAACAATTTTGAGAAATAGATTCTATAGGAGGATTTAATTATTACTAGCTTAGTGCTTGAATTTATGAAATAACTAAAATCAAAGTGAAAGAAAAATAAAAATAAACACACGTATCATGGGAAACCCAATATACTAGAGAAAACTCAACTAGAAGGTGAGGCCCCAATATACTAGAGAAAACTCAACTAGAAGGTGAGGCCTATGCTCTGCTCCATTTTCTTCAATTATGAAAATGTAAATACAAAGAAAAGGGCACTCACTATGGAGTTCCTTATGACACTATGGCCTAAATCGCTACTACAAAACATCCTACCCCTTTTTTTATGTTTTCAAAATACCACTCCTAGATGCTCTACTCAACTATGGAACAAGTACAATGCTAAAGAATGGAACCCTTTCTCCTCGTAGCAGCTCGGTATTTAACATAGCCCGATAACCATCTAGGATTAGCGTTTTTTCATCCTCAACCCTTAATTAGTGATAGGGTTTTGGACCTTCTAAGAGCTTATTGAAAGCCCACATGTGGCTAGCCTCACATGTGTGAGTAATGCGGGCTAGTGTGGCATCCACTCATACCATGGTGGTTAACAAGGTAGGTCAACTTGCGGGAGGCTTAACCTCCACATATGAGCTCCGATTGAAGTGATTTTTACACCGTTCGAAAGGTCTTGGTGTGTAAAATCGTTTTAAAGGCATAGAGTTATTCTCGCAAATTTTTGAGCCCCAAAAATTCCATTTGATGATTCAAATACTTGTAGAAGGTTCCATACCCCAAATCTCCAAACTTGTACTTGCCGCTAAAATGGGTCATGTAAGCGAATTCCTCCAATTTCCCCACCCAAAAAGTAATAAGATAGATGAAAAATTATATGATGATCCATTTTGGATCATACATCCCTATTTAGGGAGGATTTTGGTCCCCAAAAGAATTTGTTGGATGAGGTGAGGAAATGTTTCCTCTACCTTCTTCCTAGAGTTCCATTTTACCTTGCTTGGAAGTTGTCCTTTCAACCCAATCTATAAAAAGGCATGTTGCCCCTATCTGGTAGTTCTAGACTTCTTTTGCAAAACTATATCTTTTTCCAACTTTTCTTGAGAATATAGTGTTAAGTCCTCTATGGTAGGTAGGACCTACTCAGTTTCCCGATCCAACATGGAAGGATCATAGAGTTTCATATTATCCACATTCACTACTGTGTAAATGCACATATATGGGGGTAGACTGACTCTGTAAGAATTATCATCCACCTTCTCCAATACTTCAAAAGGACCACACAGTGGAGCCTTGATATTCTTACCAAGACCCTGTAGTGTTTCCTTATTCGGCTATAACCAAATTGTTTCCAACTTTCAATGATTTCTTTTTTCTATGCTAATCATGTCAGGCCTTGTACCATTCTCGTGACTTCTTCGGTGTCTTCTATACTTGAAAGTAAGTCTGCCCAATATTTTAAAAAAAAATCTCCACTTTCAATGTTTCTCCTATGATGTCTTCCCTCACTCCTCCTTGATGTCCATTGAGAATATCCAAAGGTGAAGGAAACCAATTCCCAAATCAAGCTTCAAAAGGAGATTTACTAGCAGAAGTATGCACTGATATGTTATAAGAGTGTTTAATGTAGATTAAATTTCCATCCTGTGTCTTCAAATGCTTTTGATTGTAACCCATCAAAAGTTGAACCAAAGTCTTGTTGACTACTTTTTTCTTCCCATTTGTCTATGGATGGAATGTTGTAGAACTCTTCAACTTAGTGTCCATATTTTCCCAAAGTGTAGTCCAAAAGGCATTGATAAATTTCATATCCCTGTCTAAAATGATGCTCTTTGGTATCACAAAGTGCACTTAGATTTGTTCATTGAACATGTTTGCTTCTTCTTTTCCTTTGATGGTGTTTTTATAAGGCACGAGAATGCACATATTTATAAACTTTTCAAATACCAAAAACATATAATCATATCCCTTCCTGGTTGTTGGAAAACCACCAACAAAATCCATGGAAATTATTTCCCAAGGTCGAGTGGGTACAGTTAAGGGATGGTATAGACCTTGCTTCCTACTACTAGGTTTGTTGGTACAACAAAGCACGCATCCTCTAATATACCGAGCTACATCTTCTTGCATTCTAGGACAATACACATTCCTTTGTAAGTTAGCAATCATCTTCCCAACACCAAAATGTACTGCAACCTAGGAGGTGTGAGCCTCTCTAATAAGCTGGAACATTTCAAATTTATGAACACAGAGCTTATCTATCTTGTAGAGAAACCCATTATCGAGATTATAGTCAACCATATTGTCACCTTATTCTATATGAATTTGGCCCTATAGTTGTTGAAACACCTCTTTAAAGTACTTGTTTTCAGTGTATGCCTCTTTATATGCACCATGGGTGAAAGGTTTCACATGCATAATAGTTCCCAAAGCTGTAATATTGGATGTGGGTGGCCTTGAAAGCATGTTTTCCAACTTATTAGTGCTTCCCTTATTATACTTGATGACTATATGAAATCGTTGCAAAAACCCCATCCACTTGTAATGTATGGTTTTTTGAAGCTTACTCTAGGACTGCAAATATTGTAGTGGTTGGTGATTAGTGTGGATAATGGTTTCCTTTCCAATTAGATAGTGCTTCCACTTCTTAACAACTTCAACTAGGGCATAGAGTTCCTTATCATATATAGGGTAGTTCAAAACTCCCCTATGAAATGTCTTAGTATGATAGAATATCGACTTACCTCCTTGCATAAAAAATGCTCCCATAGGATACCCAATTGCATCTATCTCCACTTCGAAATGACTTTGCAAGTTATACATTGCGAGAACCAGTGCTTGACTAATATTTTATTTTACCTTGGTGAAATATTTTTGTTGATTCTTTTCCCACTGAAATTTCTTACCATTGGTTGTTATGGTGTGGAGTGGTGCAACTACCATTTAAAAGGATGTTATGAACTTCCATAGGTATTTTTCTACCCCAGCAAAGCTTCTAACTTTAGTGACATTAATAGGAAGTGACCACTTCATGATGGAATCCATCTTGGTGAGATCTATCTTGAGTTCACATCCACCAATCACATACCCCAATACACCAATGATTGCTGATAAAAATCACATTTCTTGAGTTTTTCCAACAACTAATGTTTTTTCGGAGTCTCTAAAACCTGCATGACATGCGATATGTGCTCCTTCTAGGTAGATCTATAAACCATATGTCATTCAAATACGCTATTACAAGTGAATCTAAATAGGGATGCAATACATCATTCATCAATCACATAAATGTAGTTGATGCATTACATAAACCAAAAGTCACAATCAACCATTCATACATTCCTTGTCGTGTCTTTAAGGTAGTATTATAGGGGTCTTCTTATTTAACACGTACTTGTTGATATCCTAACTTGAGATCCAACTTTGTGAAGTACTTGGTATGTTGCAATTGGTTTAAAAAATGAGCAATCCTAGGCATAGTGTACTTATTCTTGAGTGTGATCTTGTTCAAATATCTATAGTAATTACACATTCATCAAGTCCTATCTTTCTTGGGTACTATGATGATAGGTGGCCCACAAGGTGAAGTGCTTGGTCGAATTACTCCATGCTCTAGAATTTTTTGTAATTGTTTTTTCACTTCCAAAATAGACTATCTATACAACCCAATATTTGGTAATGCGGAGTCAGGAAACCTCCATTTCCTTCTTAGGTGGTAGCCCTTTAAGATCCTAGAACACTCATTTGTATTCCTGCAACAACTCCAATTATTATTATTTTCTTTGGTACATACCTCTAGGGATTCCTTTACTCTCATTGATTCCTCTCCTGGATGATTATCTCTTAAGAAAAGTAATAGATACTTCTTACTAGAACTGATCAATTTTTTGTCTTGGTTAGCACTTACCAGAGAGATCTTTCACTTGCCTTTGTGTGCATTAATGATGTAACAATTCCCATCCTTGATCAGAGGGTATTTATTTTCTCTTTGCATAAGGATTGTATCCCTCATATAATGTAGGGGCTTACAAATACTACGCCACACATGTCAAGGGGCACTACATCTAACTCCACTTCATCAATAAAATATGCACTTATAGAAAACTTGATCTTACACTATTTAATTACTTTGATCTTTGCATTCTTATTCACCCATCCCAATGGATATGGGCTCGGATGATCATGAACCTCCAACCCAAGCTTGTTGACCATATCATGTGCTATGAGGTTGGCTTGTGAAACAGAATCGAATAAAGCATATACCTTGGTCTTTTTACTTGGATATTAATATAAAATATTTTTTTCATTTCCTTGTCTTCCTTGTGATGAAGGTTGCTCAAATTAACCTCATTTTTCATTGAAGTGTAAACAATATTCTCATCCACATACGAGATTATAACTAATAGGTTCCTTGAATCCTTTCTTAGCAAGTTCTTCTTCTTTGCATCCTTTTTATAGTTCTTTGGATTCAACTTTGGATGTAGCTTCCAACACATGTCTTCGATGTGACCTCCAATATTGCAATGGTTGCAATGGCTATCTGGATCCTTGCACTAATGTGCAGTGGTTTTCATCTTCTTGTCTTTTCCTTTCCACTTCTTCCCCTCCTTGGAATCTTCTTGGTGGTATTTTTGTTTAGAACCACTTGGTTGTCCTTTATTATGTTTTGTGTTCTCCAAGTATTGTGATTCCACACAAGCCTCATCAATGAACCTGGGTTTGAAGTGTTGATGTTTTGGTAGCTACATGAGGAAGTTTCCTATAGACAACCTTTCTTAGAAGAGAATAAGATTTTGGAAGTCCAGGAAAACCATTGACCAACAAAAGAATACCCAAAAAGAGAAGTTGGCCCACAAGGAAAAGAATAAAGTGAAAATAAGATCCCCAGAGAAGAAGTCGACCCAGCTAGGTAACTTGAAGACTATAAATAAGGGAGACGTCTAGCTCATTTGGACACACATACTCACTCTCTCATGAAGAAGAAGGCACAAGTCTAAGGAGGAGGATAAGAAGATGCATTGCAACAATATATGAGGTTCTTGGTTATTCTTGGTAAGGGATTTCTCTTGTGCTCTATCTCTCTGAGGAGGTGTGCTCTACTTGTATGGTGGTGTTGCTGCAGCTGGGAGCACTAGCTTGTGCGCTAGCCTAGTTCTAGGGTTTCTTTCTTGTCTATGGCTCTTGAGATTTGGTTTATGGTTGGACTATTGTGGACAAAATCTATCTAAGAAAGGTTGTTGGGTTTTTCCCCCATTTGGGGTTTTCCTAGGACAAATCTCTTATGTACTCTTGTCTATTTTTTATGATGCTATTATTGGTCAGTATATGATATAATTTTTAATGTTAAATGAATAAAAGAAAACTGGTAACACTACTTCTCTATAAGTAAATAAAATCCAACATGGTATCAGAGTTGGTTACCTTCAAGACAGTTTAACAGCTGGGAAGAAGATATTGAAAACTGTAGCTGCAACATTTTATATGTCAAGCTCATTGAGCACTAGTTCCAGGAAGTTGGGACTAAAACCACGACAGATCAATTCTCCCTACCCTAGAGCACCCCCTACAATAATCTATTTGCAGTTCCGGTGAAAATCAGAAATTTTAAATTTCTTAGATCTAGGGTTTCTATGAGCGAAAATGTCAACCATTATGAGAGTTGAAGATAGATTGAATGGAGCAGTTAACTTAAGATCCTAGAAGCATAGAGTTCTTCTCATTCTAAAATAAAATGAGTTATTGTATCATGTAAAGCATGTACTTCTGGAACTTGAGGATGAATAATTTGTATTTGTCTCAGCACTCACAGGATCTATCACTCAAGGAAGTGATACTTGGCTTATATATAGCGGTGCTTCCAAGAACATGACCATATTCAAAAGTTCTCTTTCAAACTTAAAAAAAAAAGAGTTCATCCCTTCAAGTGCAGCTTGGGGATGATTCCATACATGCAATCAAAGGCGTTGGAGAAGCCTCCTTACAACTTGACTCAAGTAACCATCTTTTAATTAAAGATATTTTGTTTGTACAAGGCTTGAAGAAGAATCTACTTTCCCTCTCTGCTTTAGAAGATACAAGTTTTAGGGTAGCTTTTTTGAATGGCCAAGTTCTTCTATGGACCAAGCATTCAAGCATAGATAAATCTACCGTGATTGGTGTCCAAGAAGGAGGATTGTATAAATTGAAGGGAAACCGAGAACAAGCTCTTCTACATAACAGTGTGAGCTCTAGTGAGCTATGGCACTAAAGACTTTCTCACATAAAATATAGAGCGATGACATTATTGAGAAATATGTTTACATGTATACCAAACATTCAGGTAGAACATGATGGAGTGTGCAAAGGTTGAGCACTTTGAAAGAATGTCAAGGGAATCTTTACTAGCAATGACAGCAGGTCCAAGGGGATCTTGGACATCATACACTCTGATTTATGCAGACATATGGCGGTGCCATCCTTAGGAAACTTTGTATACTATGTCTTATTCATAGATGACTATTCACGAATACATGGATATACTTCTTGAAATAAAAAGATGAAGTCCTAAACAAGTTTCAAGAATTCAAGGATTTAGTTGAGAATCTCTCTGAAAGGAATATTAAGGTCTTGAGATCTAACAATGGAGGTGAGTACACCTCAAATGAGTTCAAATAATTTTGAAGAAAAACATGAATTAAGAGGGAGTTGACAACTTTCTACAACCCTCAAAAGAATGGGGTTGCAGAGAGAAAGAACAAATCAATTGTTGGAGCAGCTAAAGCAATTATTCATGACCAGAGTCGACCCATGCACCTATGGGAAGAAGAATCTAGTACAACTGTGTATGTCCATAATAGAAGTCCTCACAAGATATTGGGGAACAAGACACCTAAATACGTGTTCACTGGAAAGAAACCATAGGTTAACCACTTGAGGATATTTGATTGTCCAGTGTACATTCATGTTCCCAAGGAAAAGAGAATTAAGTTGGAGCCTTTAGGAAGGAAGGGCATCTTTGTTGGATACAGTGAGACTTTGAAGGCCTATAGAATATACATCCATGGGAAGAGACTAATTGAGATTAGTCGGGATGTGACTTTTGATGAAGATGAAGCCTTTGGAAGATCAAGGGAGTCTCACATGGATGAGGACCAAGTGGAGAAAGAGGCTCCAAGGGATGCAATCATGGTAGACTCTACACCAGAGGAACCCATTTCAGAAGTTCATAATGATATGGTAGAGTTAGAGAGACTTGCAGATCCACCTAGAGAAGCTGCAGTCGCTAGAAAGAGACCGGCTTGGCTCCATAACACCTTACAAGAAGCTGAAGGAAATACAACTCCCAAAGGATATTTTAGAGAGAGCAAGAGACCACACAAGTTTTCCAGCTATGTGGCATTGATGATAAAAATGATTTATTCATAACCTTCCACCTTTGAATAAGATGCTAAGAAGAAGGAATGAAAGGATGCCATGATGGAGGAGTATCGGTCCATCATGAAGAATGATGTGTGGGAAGTGGTTCCGAGACCAGAAGGAAATTCAATAGTGACTTCCAAGTGGATCTACAAGATAAAGCATGTTGCAGACGATAGCATAGAGAAGTACAAGGAAATATTTGTGGATATAGGGTTCTCCTAGAAAGTGGGAGAAGACTACGATGAGACATTTGATCTTGTAGCAAGTACACTTCCATCATATCGATTATTGTGATTTCTTCCGTAATGGGATGGAAATTACACCAGATGGATATCCCTTTCTTGAATGGTGTAATAGACGAAGAAGTGTACATAGCGAAGCCACAAGGGTTTGTGATTCATGGGAAGGAGTCCCATGTGTGCAAGCTGAATAAATATTTGTATGGACTAAAGAAAGCACCCAAGGCATGGTATGCTAGGATAGATAGCTACCTGATGAGCTTGGGGTTTACCAAGATTGATGCAGATCCCGACCTTTACTACAAGGTTGAGAATGGTTTCTTGGTGATATTGGTTATATATGTGGATGAAATGTTTCTAACAGGAGATGAGAAGCTCATAGTTAGGTGCAAGAGGGAGCTCACTTCATAGTTAGAGATGAAGGATCTAGGTCTGATGCATTATTTCTTGGGATTGGAGGTGTGGCAGAGACCATATGAGATTTTTCTTAGACAAGGAAAATATACAGTTGAGATCCTGTAGAGAATCATGATGATGGATTGCAAGTCCATGACCACACCTATGACGATAAGTTTGAAGCTCTTGAGTGATTCATCTTCAGATTTGGTAGATCCTATGACAGACAATTGATTGGATCCTTGATGTAACTGGTTAATACCAAGGTGTACATATGCTTTGCAGTATATACCTTAAGTCAGTACATGGTTGAACCTATACATGTACATTGGATGGCAAAAAAACATATGTTGAGGTACCTACATGGTACAATTATATATGGATTGAGATATGTCTCGGATGGAGATGTGAAGATGCAAGGTTTTACAAACTCTGACTGGGCAGGGATTGCAGTGGAACTGAAAAGCACATATAGATACTGCTTCATTTTGGGATCAGGTATGATCTAATGGTTAAACAGGACACAAACATCAGTAGCACTAAATACAATAGAGTCAGAGTATATTGCAGCTAGTGTGGCTTTGAAAGTTGCTTTCAGGGATATTTGATCTAGAGTTGGAGCCAACTTTGATACATTGTGACAATCAAAGTTGTGTGAATCTTTCATAGAATCATGTATTTCATGAAAACTCAAAGCACATGGAGATCAAATATCATTACATCCAAGACATGTTGTAGAGAGGATTTGTGGAGCTCCAGTACATATCCACGAATGAGAAGATAGTGAACATTCTCACCAAGCCTCTATCTAGAGTGAAGTATGAGTACTTCATAGACAAGCTTGGCATGATGCATAATGTTCACCCTCGTTGAGAGGGAGGTGTGTTGTTTCTCCTCATGTCGGCTAATCCCTCTGGCCAAGGGTTCCCTAGATTAGTCATGTGAGGTTTTGGCCCTCGACCAAGTTTTGGAGAACCGTGGTCGTGTTTGACCACTTTTGGGACTTCGACATGCTGGTCGAAGACGGAGCGCCCGGGCTAAGCGGAGATCGTGAGATCTCGCCCCATTTTGTGGGATTTTTGGTTTTAGGGTTTATGTAATGGGTATGGGATGTCGGCCCATGGGATTACCCATGCTTAGGCCCCATTTGTAATGTACAAATAGATAGCTAGGCGATGTAAGAAGTAGAGCTAGTAGGTCGATGGCTTAGTGCTAATGTTAGCTATGTGCAAGAAGATGTGTTAAGGCTTGCAGAGCTAAGTGAAAGTGTTTTGTAAGTGCTTTGTGCACATACTGTGTAAAGTCTTGATGCTTGGACCTAACTCAGGGAAGGAGGATCTAGCGAAGTGTGCATAGATCTCCTGTCCTATGCGGAGTTGGCTTTGTAGCTCTCTGCATGTAAGAACATTGGAAGAAGCTAATAAAAGAGGAGAAGAGTTGGTGGATGTAGCCCCACGCTGGGGGTGAACTACGTATATCCTGTGTTGTGGTTTCTTTGTGTGATATGGTTGATATGTCATTGATGTGATTTATTCTTAGTGTTGTAATATTTATGTATGTTAGATGCATCTGATGTAGTAGCTTAGTGCTTCACAATATGAATGAAGGTTATCTCTATTCTGATGCTATGTGATGAATGGTTAGATGTGCTTAGACCTTGATGAATACTGCGCTATTATGTAATTAGGGTTTTACCTGTGATGTGAATAAGGGTCAAAGAATAATGAACATTAATTGCTAAGTGCTTTATTAAGTATTGTGATCACAGATCTATGTCCCAACTAGGTTGTAGACACTTGATTCCTACAACCCCCCCTGCCTCTACCTCGAGTGAGACTTCATTTTCTTCGCAGGTGTTTCCAAAAGGGCAGGTAGTTAGGGTTTTGTTGGTGCATTGTTGAAGCATTGAACCCTGGGTCTGCCCTGTCCCAACAAATGGTTTTGTTTCCGGGACCTGAAACTGTGATTGTTGGGAACTAAAGAAAAGAGAAAGCTTTGTGCGTATATCTGTTGTTGTAGTGCGCAGTATTCTACTTGACTTGCGAAGCTCTGTGCTAAAAAGGGAACCGGATATGAATAAAAAAAGGTAATATTTTAAAGCTTTGTGCTCTGATAAAGGTAAGATAAGTGGAAATTTTTGTTTCGAAAGAATGGATCTAGGTATGTTTGATAGATTTTGCACTAGTTTGAAAGCTAGGGCACAACTAGAAGAAAGAATATTTGATATGAATAGATATGATAAAGTTAATGAAATATATGTTATTCCTATTCATATAAAGAATTTTTGGACTGACAAGTGGATGCAGGATCCTAGAAAGAATTTTTTGCAGGTCCATCACTGTGATCCCAGTGTGCAGTACAGGAAAGGTTGGGGATCATTTAAGAGAAAGAGGATATTGACTCTTTGTTATAGTTGCAAAAGATCGGGGCATCTTGCTAAGGAATTCCCTAGTACAGTTCCTATTTATCTTTGTTGTAAAGCTACTGTACATGAAGTTTTGGATTGCCCTAGAATGATTGCTAAAGTTGAGAAGATGAACATGAAACACAAAAACCATGAAGAAGGTCAAGAAACTAAGAATATACTAGAGAACCAGAAAGAATCAGAGGCTATATTGTTGCAGATAAAAGAAACACTGAATGATCACAAAGACATCAGTTTACCAGAGATCTTAAAATAGAAGAAATGCATAGAAACAAGAATAGGAGACTTTGACATAGACTGTGTATTGGATGCAGAAACACAGGTGAACATTATGTCAGAAAGTACTTGGGAAATCTTGGGAAAGCCTAATATGATTTCTTCATTGGGAGGAATAGGTATTTTTAAAGGAAAGATGATAACCCTATGTGGAAGACTTACTCATGTACCTATGAGTTCTCATGGAACATCGACAGAAGAAGAATTTAAGGTCATTAATTTTGTTGAGAACAATGCTCTTTTTTTACTTTTGTTAGGAAGGACTTGGATTGAGAGAGATCATATTCGAAGGAAAGAGGAAGAGGAAGCTATAGAACATAAAAAGAAAGAATCAAGGGATTTCATGGCTAGGAGAATAGTGTGCTTAATAGAAGAACAAGAGGAAAATTCGAAGCATCTGAGGGCCAGAGACCTGGTTGTCGAAGTTGAAAGAACGCAAGAAGGATTAAATAAATTATCCATGCAGAAGAGAAGAGAACCTACTCTAGAAACAGTAAGAGAAGGAGTATTACCCTTGAACCCCATGGAAGACCCCCAACAGTGCGAAGTTACTATGCTAAGAGAAGATAAGAACAAGAATGGAAAGAGGAATCCAAAGATGCACATCATAGGAAAGAAAGCAAGAAAGCTCAATAAGAAGAAAGAAAAGCTAGAAAACTTACAGGAGATTCCAGAGAAGACTTCACAGGAAGCAGGCTTGCAGAACATGAACCTCGTTGGAATAGAAGGATAGCGCAGACTGGCACTTCGCCACGACAAAGATATATGACCATTGGAGGTGTCCCAACCATTAGAACGACGCTCCAGAATGACTATAAACGTAGTTATTGTCAGAAAGATCGCCATTAGACCTTTGGGACTGCACCATAATGGTTGGATTGAGGCATTCTTGCCCGTTAGAGGAATCCGTTATGACTTTGTCTATTTAATCTGTCGAATGTCTCACCAAGGACACTTTTGAAAATTGTGATTATCTGAGCCCATAGAGAACTGATTTCTATCACGTTGTGCTTCTTGCGACCTCTCCACCCATTTTTCTTACCTTGAGTGTTTGTCTGCCTACCCGAGATATCTGATCTAGAGCGTATATGTCAGACGACCTTAGCGCAGTAGAGAAGTCTGTCAAGGAGATCCTAACATACCTTATGGCTGAGAAGGTCATGTCCACAGGATTATAGGCTTCATCAAAGAGAGGATTGCAAGAATCCCCGTCGATTGAACATCGATCTGGGTCATCCCGAACTGTGACAGAGAAAAGAAGTAAGCATCACGACGACCTAGCGAATGCAAATCTCATCCCATCAGTCTTTCCTGACTATATCCCACCTCTGGCTGGTGTGGTTAGTCATGACAGTGTCATGAGAGATTTCGACTACACATTGATCACTGCATACCTCCCGAAGGGGATACACACAGTTGGACCGCAGTTGGGACATATTTTGACACTCAAGATCAGTGATTTAAACTTAGGAGACCGCAAGAATTATGGAATGATCATGCCACATAAGTAATTTACAAAGACAACGGGGAAGAATTCGAAGATAGTCCCCCAACTGTGGACCATGGACATCGCGAGATCAACAATCCTTAATGTGATGGAGATACCACACTTTGGCGAACATCAGGAGGTTAACGTGTGCGTTAAAATCCTCCTGTCGTGCTTCCATGGTGGGTACCTATGGTTGTATAGGTGCATCACTGTAGATCTGGAGTTGATCCACCGGATCACTGGATTGATCATGCAGGGACCAAACCCTCGATATTTTTACCCAGGGAAGGCTGCAGATCGCGCCCTAGCACAGCGAATAAAGGACACCTATGGCAATGTGGAGAAAGGGAAGCAGGGATACAAGGTAGATTCCATCCAAAATGGTACAGTGCACCTAGCTTGAAAATTTATCGCTGGTAAGATCGTCAGGAAGAACAGACCGACACAGGTCACGGGGTTCGTCATCGACCTCGCAGGAAAGTGCATCGAAGGGATGTAGATGAACTGGACGAGATACCTCATCAACCAGTTGGAGAAATATTGTCGTGAAGCGTAAGACCAGGGCTACAAGTTTCACTTCAGCTGGTTGTTGATTCTCATTGCCTTTGTCGCTTAGGAGATGCCGGAAGGAACAACCTTCCTTGAAGTTGAGTTGTCTAAACCACTGGCTGTGAGGTTCACCACCTTGTGGTACTCGAGCGATATAGCAAAGCAATGACAGTCAAATGTTGTCTTCGACACTTACTATCTACAGCTCACATGAGCCATTGAGTCATTCCCCCGAATGACTCCGAATACACTCCATCGGTTCAAGCCACTCGCAAAGTTCTACGCAGACTGACACTTTATATATATCACTACACGTAGGGATGAAACCAAGGAGGAGTTGCAGTCGTACTATAAATTAATTGATGAATACATGGAGGATATAACTAAGGAGTGGCCAGTTGAATTCCTTGTACCAGTCGAGCAAAAGGAGCTCTCCAACCCCGATATCATCGAAAGTCCTGTGGTCACCTAAGAAGAATATGATGGGCCCAGCAGCAGCAAGAAGAAAGAGAAGGAAGAGGTGCAGGAAATAAACAATGCATTGGAGGAAACTGTGTCGGAGTCACCTAGAGGAGGAGGATATGATGAAGCAAAATAAGAAGAGGATGAAGGGGAAGAAGACAAGTAGGAAAAGGGCGAAGTGGCACAGCCTAAATATCCCCTTACAGAGGTGGAGACATCAAAGAAAAGAAAGGTTTCTCCAAAGAAACCCTCAGTGTGGAAGAAGTCATGAGCTAATAAGCCTCAATTACAGACTGTACTTATGGTGGATGATATCGACCTCATCATCGCAGTTGTATCAGATACCTCTGAGGACATTTTGTAGCGAAACAAAGCCAAACATGAGACAATTTATGACAGGATCAAGGCGAAGCTCAAAGGGGTACAACAGGCTCTCTATTTGAGTCGTGCAGTGTCTATTGTGTCGTTGTCATCAGGGGGTATAGAAGTAGGAGATGAGCCTACCCAACTACATAGATTAGAAGATGCGACATAGGCTCACCTTCGTCGAGTACAGGAGGAAAAAGAACATGCCACAGAGGCCTTGAAGCAAGCAAAGTAGGAAGCCCTTGATCCAAAGAGAGAAATATCAATTGCTCGTGGAGCAGATTGGAGTTAGAGAAGAAGTCACTTGAGCACTTCTCTCCATGCCAGGATTGACACAGATGGAAGAAGAGACAACTGAGAGCCAAGTGGGGAAGTTTGCTGAAGCCATTCAACAACTCCAAGCAAGAGTAGCAGAACTAGAATTACAAGCAGTGTTGAGCACTCCACAGGAAGTGCGAGACCAGAGGGAAGAAACTGCCCATAGCGTAGTCGAAAGAATCAAGGCATTGGCGTTAGAATGAAATATACTCAGTAACCGAAGTGCACGGACCTATGAGTGCCTTGCATAGGACCTAGAACTAAGAACATTAGAAGCACAACTTCAAGAGGCAAAGCAACAAGCATCAACAGTGCAAGCGCAGCTAAAACTTCTTTCAACGGTTGAGAATATGAAAAGGTCACAGGAACAGTGCGCAGTTCAGTAGCAAGTCCATGCCATCTAGAGTAGAGTCATCGAAGTGACCCAGAGACTCCAAACACACACTTTTTTAGGAGATCGAGGGACAAGGTGCATAGCTAAAACAAGTGGTCACCACAGTGGAACAACACTTGGAAGGACCTGTCACCGAGAAAGTCATTCAGGATTTTGCCTAGCAGGATGCTCTGGTGAAGCAACAAGTCGAGGCAGCTCGAGCCAATATCAAGGCCTTCGAAGTAGAATTGCCTAGATCAAAGTGACTCAGGATGAGTCACAAGTGAGTGTTGGGGGCTTGTTGGACCTTGATTAAGTTTTGGAGAACCTTGGTCGTGTTTGACCGCTTTTGGGACTTTGATAGGCTGGTCGAAGACAGAGTGCCTGGGCTAAGCGGATATCGTGGGATCTTGCCCTCTTTTGTGATATTTTTGGGTTTATGGTTTATGTAACAGGTATGGGGTGTTGGCCCATGGGTTTACCCATGCTTAGGCCCCATTCATAATGTATAAATAGATAGCTAGGCGATGTAATAAATAGAGCTAGTAGGCCGATGGTTTAGTGATAATGTTAGCTATGTGCAAGAAGATGTGTCAAGGCTTGCAGAGCTAAGTGAAAGTGTTTTGTAAGTGCTTTGTGCAAAGACTATGTAAAGGCTTGGTGCTTGGGCCTAACTCATGGAAGGAGGATATGGCGAGGTGCACGCAAATCTCATGTCCTATGCAGAGTTGGCTTTGTGGCTCTATGAATGTAAGAATATTGGAAGAAGCTAATAAAACAGGAGAAGAGTTGGTGGAGTACATAGCCCCACGCTGGGGGTGAACCACGTATATCCTATGTTGTGGTTTCTTTGTGTGATATGGTTGATATGTTATTAATGAGATTTATGCTTAGTGTTGTAATATTTATTTATGTTAGATGCATATGATGTAGTAGCTTAGTTCTTAACAATATGAATGAAGGTTATCTCTATTATGATGTTATGTGTTGAATAGTTAGATGTGCTTAGACCTTGATGAATACTACTTTGTTCTGTAATTAGGGTTTTTACCTGCGATGTGAATAAGGGTCAAAGACTAATGAATTTTAATTGCTAAGTGCTCTGTTAAGTATTATGATCAAATATCTGTGTCCCAACTAGGTTGTAGAAACTTGATTCCTACAACCCCCTGTTACACATTATTTTCGTCATCCCTATGATCGTTAATGATGTAAACCTATCTATTGCTTTTAGAGGGGTCACAGTGGCCTGAGTTCCTGAAGAGAAAAGGAAGAAGAACTTTTCCTGAGGAAAAAAGTTGCATTTTCCT
>ML789896.1:368395-380321 GCA_009831015.1 Picea engelmannii | reverse complement strand
CAATTTCTCTGATGGACGTAGCCCACACTGGGTGAACCACATAAATCTATGTCTCTCTTGTATTGTGTATCTTTTGTGTTTTGTTTCCGCATTTGTTTTATTTTATTGCTCCGCAGTCCTATTTTTCTAACATCAAGATGACAAGTATTTTCTTCAACCTGTCCTTTGTACTAAGACAATATGCTATCTTGAGAGAAATTTGAGTTAGGAAATAAACTCTATAATCACAACTTTAATCAATCTAATACTTTGAATTTTAATTTTGACCAATGGTTAGTATGATAAATTCAAGAGATCAAAATGCAACCCGAATATTCATAAGATTACAATAATTCCATAAGAAGTAGAGGCATATCAAAGTAATCAAACCCGGAGTGCATAGTTCCTCTTAATGTGTTGGATATGATATCCCTCTGGATCTACGATTTTTGTTTAGAAAAAATATCCTTTCTCTTGCAAATACCCTTTAAAATAATAATATAGTTTAAACATATGTAAGTACATACCTCTGACAGTATCGGTAGGTAGCAGCACCATCCGGCAGAAGCAGTAATAAATCACAAAAATTTAAAAATTCAAATGTGTTGCAACTTGTAATTTAAAGGTAGTTGGATATTTGCTAGGATAAGGCACACTAGGACAATAAAAATCAGTCCCAACACTTCACAAAAGTTTTCACTGCAACTAGTGATGGCACTGCAACTGGTGCTGCAACTGGCATGAAGGAACTGGAACTGGAACTGCAAGTGCAACTGATACTGCAACTGCAACTAATACTGCAACTGCAACTACAACCGGTACTGCAACTGCAACTGCAACTTAAGGTTTTATGAGGAAACCCTAGTTTCTCAAACTTCAAATTTCAGAATTCTGATCCAAGGACTAGATGTGCCCTCCTAGCGAGAGTTCCTAGATGTGGTTACTTTCTCCAACGTCCTCCTCAAACAAGGAAAATGTCACATTTAGGGTTTATGGAAAAACCCTAATTTTGTAGCAGCTACAATACTGAAACTAAATCTTGGAGAGGGTGTATTGAAGCGGGCCACTTCTTATAAACTATGAGTTGGTCTCTTTCAGGCCTACTCTAATACCATGTTGAAGTTTTACTCATACAACTAGCAGTTATGGTTCTTCTTTATTATTATAATCATTTAGCACATTAGCTACATAAATAAGATCATTGAAAGAGAGGCAGTCACAGAAACGATAGAGACACACATTTTGTCCTGGGAAACCCTCATGGGGGAGAAAACCCAGCAAAAACTTCCTCAATATAGATAGACCAAAGACCGAACATAAGATCCTCATCTAATCCTTGACTAGGAAGAGTAGCACACCACTTAACCAATAAATACCAAGACACGAACCAAGAACCCTCCTTGACGTCACACTTAGATGCAATAGAAGTTCCTCCAATACTTGCACACTTCTTCATAGTTGCAGCGCTAGTGTGGTGTGTGTAAATGAGGCACTGGCCTCTCTTATAAATAATGGTCTGGCCAACCTATAATTAGGTCTAGGCCAACCTGTCACTTTACCCTCTTAATTTACAATTAATTGTCAAGGTGCAATAGGGTCGACTTTTACTAAGGCACAATAGGGCCTAATTAAATATAATATAATATTATTATTCAACTCTCTCTCAGATAGAATATTCTTCGAAGTTACAATATTTCAACAAGTTGCTACCCTACTACTAGCTTGAGATGAAAATAAAACCAAATATTAACATGTCAAACTTACACTCACCATAGTCCTCGTCGAAAAGAACTTACCAAAGAACTCAGTATGCTTACCAACTTCGAGAGGATTTTCTGGTGAAAGATTAGTCTTCTTTTGGGAAAAGATGTTAGAGTTTGTTCAAGCATGGAACTAGACCTTGTGAGGGAATCGAAACCAGGAGATATGCGTAAGTTCCCCTATGAAGTTTCCCCTGTATCATGTGGAGTCTCTAGGTGAGTTAAAACAAAGTAAAACAATGAAATAAAAACTCATTGAATGTTGTGTTACCAAGGCTTGCATTCCCCGACAACGACTCCAATTTGCTAGCACACTTTTCCACCCTCCAATCAGATATGATATATGTCTAAATCAACGATGGAAAATGATTGATTCAAGGAGAGAATACCCTAAGGACATCCATCTGATGGGCCTCCCATTTATGTGAGGCAGCAAGGGCAAGAACAAGGTGCATGGAATTTATTTTGGCTACAGGGGCAAACGTTTCATTATAGTCAATTCCTTCAACTTGGGAAAATCCTTTGGCAACTAACCGATCCTTGTGTATTTCAACACTGCCATCTGATGCATACTTATTTTTGTAGACCCATTTACATTTTGTTAGCACTAGAAGTCACCTCCAGATTGCGTTGGAGGTAAGCCCAGTACCCATCAGAGTTTTATGTCACAGGTGAGTTTTAAAGAGGTCAAATGGGTGCAGACTCAAGATGATATCGTTTTAACTCATAAAACTAGACTGGTATGCACCTGTAGGTGAGGTCTTGATTAACTTCAGACAGTAAGTTGGAGTAAGGGTGAATAGAGGGAATACTTTGGTGAGGAGAGTGTAGAGGTCTGATGTGGACATCAGGTCTTACAGCAGCCTGAGGAAAAACTTAAACACAATATCCTCTTGAATTCAAATCTCAAAGAAACTAAAAGAAATTATAACAACACTATAATCAAACATTCATCATAATACAGTTACAAAAATCCATGTGAATCAATATTTCATGAACTCCCTCAGTATCAGAGGCAAATAAGATGGAGTAATAAAGTTGACTTAGATTAACCAAGATATCTCAAAAACAAATACATAACCAAAGAACCAATGTTCTTCATCAAAATTTTACAATACAGGAGCACTGCTCAACCATCGACCTTAACACAATATAAAAACTGTCTATAAATACCCAGGAATGTTGCAACCACCAGGAGTGTGATCAGACCATTGCCTTCAAAGAATTCATTCGGTGTCTTCTCTGTTAGATTGTTCGGGTTTTCTCATGTCAGAGGCGAGCCAAACGCAGTTATGTGCTTTATAGGGAAAATTGCCCATAAGGAAGCTTTGGATCGTCAGTGTGCCTTCATGGCTGCACTCTGCAACACTTTCCATTTATGGGGTGACACGAGGTCTCAATTGCCGCCCCCAATCTTCAATAACTACCTTCATCAGGATCAGTACGAGGCCTGACACCCATGAATTCTTCATATGGTGCCCACGACTTCTGAGAGTCAATCCTGACGCCTTGAGGCTCTGTAGATCTTCTTACGTGACCAATACGAGTGTTGTAGGTGGCAGGTTGATAGCGTATGCGCTTTAGACAATTCCATAGCACCATAGCGCTACGGAATGTCTATGTGATGATGTGGCGAGAGAAAAATGTGCTGAGGTGGGGTGATGTGGAGCGGTGGAGGAACAGATTTTGAGGGTGCTTGAGTTGTTCAGACCTCAACGTTTTCATTCTTCCTGTGGAAATCATGGGCAGAATGCCACATGATTTACACCATAATGCTCTTGAGGGTAAATCTCAATCACTACTTGATTCCTATGAAGCAGGTGGAAAATTCATGTGTTAACATATAGGCTCCATGAGGGATAAAGACCTCCCTGTGAGGCTCTAAGAACTCCTTTTTCAACTTCAGTGCCTTAGTGTTGGGTTGTGGAGTCACTTATAAAAAACAAAAACAAAAGAAAAATGATATTTACAATGACATGGGAAGCCACTCATGGCTTAAGTAAAAAACTTATTCAAAAAATTCCCATTTACAGGGCTACCAAAAACTTCAGCGTCCTCCAAATCCTGCAACTTTTAAGTGTTAATTGAAAAAACGTCATAAATTTTGAAGGGGTTGATCCACAAGGCCTCAAATTAATCGTGCTTGCCTTTATCTTGCTTAGGTGCATCCCACTTGAGTACTAGATCTCCCAGCTGGAAATCCTCTTTGTTCACCTTCTTGTCAAAGGCCCACTTGATCTTTTGTTGATGATCATATGCTTTGTCCAATAGTTACTCCCTCATTTGTTGCACTTCTACCAGTTGTTATATTCTCCTAATCATATCATTTGGTTCTCCAAGGTAGTCTTGGAATAATTTCTCCATGGGTAAGGCAAGTTGAGAAGGAAAAATGCCTTCAACTCCATATACAAGCTGGAAAGGAGAGATACCAAGATATCTCTTTGTTGTCACTCTGTCAGCACATAAAGCAAATTTAAGCTTCGAATCCCATGCCTTCTTGTTGTCCTCTAACAGTCTTTTGATGATCTTAATAAGGCTCTTGTTAGATGACTCTGCTAGTCCATTCCCTTGGGGATAGTAAGGAGGAGAGTGAATCAATGTGATTCCAAACTATTCACAAAACTTAATCAATGGTTCAGCCTTGAAAGCTGCAGCATTATCAGTGACAATTATGTTTGGACAACCAAATCTTGCCATAATATCTTCAAGAAAACCAATGATTACCTTGTGGGAAGCATTTATTGTGGGGATGGCCTCTATCCACTTAGTAAAGTAGTTTGTGGCGGTCAAGATCCACCTATGTTGACCACTTGAAGCAGGATGACTTTCCCCAATAAAATCTAGGCCCCACTGTTGAAAGGGTCCTGAATCTACCACAGGCTTTAATGGAAAAGACTTGAGTTTTTTCTTTCCAAAGAATTTCTAGCACTTGACACAAGACTTGATCTTTTCACAGACATCAGTGAAGATATTAGGCCAAAAATACCTAGCCCTAAGAATCTTGTAGGTTGTAGTTCTCCAAAAGTAATTCCCCCCACATAAACTGTCATGAAAATCATACATAATCTTTTGGGCTTCATGTGGGTCTAGACATCTCAAAAGCACTCTTAAAGGGTCTTTCCAATATAAAACTTGATCAATCAAACAATATTTAATTGATTTGAGCTTCAAATATCTTACCTTTATCTTTCACATGCCATCAAGAGGTTGTAACTTCTGTAGGAAAAATATAATGTCTTTGTACCAAGTGCATCCTGCCAACGGGGGTGTGGCTTTAGGATCTTCATCGAAGAACTTATCTTGTTGATTCTCTGAACAATTGTTGATGAAATTGACCCCCAAGGCTTTATAAGTAGATTTAGCCAGCAACCTAGCTAAACCTTGACCTTTACCCAATTTGGTAGGCTTTATTTCAAGATCAAATTCAAGGATTTTGGCAATTCACTTGCTCCTTCTTTCGTCTATGTCAGGCTGAATGAGGATCTCCTTCACAGAGGCTGAAGGGACATATGCAATCACTTTTGAATGTAGCACATAAACTCTGAAAGCTTTGACAGCTTTAACCAAAGCATAGGCCTACTTTTCCATGATGTCATACTTTATTTCAGCATCTCTCAGTGCCCTACTGAAAAAGGAAATGGGCTTCTCTAACCCTTCGACATTTTTCTGTAATAAAACAGTTGCTACTGTGTCAAATGAAGCAAGAGAGAAAATTAGAAACTCCTTGGAGTAGTTAGGACTTATTAGCACAGGTGCTTCAGTCAAGGCCTTCTTTATTTGGTCAAAAGAGTTACAAGATTCAGAAGTTCATTTGATTTCATTTCCTTTCCTCAACATGGTTGTGATAAACTTCACCATCTCAACAAAATTTGAAACAAACCTTCTCAAAAAAATAATTTTCCCCAAGAAACACTGAACTTATTTCTTGGATGTAGGGAGTGACAAAGTTTGGATAGCCTCTACCTTGCTTGGATCAATCCGTACCCCCTCGGCTGACACAATGTGCCCCAACAGTTTCCCCTCTTTCATGACAAATAATGACTTTTTTGGATTTAAAGAGAGAACAAACTTTTTGCATTTCAAAAAGACCCTTTTCAAATGGTCATGATGTTCTTCATCAGAATGTGAGAACATTGTTATGTCATCCAAATAGATGACCACAAACTTGTCATGTTCCCTAATAAATGATATGTCCATGGCTCATTGAAAGGTTTCCCCTGCGTTCATCAGACCAAAGGGCATCTTAGCGTACATGAATGTTCCCCAAGGGGTAGTGAAGGTTGTCTCCTCTTTGTCTTCAGGCTAGACATAGATCTGATTGTAGCCAAAAAAGTCATCAATCATGGACATCCCAGATGCACTTGTTACCCTCTTTAATATGTGCTCCATCTTTGGCAAGGGGTAATTGTCCTTCTTAGAGCTTCTGTTTAGGTTCCTGAAATCGACACAAAGTCTGATTTCTCCATTCTTCTTTCTCACTGGGACCAAGTTGGCCACCCGTTCAGAATACCTTAGAGGGATGATAATCTGGGAATCTAAAAAAAAAATCACCTCTTTCTCCATAATAGGCAGCAACATAGGATTTATTTGTCTCAATTTCTGCCTAAATGGTTTTCCCCCTTCCTTCAATGGTATCTTATGCTCAATGAAACTTGTGTCATATGTTCTGAGATCTTCATATGTCCAGGCAAACACATCAGCAAATTCTTTTAACAGCTCTACATATGCAGCCCTTTTCTCCCTTGACAAGCTTCTTGACAACTTGACAAATTTTGGGTCCTTCTTTGTGCCAATATTGCACTCAGTTATATCAGCGTCATCAATTGAGCCTTTAAATTTTACTACCACGTCATTCCCATCAAACAATCTTTGCAAAGGAACTAGTCCCTTTAGAATGTGGTTGGTAGGCAGCTGAACAATATGGTGATTAGCAATTTTATTTAAAAATACATCAGGATGAGGGTTATTTTCAGAATCATGATCATGATCGATATGTAATGCAGAGAACTCATCAACGGACTCAAGAAATGTTTTGATCTCAAGATCATCCTCAAACACCTTCCAATGCTTGCATTGTCAGGTATAGAGGGTCTATATTTCACCTCTACATCACACTTGAGTTTAGGTGGCAGTGGGACTCGGAAATGGCTTGCTGAAATAGCCAAAGAATCAGCCATGGTATTCTCCTCTCTTGGAATAAATGAAATGTTGAAATCCAAGAAGAAATTGTCAACTAGGTCCCACACTTCGTTTACGTAAGCTCTGAGCCTAGTATGTTGAGCTTGGTAAATACTTATGATCTGATGAACAATTAGATCTGCATCACCAAATATTGATAGCTCTTCTATCCCCATGTCCTTTGCAACCCTTAAACCTAAAACAAGAGCTCCATACTCTACCACATTGTTGGTAGCTTCAAATTCTAACTTGTAGGACAAGTGTATGGTCTCTTGACACGGTGAAACAAAGACTACTCCAGCACTAGAACCTTCCTTAGAAAAGGCTACATCAAAGAACATCTTCCAAACAGGGGTAGTTGGAGGAGGGATTTCACAAAAAGCAATGGATTGTTTTCTGATTTCAAGAGGAGGTTCAGGAGTATCAGTCAGTTGTAATATGTTGGATCCCAAATTAGTGTTAAAAGAAAAAATAGGATGGTTGGTGGGGTTTGATTCATCACTGATGATGTACACGAGTTGCGCTTCCTTGTAGAGTCTCCTTTGTTCACCCACAAACACAGGAATGGTGGCGTATGAAAGGTCCATCTGCAAGATTCCCCCCAGCCTCTTTATCCAATATCTAGACAAGAGCATCCCAAATGTAGGGGGAACATCAACCACTATGATATCCATGACTACACTCTTCATTGGCAGCTGGAACAGGGACATGGCTAGGTCTTTGATAACCCCAAGGCACTTCACCTTTCTGGAGTCGAAAGAATACAGGTCGTGATAGGTTTTGTAACCTCCAACCCGAGCTCTTCCATGACAATTTTAGGCATAAAATTGTGAGATGCCCCTGAATCCATCAAGCAGTTATTCAACACCTTATCATGGATGTTCAATGAAGTGTAGAAGAGGGGGGAGGAGTCATCTCTATCTTATATCAAAGGCCCTAACATGAAAGCTTGCTTTTCATCTTGGAGGTTAACTGAGTCTGTGGAGTGAGATGCGGGTTCGGGTTGGAAAATTTTTGATAGGCACCTTTTGAAAGCCTCGTGCTTGACTAACTCTGAGATAGGCACAAGGATCCTAATCTTTTTAATCTATTGCTCAAATCTATAAGAGGAGGGAGGCTTCAGAATCTCCTTCACCTCTAGGATAGGACTTTTGACCACTGGTGGGGGACTGTGTGCTTTCCTCTCTTTTTTATCGTCTGCCATATCTTTAGTAGGTTTCTCAGCTCTAGCAGGTTGTTCAGGAATGTCAGGCTTTGCTTATTTCTTCTTGGATCTCAGGTTATATCTATTCGGATTGTTTCTCCTTTGCTCAGCTCATTTAGTTGATTACTTATGATGGCATCTTCATATGCAGCCTGATTTTAATGAGAGGACGAAGAGGTATCTCCAAGGCAATGGATCTTAGGATCGATATCTTCTTCCTCTTCATTTTCATCAGTAACCAGGTTATTTTGGAGAGGAGTTTGGATTTTCTGATCATCTCTGTTCATGTTTCTCTGATCTCTTTGTATGATCTGAGAGGAATTAGTTGGTCTTTTGAAACTACCCATATTCTCAGTATTTTGGGAATTCCTATAGCTCTTCTTTCCTTCTAATTCGATCTTTTGCATTCTAGCAGAAAGTGATTTTAGTAGCTTGGTCACTTCATCCGTTTGAGAGGGGGCAGCAGAGGAACTAGAAGTCGGAGTTTCAGACCTACCTTTCCCTCTGTCTCTATCAACTTTACTCATAAGTTTGGCAGTTGCCAATATATTGGATTCTACTTCAAGGATTGCATCTTGCATATGAGCCAAGGAGGTAGCTCTTCTTTCTCTCACCAAGAGGCAAAAATCAGGGTCGAAATCATTAGCATAAGTCATCTTGGCAGAGGTTTTTGTAGGTTTAATTTCAACGGGAATCTTTTTATACGTCTTTTAAATCTCTTCAAGAAGTCTGAAACATATTCCCCCTCTTCTCTCTTAAGTGCCCCGAATTATGTAATATAATAAAGGAGATATTTTTTATTCCCCCAGTGTCTTAAGAATGAATCATCCAGAGCAGCAATCCCATCAATAGATCTAGGAGGCAAGTCCTTAAACCAGTCCCTGGCATAACCATCAAGGCTTTGTACAAAAACTCTCATCCACACATCTTCATTTTCGATGACCTGAATCTCTGCAAATCTATAAAAGGATGCAAGGTGCTCTTATGTCGTCACGTCTCCCTCCCCTGTGAACTGGGGCATGTACTTAAGGTAGTCTGTTTTTGGGAGAGCATTCATAGGCTGAGGTAAAACCGAAGGGGCGTATCTAGCAGCCAATATCTCAGCCATCCTGTTCCTAGGAGGATTAGCACCTACCATTTGGACGTGAACTGGAGGAGAACCAGGAGGAGATGGAGTTTGGACAAGCGAGACTTGGGTTGTGCTTCTGGCAGAAAAAGGAAAAGTTTGAGTGTTAGGAGATAAATATGAGGAGCTAGAGGTAACAGAGGTTTCCCCTTCTGTATTTGCAGCAACTCTAATAGGAGGAGGAGTAGTAAAGTTTGGAGTAGGAAAGTCTTCTAAGCTCAAAACTCTCTCCTTCCACTTCACAACTTTGGGGGAGAAAGGGGTGTCAAAGCTCTCTCCTTCCAAACCAAGAATAGGAGGGGAGAAACTGGCAGGAAAACTCCCAAAATTTAAATTTCTTGAAACTCCAATAGTTTGTATAATAGGAGAATCAGAAATAGTTACTGGAGTTTGTAAAGAGGGATTGTGCAAATTATCAAAAAAACTTGGTACAATAGTGGAGGTACCTTTTTGAGCAGTCTTTCCCTTTTTGATAATTTTCTCTGGGTCAGCTTCAGGCGTTTCTAAAGGCAGCAGTGAAGTGGACCTCGTGTGTCTGCCTTTAGGAGCCGGAACTAAAACAGTGGAGTCAAAACAGTGGAGTCGCCAGGTGCAAGTTGCAATCTTCAATGGTACTGATATCTGATGCACCTTCAGAATCAGAGTTTTTTTGTCGTTATATCCCAAGGAAAATCCTTCAATTCGTTCCCTGGCAATGACACCATAAATGTTAGCACTAGAAGTCACCTCCAGATTGTGTTGGAGGTAATCCCAATACCCATCATAGTTTTGTGTCACAGGTTGGTTTTAAAGAGGTCAAATGGGCGCAGACTCAAGATGATATCGTTTTAACTCAGAAAACTAGACTGGTATGCACTTGTAGGTGAGGTCTTGATTAACTTCAATCGGTAAGTTGGAGTAAGGGTGAATAGAGGGAAGACTTTGGTGAGGAGAGTGTAGAGGTTTGTTGTGGACATCAGGTCTTCCAGCAGCCTAAGGAGGAAAAACTTAAACACAAGATCCTCCTGAATTCAAATCTCAAAGAAACTGAAAGAAATTATAACAGCACTATAATCAAACATTCATCATAATATAGTTACAACAATCCATGTGAATCAATCATTCATGAACTCTCTCAGTATCAGAGGCAAATAAGATGGAGTAATAAAGTTGACTTAGATTAACCAAGACATCTCAAAAACAAATACATAACGAGAGAACCAGTGTTCTTCATCAAAAGTTTACAATACGATAGCATTGCTCAACCATCGACCTTAACAAAATATCAAAACCGTCTATAAATACCCAGTAATGTTGCAACCACCAGGAGTGTGATCGGACCACTGCCTTCAAAGCCTTCAGTCGGTGCCTGCTCTGTCATATTGTGTAGGTTTTCTCATGTCAGACATGAGACAAACGCAGTTATGTGCTTTACAGGAAAATTTGCCCATAAGGAAGCTTCAGATTGTCAACGTGCCTTCATGGCTACGCTCTGCAACACTTTCCATTTATGGGGTGAGACGAAGTCTCAAATGTCACCCCCAATATTCAATATCTACCTTCATCGGGACCAGGATGAGGCCTGACACCCACGAATGCTTCAGACAGTGCCCACCACTTCTAAGAGTCAATCCCAGTGCCTCGAGGATCTGCAGATCTTCTTTCATAACCAATACGAGTGCTCCAGGTGGCGGGCTGATAGCGTATGTGATTTAGACAATTTTGTAGCGCCATAGCGCTACAGAATGTCTATGTGTTGATGTGGTGAGAGGAAAATGCACTGAGGCAAGGTGATGTGGAGCGGTAGTGGAACAAATCTTGAGGGTGCTTGAGCTATTAAAATCTCAACGTTTTCATTCTTCTTATGGAAATCATCGGCATAATCCCACATGATTTACACCATAATGCTCCTGAGGGTAAATCTTAGTCATTTCTTGATTCCTATGAAGCAGGTGGTAAATTCATGTGTTAACACATTTGACAAGTTTTCTTCCTTTTGGAAGAGGTACAAGATCCCAAGTATCATTTTCCATTAAAGAACAATAATCTTCATTCATTGATGTATCCCAATCTGGATGACCTAAAGCTTCTACAAATGTCTCTGGATCACGAGTCTCTGAAACTTGAGCCAAAAGAGAAGAGGCTCATCGGAACTGTGAACGTGTCCGATGATGATTTGAAGGATCACCAACAATATCGTCAGTTGTTTCTCGTGTTGAAAGGACCCATATAAGAAGCAGTGGTGATGGTGTTGGTTCAACTTCAATGGACTCATCTGGAGGAAGGTGAGCAGGCGGAGGTGGAAATTCATCCTCATTATCATCTTTTGAAGAAGAAACCTGTTGACACTTGAATTTGTTAGGACCAAAACAACAACCTCACGAGGATATGAATCCCCCTACATTTTTAGAGAGGTGGTACTCCTCTTTGGCTAAAAGATATATCTGTCATATCTTGGATTAGGTGAATGCTTAGGAATAAAACCCTAGGTATTTATTGCTTGAATTTATTAAATGATATGGTTCTTCAATAACCTAATCTGATCTCTGTATATAGAAAAAAGTCTTTAAACGTTTGAAAATATTGAAGGAGGGCTTCAACATCGGAATTTCTTTATGATCAACATCACATACACAATCTTCTTAATCATATATAAATACATCCATGTCTTCTTCACGAAAAATAGGAGAGAATAATTTG
>ML789896.1:315422-345524 GCA_009831015.1 Picea engelmannii | reverse complement strand
TTGCCTTGGCAGCCAAAGAACCATCCTCTTCGTCATCATGCTTTGATTAAGATCCATCTCTGGTGTTCCGCCTAAACTCCTCCTGCACCAAATCTGACCATAGTCGTTTCCAATCTGGCAATTTTTCCCTTCCATTGACAGAGTCTTGGTAACTGTGCCAACTCTTGGGAAGTCCTAGGAGATCCAAGCTCACCAAATCATCATCAGTGATTGTTATTCCCACACTCCCCAGCTCATCCCAACATTGGACAAACTTCGTGAGATATTTTGGAATGGAGTCGCCCTTCTCCATCTTGATCTTCCTGAGTTTATCTTTGAGTGCCAATTTCCTATGGTCGTAATTGTTTTGGAATAGATCCGTCAAAGCCTTCCACATTCCATATGGTGTGGCTTTCCCATGGAGGTTTGAGACAATGTGGTCTCGTACTCCCTCCAACGGGATCATCCTCACCTTTGCCACTTTCTTTTGCCATGCATGAAGATTTGCAATGTCTGCAACATCTGGCTTAGGAACATCTTTGTCAATGAATTCCTTCAAGCCATTGTCTTCGAGTACTGCCTCCATCCTGTCCTTCCAAGTAATGTAGTTCGAGCTGCCCTCGAGTGCATACTCTAACCTCAAGCCATTGAAATCCATTTCGATCTTGAATCAATTGTATCACCAAGAAAGTCTTTCTGCAAATTCGAATTCTATCCAGTCACAAACTCAGCTTCTGCTTTACTTCTGCAATTTTTTGCGCTCTGATACCATTTAGAAATTTAAATACAAATTATATATTGCCTGGATTATCCTTATCTGACAATTATATGCCAAATACATAATCGCTTCTACAAATATTCTTGCAGAATTTAAAAAACGATCGCCAATTGGAATATCAATCACACATAACATAGATGTTTTTACCAAGAAAGCATTAAGATAAAAACCCCACTATCATATATAATGTATATATCATGGATCATGAAACAATCTCCTACAAAAATCTAATCCAAGAGCTCTCGGTACAATATACAATTGTCTCACACTGTCATACAAAATTGACAAATTCATGTGCCAATGTACTGCTTCCAGACAGCCTGCCTCCTCTGCGCAATCCCTATTGATGGCAATCCCTTTAATGAATGGAATCATCTTGCCTGGGTTGTGCAATCCTCATGGGCACATCCAATGTGTGTGTGGTTGCATGAGTGCACCCACTAATGTCACAACTGATAGTCAAATTGTCCCTTTCACCTACATCTCAACTGGGTCTCCACTGGATCTGACATGCATGTAGTTAACAGTGGTAAATCTTCAGTTGCAGGTGAGACCACTGATTGTGAATTAATTCATTGATCTCTCACTAGTGTATGTTCAGTTACAACTAGCACAACTGAGTTTAACTCACTTAACTGACTTAAACTACTTTACAACTCACATAACTACACATCCAACTCTATTACAACTTCAAATCACTCAGTTACAACTAAGTCCACTTGCATGTCCCACCAATCAACCTTTGAACTCGAATTTCCTATAGCTAACTGATTTGCCACTTCAGTTAACTATTTCCAAGTGCTCATTGACAATAGATTAATATTTATTGTCCAACTATTATTAAGGGATAATAATAGTCAACATACATCTATAAATAGAATTTGCTCACCATTTATGAATAGACATCATCTATAAATAGAATTTGCTCATTATCTAAAAATAGACTTCCACCTAAAAATAGCTTGAGGCTCCATCCCAGTGTAGTTGCATAATTTTCCCTAGGATCTTCTTGTTGAATCTCAAAAAGATTTTCATATGGGAACTTACGGAGGGATACTCTTCCAGACTGGCTGGAAAAAGTCTAGACGCCACTTTTAGGCTACACCCCTGAGGTTTTCTACCTTATTAAAGGATGGTTGGGTTTCCTTTGCCGGTCTCTAGAGGATGCTTCGCTCTTTTTGGAGAAAATATGGATTAATGGTGGCAATAGCCTCATGATAAAAAGGTGGCAAGTGGCCTTTGATCCGGATACTGAGTATTTTTCTCAAAGACATTTATGGGTCCTCTTTCCAGGTTTACCTTTACACTTCTAGAATGAAGGTGCGCTTCAGGCTATTGGGAATTCTCTCAGCCTTTTTATTGCGATTGATAAAGAATCACTTTATGTGGTTTCAAGTAAGATTCGTCGGGTTTTAGTCAAATTGGATATTCATCAAGGTTTTCCGAAAAACTTGGAGATTGAATGGAGGGGTCGACGCTATCTTCAGCGGTTGGACTACTTAGGTGTACCATTTAGGTGTAGCTTATGTTGAAGCACTAATCATTTGTGGCACGACTATAAAGGCATTGTTGATTCGGATGAAGAACCAGAAGGAACAACTCTTGTGTATGACACTCAAGATTCTTCACAGGACACAGTTTTCTACGGTCCAGGACCCATACACCTGGCTCAGGGAGATGACAGCTCACCAGAGTATTTGGATTCAATAGTGGGTAAGTTAAAAAAAAATTGTCCTATTCTCTTTTCCTCTTTGTCTCTTTGGGAACGAGATGTGATAAATTCCACGGAGTGGCTAAAACTCACGACGAAAAATGTTGAAATTTCTCGGGTCTTTGATGTGGGGAATTTTGTACACTCTAGTCAACATGTTGCATGTCAAGTGATTTTGAATCCTTTACCGGATTTTTTCCTGAGGACTGTTCCTACTAATTTACCCCGATCCCAGGATGAGTCTATTCCTGGTAATCCACAGAACCTCTCTTCTGGTTTAATGTGTACTTCGACTGCAGAACCATTAACTAGGTCCCAACCTCTACAATTGGAAGAGCCCAACCTATACAGTTGGAAGATCCCTCATCTCTTATTGGTTTTCGGGAACCGAAGGAATACGATTCGACACTTTCTGTTATCCTTGACTCCTTTTTAACTTTTATCTGAGATCGAGACTCTTCGGTTAATTTACCCGTCTTCCTTGGAAAGTCAGTTATAAAACCTCTTTCCGATGTTGGGGAGGATAGCTCGTCGTTTTCTCTTGTTGTCAGGTTGGGGAAGGAAAATGCATGGTCCCGGGGATTGGGCATTGAACATTCGCCTATTAAAACTAGAAGCGCGCGCAAAAATTCTGCTACCATATCTTCTTTAGATTCAAATATTCCTTCAAATTCAGAGGGTGGGGCACTTAGAGCAGTGAAGGCCTTATGCTCTCTCTCAACCTCAAAGGGACTGGAGGCACCCTTAATGTTGCCTCAATTCAAAGTATTCTTGAAAAAACTCATCCTGATATTGTTTTCTTACAAGAAACATTGGTTCATTCAGAAAAAGCTAGAAATTTTGTGAGTACTCTAAGGCCAAGATGGTTTAGTTGTGCAGACAACTCTGTGGGAACCTTCGGTGGTATGTTGGTTTCATGGGATCCAAATGTGTTTGACTTAGATTCTTTCCTTACCCGTGGTGGGATCTTATTGACAAGGATCAGTTTAGCAAGCAAAATGGAGGTTTTCTTCTTGAATGTGTACGGGCTCTGTTTGGAGCGGAAGTAGTTTTGGAACCAGGTTGCAGACTCAAGTTTATTATCAAAAAATAATCTCATCATTATGGGGAATCTTAACTTGACCCTATCCTCGGAAGAGGTATGGGGAGGCACATCATCTGTGGGACATTCGACTGGTTATTATAAATCCTTTTTCCAAGAGAAACATCTTATAGATTTGGTTCCAGGGAAAATTGTTCCTACATGGAGAAATGGTCGATCTGGTGTTGATCGGATCGCCAAGAGATAGGACAGATTTCTCATTTTGGAGGATTTTCTATCGAGGGTCGAAATTTATAGGTCTTGGTTAGAATACCCTTTCATTTATAATCATGCCTTGATTCTTCTCCAGTTGGAGATGCCTCCAAAATTTAAAGTTTATCCTTTTAAGCTCAATCCACAATGGCTTTTGGAACAAGAATTTGTGTTGATGGTTCAGGCTCTATGGAATGGATCAAAATATATTAAAGAGGAAGGTAAGAAGAAAAGACTTCTTTGGAAGTTGAAGGATCTACAGGATAAGACAAAGCAGTGGCAAAATCTTTGTTACCAACAGGCAAATGCTCATCTCAGGGGTTTGGAAAAGGATATTACCTCCCTGTTACAAGATACTCTGGAAGGTGATATCACATTAGAGAATGAGTCTTTATTAAAATCTTTGGAACAAAAAAGGAACAGATTGATGAATGAAAGTGAAGAACTATGGCGCCAACGTAGTCGGGCCATATGGATTCAGAGCGGGGATCAAAATACAAATTTTTTTCATAATTTCGCAAATTTCGGGTGCAATAAAAAATATATTTGGGAGATCATGGATGAGGGGCACATACATATAGGACAAAAGAACATTAAATCTGAAGCTATCAAACATTTCAAACAGTTTTTCAAGGAGAATGAAGATCCATATATTTATGAACAAGTCAGAGTGGCGGCAAAATTCTCTAGAATGATCACATAAGTTGAAGTCGAGGTATTGTACTCTCAGATTCAATTGGAGGAATTAAGAGACATCCTAAAAAATTTCAAGATTGACAAGAGTCCAGGCTCGGACGGCTGGACTGTGGAATTCTTTGTACACTTATTCAATCTTGTTGGGGGGGAGGGATCTACTAAATATGGTCGAAGAGTCGAGACAGAAAGGCAAAATTACAGGAGGTATAAATTCGACTTCCATAGCCTTAGTTCCCAAAGTAAACAAGCCTCTTTCCTTTGGGGATTATAAATCGATCTCTCTGTGCAACCTCTGTTATAAAATAATTTCAAAAATTATAGCAAATCATATAAAGCCTATCTTGTCTAGATCACTTTCTGAGGAGAAACTGGAATTTTTACAAGGGTGTTGAATCCAGGATGCTATAGGAACTGTTCATGAATGCCTTCACAACATAAAAATAAATAAATAAAGTCCTTAGTTTTAAAGCTGGATCTACAAAAAGCCTATGATGTATCAACTGGGACATATTGAGGATGATTCTTATTCAAATTGGTATGGGTATAAAGGTGACAAATTGGATCATGAGTTGCATGGACTCAACTTCTTTCGCTATTTTAATAAATGGAGAGGCCACCAATTTCTTTAAAAGCAAAAGAGGTTTAAGGCAGGTCTGCCCATTGCCCCCCTTACTCTTTATCCTGGTTATAGAAGGTTTAAGTTTATTATTAAAGGATAGTCAAAGAGAAGGGAAGTTGGTGGGTATAAATGTCTCTAGAACCATCAAAATCCTCCATATTTTATTTGTTGATGATGTAATTATTATGACAAATGTTACATTGCAGGAATGCTGGGAGATAGATAAAATTTTAAAATATTTTTGCTTAGCTTCAGGATTATTGATAAATACTTCAAAGTCCACCTTTCATCAAGCAGGTTTTTCGGAGCAGGATTTATCTTCTTACAAATCCTTGTTTCCTTTTAATTTTTCTGATCTGGCATCTGGATTCAAGTATCTCAGTTTTTATTTAAAGACTGGTCCCCAATGCGTTGTTGATTGGATCTGGTTGATCCAAAGAATGGAAAAAAAGATCGATAACTAGTGCTACAGATGGTTATCTTTGGGAGGCAGGCTCACTTTACTAAAGTTCGTATTAGAAATCCAATCTGTCTATTGGTTGTCTTTAGCAGTTATTCTTTGCTTTGTTCTAAATGCCTTGAGGAAATTAATGGTCAATTTCCTTTGGAAAGGAAACCGTGACACAAACCACTATCATATTTTCAAATGGGATCATATTTCTTTACCAAAGCTCTATGGGGGTTGGGGTCTTTGAAATATCTATGATTTCAAGCATGCATTGGCTGCGAACTCTCTTTGGAGGGTTTTAACAAGTTCAGGTATTTGGCATCGCGTTATAAAGGACAAATATCTCCCTCACAGAACAATAAAAATTTGGTTCAGGTCTCCTACTTTCTAGCAAAAGGAAACATCAAGAATCTGGGGAGGGCTTCTGAAATCAGTTCATTTAATCAATCATTGATTGTGCTGGAACCCGAGATCGGGTCAACTCATAGCCCTTGGGGAAGATAGGATTCTCAACATGGGGGAAATTTCATTTCTCTCAGTAAATCTGATTTCTGCTCTACATTTCAGGAATATATATACTTTGGCGCAGGCGTTGAGGTCAAGCAACAGTCTGCAAATTTCCTCTACTTGGCTTAATAGTAATGATTTAGGACTTTTAGGTGATCTCGCCATAAAATGGGAACTCTTCAGGAAGGCTCTAATTGACTCTGAAGCGTATCTTTGGGATCACGAAGATTCTTTGTTGTGGACAGGTGGTGATAATTTTGGATTTCCCAATGTAAAAAAATATATATTGGGCCATTCTGTCTACAAAAAATCTGAGGAAATTCGGTGGCTAGAGAAGAGCAATTGGGAAATGGAAAATTCAATTAAAAATTAAACTTTTTATTTGGTTGGCAGTGGAAGGCAAGATTCTCACCTGGGATACTCTTCAATCCAGAGGAAGGGAAGGTCCTGGTTTATGCTATTTATGTAAACAAGAATCTAAAAATATTGATCATTTATTTTTGCATTGCCATTTCACTAAGTCTGTTTGGGACAAGGTAAGAATATCGCAAGGTTATAAAATCAGCTGGATTGGTATCACATTGGCGGAGTTCTTTAAGAACTAGTATGAGGATAAGATTGTTCCATCGACATTGGTTGCTCATAATTTGTTGGTTCTTATGGATCGAAAGGAACATAGCCATTTTCGGGGGGAGCACTCCTTCACTTCATGTGGTGATCTATAAGTCCCTAGTACATCAAATTGGCAATGAGGTACCAAAAAAGGATAAACTTACGAGGAACATTATGATACCGCAAAATAGCAATATTATAGTTGCATATTTTGATGGGGCAGCTCAGCTTGATGGTTTATGTTGTGGAGCGGGAGGATTTATAAAATTTCCAGATTTTACAGTCATAAGATGGGCATTTAACTATGGCAGAGGAACTAACACCAAAGCAGAGCTTATGGGTGCATGGGCAACTCGCAGTTTGGCATTACATCTTTCAGTCAAACGCTTGCAAATCCTGGGCGACTCCAAAGTGGTGATTGAATGGTTGTCAAATAGAGGCAGTCTTCAAGTATGTGCTATCGAGGGATGGAAAGCAAGGATAAGGGACATGGTCAGATGCTTTGATTTTGTTAGTTTTGATCATATTCTCAGGAATTCCAATAGGGATGCAGATCTCCTATCTAAACAGACGCTTGGAGAACCAGAAGGAAGCATTGTTTATTATCCTTGGACCAATGGTATAGCGGGGCAAAAGAGTCATATAAACCTTTACTAGTATTGTTGTCCGTTTTTACTAGTTTTTGTTGTCTGATATTTTGTTGAGTAATGAATGACAGTTATCCTTTGCCAACTCCACAGTGGTCTTTGTTTTTGTAATAGTTTGTATCTATTTGAGTAGGTCTCGGTTACCTCTCATAGTCTTTTAGTCTTGTAATGCCATTATAGATGGTGCATTATGTTGTTATGTTGATCTGGGGATCAGATCCAAGGCCTAGATATGGAGGCAAAGATGTAAAAGAATTATATTTTCTAATATAATCGAGATAATTTTCTATTGAAAAAAACATAAAATTTTAGAAGCAACAACTAACAACTGTTTGCAATTTATGATTCTCATAAATTCTCAATTCTTCAAAAGTTAGAGAAAAGGGCCATTACTATCTAAGGAAAAAGAAAAGTGCATTGTTTGCCTTACCATCGAAGTGTCCTATTAACCATGACTTTAATCGTAAGCATATCTTGATATCAATTGAAAAACTATCAAATTAGATGAAAGGACTCACAAATAAAATAGGTGGAAAATACAAAAGGTTAGAATCAATCATATTAACATCTGTGTACATTATATGAGTACCTTGAAGTAATGACTTGATACTTTATTGGAAGAGACTAGGTCCATAACATGTAATAAATTATACCCAAGTTTAATATTAAAGCCTCAGGTGTGAATATGCAGTACAACATTTATAGGACTTAGGATTAGGTGAGGGGAGTGAAATGGCAACATATATTATCACTTCAAGTTACTATCTCTTCAAGTAAGTGATGGAATATGTCAATGTTCACTATGATTATTGGTGGTGTTGACAATATGTTGGGAGCATAATGGTTATCTATATTGGGTACTATTAAGTTAAATATCAAAAATTAATTCATAAAGTTTTATTAAAATGGGAGGAAATATAAGTTCCAAAAAATTCAAAGTCTTCGCACACAAATAGTCCCATTCCATACAATGGAGAGTATGATCAAGAAGGGAGCCCCTTTCTACTTATGTCGTTGCTATGTAATGTAGAAGGCACTCAAAACAATGAGAATGGGTTAGTAAGATCCAAGTCTTTGTCCTTGGGGAAAAAAAGATCCAAGTCTTTGACCTTGAGATCCTTTATAAAAAAGGGAAAAATAATCAAGTTGTAGATAGTCTATCTAGTAAAAAAGAGAGAGACTCAACACTATCCTTTATTTCACTAGTCTCTTTGGAGTGGAACTTGAACGTGCAAGCATGATATAATAAAAATAAAAGTGCAAGAAAAATAATTGAAAATGAGATAAAAATCAAAGCATTTAAATTCAATGGTTAAGAAAAACTATTGCAAATCAACATCTCCAAACTCAATCCAAAATTTGTAAGCGATATACAATCACTGAAAACTTCAGACACTATGAATACTAAAAACAAGACAAAAATCATAAAAATAATCAGCAACGCCTTCCATAAACTCACTTTGATCACTCTAAAACATGGACCACAAATACCATAAACTCTAAACCTAGACCACAAATGCCATAAAATTTGAAACAAAAAACTTTAAAATATAATTACAAATTTTTAAAAATATCAACAATTTTTTTTTTAAATCAACAAAAATTCTACATTTTAAAAACCATAAACAAACCTTATTTACTGAAGTGAAATAATTAATTTAAATGAAAACATCAATTTCCAAAAACTGAGTAAGTAAGTTATAACAAGGTAGACAACTATCAACTCAATTATCATATTTAAAAAACCAATCATCATTATTGTCAAAATTGTTCTACCAACTATCCATCTTTGAAGTCAAACCATTATAAGGAATGACCATTTTAAGAAAGGAATGACTTATAATGAACCTCTTAGCACATTAATTGTCTATATCTAGCATTTATTTAATGTCTAAGTTACCAAATTGAATCATGTACAACATTAAAGTACAAAGTTACATTATTAAACATTAAAACAAAAAAATACTCAATGATTTTAACGTACAATGTAAATACTAAAGTAAAAGTCATAATACTAGAATGTTATGAATAATAAAGTCATAATACTAAAATGTTATGAATAATAAATGAACGTATAGTGAACATGTTATTGTAAAGGTTTTTTTAAGTAACAAAAATTTATGATAATTAAATTGTTAATACGTAGTGAAGATAATTATTATTGGATTTTATTTGTAAATGTGTGTTGACTCATTATTGTTATTTTAAAAAATTACATTATTTGAAATGACACGTTAGTTTTCTGTAAGGGATAAATAGGTAGACTTTTACTCTTACTAGATGCTTCTGGGTCTTGGGTTATTAACCTCTTTCCTTATTTATGAGGAAGACGAGCTATAAGCCAATTAGAAACAGTTTTAGATCTTACTCCAAGATCAAAAGACATTTTCAACCTAAATAGTATTCGTAAGAAAATTGATATGCCTTATATTCTTTGTTGAATCTACCTATGTTTGATTTATATACTTTCAAATAATATATAACCTTAATCACATACATAAACTAGACACTACCCTTAATTGCAATTTAACCTAACACTCAAGAAGGATATTAGTTAACCTTGTGTAAAGTCATACTACCTTTGATAAATGTATATAAATAAGGAGTCAAACCTTTCCCTATCATCCAATTTCACCATTTAACAAAATTTTCAACATTTAACCATTTTTTCTTTCTTTGTTACCCTTTTTTATACCGACGCAAGGTAGAGTATATTGTAAATGATTTATAGTCAAATGAGTTTGACTTTAATTAGTTTAAATGTGTGTAAATAAGGAGTCAAACCTTTCCCTATCATCCAATTTCACCATTTAACAAAATTTTCAACATTTAACCATTTTTTCTTTGTTACCCTTTTTTATACCGACGCAAGGTAGAGTATATTGTAAATGATTTATAGTCAAATGAGTTTGACTTTAATTAGTTTACACATGGTTAATTTTTTATATTGTAAGTTTAACAAGGTTGTGTAAAATTTATATATTAAATTAAATATTTTGGAAATTTAAAAATAATTGGAATGTTTTTTAAATATAAGTTTTTGTTTTATGATTGGACGATTTTTGTGAAATGACTAATTGTATATGGATTTATATTAAATTGTCAGACACAAAAATAATTTTAAAAAATATAAAATACACTATCATTATGAGTTGTCTCATGCCTTGATTACCAATGATACGATATGAGTTTTTTTTATTAGTGACACACTGCCACAATGAATAAGTGTCATTGTGGTGGCGATGTTCCTCTAGAAAAGTTTTTGGTACATAGAATTGAATTTATACATAAGTTTGAATTACAACATTACATTCTAGCATCTTGAAGATGCTTATATCAAAATTGCATTAGCCTATGTTCTTAAAACTTGTGTTGCAGGTGAAGTGGTGGTGCATTACTTATCAAAATTACTTAAAATATATCCATTTTCACCTAAAATCTAATTAAATTTATTTATTTATATCAAAATAAAGAAATCTATATACAAATAAATTATTTTCCTCCTACATATAAAATATTCTATTTTCTTCATAAAATTTAAGTCGCTAAATATAAAACAACTACTATAATTGTTGTTACAAATAAAAAACAAATATATTTGATATTACAATTTTGATATTCTCTTTCTATTACAAATTTGATATATGGTACATCTCCTAGATGGTCATTTTGTGATGCATATCAAGCATTGATATGGAACTCTTGGGAACATGATCCTTCCACGTGTCATTCATAAGTCCACCATTTGTTGGCTACGAGTCTCGGAGTTGTCAACTCCGCTTGCAAGACAATAGGTGCTACAATATAACTTCAGTACAACAACAAAGGCATAAAAACAAAACCATTGAATATTATTAAAAGGCATAAATACCAAAACTTATTTACCATACAACGGATTAATGAAAGAGTCTCTAAATGACCCTATTAGAGGATAGTTAGCGTTCTTCATTTTGAGAATACAAAAAAGGGCATTGATTTCTTCACTAAAAAGGAGGAGAAAGAGGAATTCTAAAGATTATGGCAATTCTTATTCACAATATTTTTAATTGTTTAAAATTATAAATGAAATCGACCTCTTTTTAGATCTTTGAAAATGAGGAAAGCGAGAATATGAAGCCAACCATGTTCGACAAATATAATAGCAATAAAAATTATACTAAAGCCAATAAATAATGACAACCTCTTGTTATAATATATGGCAACAAACTTTGAAATAAATCGTTAACCAATTATTATTTTTTTTATAAAATAAATCGACAATAAAATTTAAAGGAGACATGTTAAATAAAAAACATGTCTATGTAGGAATGAGCTTAATATTCCTTTTGAAATTAGAATGATGTATGTTAAATTATTTATAAAAATTACAATAGTATGTAAAACAAAGATAAAATTAATGAATTTTAAGTGCCAACTACTTAAAAATTCATGAGTATGCAGGTTTTTCTTATGCCACCGAAGCGAACATCATCGCACATAATTAATAAATTTAATAGTTACAAAGGTTAACATATTACTATACAGTGAATAGCTTCTATGCTTAAATCAAAATATAAGTTCAAGTAATCATCCACGTATCAGATTGTTATTAATTTTTTAACGTTTTTTGACACGATTAGGTAACAACTCAATAAATTTGATAATGTAACTTTATTCATAACCTTATGAATAATGACCATACAATTATTTCATCATATTCTAAAATAGGATGGTAGGATGGTATTTGACTTATGCCATTATTTTGGTTTTATACAATATTCATTTAACTTTAGTTGTATTCTATTTTATCAGTATGCTTCGTGACTTAGTCTATTTTGTGTAGATTTTGTAATTGTTAATTTTTTTCATATTATGTATGGATTGTGTGTGTGTGTGTGTGTGTGTCTACGTTCATGTCTTTATTTCTCACATAATCTAAAACATAATCATTGATTTCAAATTGAATTTATGCGCATTTACTGCAATTTTGATGAACTAAGATATATCGAAGGAAAAGGAAAACTATCGATTATTGGAATTACTAATAAACAAAAAAAAAATTAATAATGAAGAAAGAGATCAATGGTTGGTTCATGATAAATTTTCAGACGATGATAACCACGGTGATAATTGAATTTACAAACAGTTGGGACCAAACATGTAATGTATATTGTTACCATGTCCAAGAATTTGCAATCAAAACATATAATTACCATGACCATGAATTTACTATCAAAACGGTTACAATGTAATTAGTGCTTTAAAAAGGGTCAAAACTAGGCTCATTTGAAAAAGTTGAGTAATCCACTTCACATGGTATACATGTATATGTCATTGTCAATGGAGTGGTTAAGCTATGAATCTACATTCACTATGCATGCATCCAACTCCACCCGCCTCATGGTACCCGAGATTGAATCAGTCTTCCAGATTATTGTTAAAGAGATCGCAACCCGTGGGAGAGGGAGAAGGAAATGATGGGACTTCATTTATTGATGGTCTACCACGAAGTGTAGATATGGGTTATGATTGTATGCACAACCATCTATGTGAGTTATAAAGAGTTATAGAGATAGTCTGGCTGGGGTATATACAAAGGAGGAAACTCCTAAAATATATTAGGAGATAATAGACGTGGAGATGGAATAAAGAGGTTGGGCGAGAAATGATACATCAAACCAGACTGAATAGTCAAAGTTAACAAAGATTGCGCAATGGAATGTTGATAATAGTAGATTATGTTACAAATTTGGTTACAAGATCATTCAAAAACAAATATGTGGCAACATTGCACTTCACATCCAATATATCACATCACATGTAATTATTCCACTGACATGAATTTAATGACCTCAATGAATAGATGGTGTTGCATTGTGTGTGTGTTCGGTGATTAAAACTCAAAACTTAGGTATAACCTAAGATTGAAAAAATCGTATTCAGTTAGAGCTCGACGAAAAGACATCAAATTGGTTAGCCAATCAAATATGTGATAAAAGTAATTTAAATAATATGAAAAAAAAAATTGTTAATCATATGTACAACATTGGATAACAAGAAAAATATTTGTAATCAACAACAAACTAATGGATGGTCAACGATGAATCGAATGTTATAGTCCTAGCCTTTGACATGGACTAATAATAATAATGTTGATTTTGGTTGCTTACACCAATGATGGATGGAGTATGCCTTCGGGACCTTCTAGATCAATTTTGACACGTTGGGCACCATGTGTAATACTATTTATTGACAAAAAACCATAATGTTTATACCATCCTAATTGAGAGGTGGGCATGTAAATCTCGGAGGAGGGTGAATGACATATTGAATAGAAAGTGTTAGAACTAGCATGAGGATGATATTGAGGTTGAATAGTTTGAGGTGAACATTTCTACAAAATCATGATGTTGCATCAAACTTCAAAATGCCTTGCAAGATTGGGAAGCATTGGTTGACAATAGGGTCTCCAATGGCGAAGTGCACCAAACCCCCAATAAAATCAATGCAAGCTATCAATTTCTATGGATCTAAAGGACATGATGATCTTCCTCCACTTGATATACCACCTACATGGCTACTTCCCTAACATTTAGAAGGAATCCAAGAAGCAAATTTCAAGGGTAAATTTCTCTGACATTCAAAGGAAGCAAATTGTGAAAGCTACATTGTATTTCATTCAGTATTGACATCAATGGGTTACTCATATTTGAACTATGTGCTTTACATTATTTTAAATTAGGGTTTTTCTTTTATTCTTTAGGTGCTTGTGGATATGGATATTTATATACGTAGGGTTATATGATCAACATGACCACTCTCAATGATGTTATTTTTGTTGGAGGGTAATCCTAGGAGGATCCTCCTTATTACCATATCATGGTAGTTCAAATGTTGACATGACTACACATTTTTTCCCTCTGACCTATGACCTCCGTAGTGATGATGGTGGGTGGTGCAGTTCCCATTTCTAGCATTTACCACCCATCTCTACCTTTGAGAAGGTTGTCATCTATAAAATCAACACTATGAACATTCAATACAAGAGGTAGGGAAAAATTCGGTCTTATGGAATTTATATTGTTGGGGAATCAAACATGGGACTTATATTAGGGTTTATTATTGTTGTTGTTGTTTCTACAAAGTTAAAGGTGCAAAGGAAGGGGGAATGAGGTTTTCCATGAATGAAAATGATCTTTTCATGATGGTTCTAATAACTAATGTCCTAGTAGACAAAGTCATTGCAGGTGTGAAGTCACAGGTTTGATGATGAAATGATTGTTAATGGGTAGAAATTGGTGACAAAACTAGCATGTCAATACCGATTTCAAGGGGAAGCCTATGTACTTTGAGGTTACCACCAATAATGGTATGGTTGTCATTGCTTGCAATGTTGCTCCCTCTAACTGGCAGTTCAACCATACCTACTAGGGGAAACAATTTTGATAAAATACTGAGGTTTTTAGCTGTACTGCTCGCCCACCTAATTTAAAAGGTAACCTTCCTAATTTTTATGGTATGCTCATAGTTTAATTATAATATTTCTTTGACCTATTTTTATGTGAGATTGAAAATGTGCCCATTAATGTCTTGGAGGAGATACACAAAATCACTTCCAATCTGGTAGGATGCCCTATGTGACGTTGGAAAGATTTTGTTGCCATACGTGAATTGATTATCTCATTGGTTGTCCTCCATTCGAGGGAGTTCATTCATTGTCTCTTATTATTTGGGTTGTGCTTTTATATCTCAAGAAGAAGAAAGAATAGTACATAGTATGGTTTTTTAGCCACTTCACTTTCATTTATACAAGGAATAGAGATGGGCAAGGTATTGCTAAAGTCCCTACATATTTGTTTATCAAAGTTCACATGAGGAGGAAAACTACTTGTGGTAAGCTCTAAGCAAGAGGTGGGCCAATGGATATTCTCTTGTAAATACTCTAAAACCTAGTTATTCAATTTGAGGGGGGGCACCGAATTCGGGGAAGATATTTTTGAGGACTATAATCCTTTATATATTGTATTAGATTCCAAGACTGACAGTTCACTAAGTTCTAATTTCACTTTGTGAGGATGACAAGGAAAAGGGGGATTGGATTATTTCTATGAGTCTAGGATATTTAAGATAACATAGGACGATAATAAAGGATTTAGGTAGAGGAGGATTTGGATCTGGATCTGGAGGACTACTCCAAATGCAACAACATTTCCATCATATTTTCTTCAAATTTGAGTAGCGTCTCTAGTAATTTGCCTCCATTTTTGGTGTGTGGAGTTCAGTTCAAATGCTTCTTTTATTCCTTGTCATGCCTAATTTTTTTCTCGCTATCAATTATAATTCTAGCTTTAAATTTTATCCGTTATGATCTTTAAGATGTATAAAAACTGTGGCTTATCAGAAAAACATTTAATACATTCGGTTGAATTGTGGTATTTTGTTTAGAATTACATAACTGCAATTTATGTATCTTGTTATTTGCTTTGCAATTACCAGTTATGTGTGAATTCTTGCAAATAGAATTTGATCCAAAAGTGGTTTAGCTCATGTTTGCAAAGGCATATTCCAACAGAGAAAAAAAAGACAACTTGCTTTCCTTCATGATATATCATAAATCATGAACAACATATAATTGGAACTTCTACATGTAGTTTTTTAGTGAGCATACTCGATAGCAATGGAGACAGAGTCAACAAATCCCTTTTGCAAAATATTTCATAGGAATCAATCGACCACGGGAAGACACGAGTATATATATTTGTTGTTCAAATAATAATAGAGAACATAGTTATATCTGAATGAATTCTTGCACGACCAAGTTGATCGAATGGCAACGACGGAGATGAACATGGACAAGTTGATGGATAAGAAGGACACAAAAATGTGAAAAGGCAAAGGCATTGTGATGTACATGTACTGGAAGGAAGAGAATTGTGTGAAGGCAAAGATTTCACACAAATGTGAAGAAGCTAAGAAGAAACTCATTGATCAGATTTCAATGATAATTCTGGGAGCACAAGAGGAGTGCAACCATGTTCACCATTTCTCCACTTAGAAGAAATGGTCAAAGGTAATATAGGAAGATGAATAGATAACCAAGGGGAATTCAATGCCTTATAGTACTTACTAAAATATGCTTTGGACAAAAAGATTGATAAGCTTCATATCATGGGTGATTCATCTATGGTCATTGATTGGATGAAAGGAAGCCTCCAAGTTAAAAATAATTATTTCTTTCTGCTAGGATAACAATTAAAGAAAATATGATCTTGTCAGTAATTGGTTCTTTGAATTATAATGCCTTGTTGTTGCTAGGGTTTCCACAACCATGGAGAAGCAGGGCTTGCCTCGGTCTCCCCTCCCTCCTCTGCCATTGCTAAACGTAGTTTCCTTCAGCTCATTGATTGCCTCTCTGCCCAAGAAGAAGAAGGATAAAGTCTCGAAGTTTGTTAAAATATTGGAAGAAATGTCGGCGGTGTCTCTCCCACTGGATGGTCCTATTCAGGTTCCCTTGACAATGTCTGAGTGAGTGCTTGTGGGGCAGTTCACTGGCCTATGGCCGTCTCCCAAAGCCACGGAATCCTGGGTGATAAAAATCTGGAAGCCGTTGATTAACCAAAATGTCACCTCTTATTTCCTGGGCAGAGGTTATTTCTTATTTGAATTCACCTCTAAAGAGGATAAGGAGTTGATCTTAAGGAATGGCCCATATTTTATGCGGCCTCAAGGGTTGTATTTGAATAAGTGGACTCTGGACTTCGACCCAGCAGAGGATGTTCCTTCAGCAGTTCCAGTGGGGGTCAGATTGCCTAATCTCCCAATACATTGTTGGAATTGGGTCTCTTTGAAACACATAGGGGATGCACTGGGCAAATTCATTGACAGGGCAAACAATAAAGATCAATACGACTATGCTCGGATCTGTGTGGAGGTGGATATTGAAGTAGGGCTATCGGAAGCTATCAAAATTAATGTCGAAAGCTGGTCTCATATTCAGAAACTGGATTATGAATAACTTCCTTTTAAGTGTCGGGGGTGTCACGAATACGGCCACTTCGCCAGAAATTGCCCAAAAAAGAGTGAGGAGGATAAGGAGAAAGAGGAAGGATGGAAGCAGGCCAAGAGGTCCAAAGCTAACCCAAAGGTCTCTAATTCGGCAGGACATGAAAAGGGCAAAGGAAACCAGTCCAAAGGTAACAGCGCATCCCAGAAAAACCTCCCTCCAAAAGATTAAGGAAACATGTCTGTGGCCCTTGGCTTGGTTTCACAAGAAATTCCTGAAGTGGATCCACCTCAGAGGGAGAAGACGAACATTGCAAGGACTGAAGACAAGGAGTCTATTGAGATTGCAGTGACAAAGGATTCAAGGCAGGGGGAAAGAGAAACAGAAATATCCAAAGATAAGCACACTGTGAGTGATGTGGAAAGCCAAGGCTCGGAAGAATATGAGGAAGGAGAGATAGGAGACTCTCAATCCACGGTCAGAAGGTCGGCAAGGGGAAGGATGTCAGCCAAGGAGAAGAGAGAGAAAGAAACATACAAAGACAAAGTGCAGGGAAGCCATCCTACTTTGGAAAATCTGTTGGCTTAAACCCCAAAGATGGCAACAAACCAGGGACAGGGCTCCAAGAGAGGCCCTCACTCTCATAAAAATAAATAATGAAGGTGGTCTCCTAGAACTGCAAAGGTTTGGGGAGGAAGATGAAAGAAGAAGCCATGAGGAGCCTAATCATGACAGAAAACCCAGACATAATGCTAGTCCAGGAGACAAAATTGGAGGAAAATGACTTCCTTCAAAGCAGCAAAAATTTTTGGAATAAAGGCAAGACAAAGGTTGTCTCAGCCAGAGGGGCCTCAGAAGGTCTAGGCACTCTTTGGAATGCTTCCAAACTCAATATGGTAGCTGAAAAGAAAAATGTTCATTGGTTGTTCATAAAGTTTCAACCTCAAGAATCAAAGGAGGTTTTCAATCTCTTCAATGTATACGTTCCAGTAAATGCAAGGGAAAAGAAAAATTGTTGGGACTCTCTGAGAGACATGGCGGATGGGGAGGAGCTGGAAAACATTATAATTGCAGGGGATCTTAACATTTCCCTTAGCTAGGGCGAAAAGTGAGGGGGATGTATTGTGAGAGATCTGAATCGAGAGTGAGTGGAGGATCTCATTCATGATGGGGATCTACTCGACATCAAGCCTTGTTGAGCTAAGTATACCTGGTTAAATAAACGGGTAGGCCCTGGGCATATTGCTTCTAGATTAGATAGGTTTCTCATTCAAAGTTCCTACCTCCTTCTTGGCCTTGATGCGAAGATGAGTATTCTTACTAGTAACACTTCAGATCATAAACCCATAAAGTTGGTTCTCTCAGCCCAAAGGAATTTAGACCCTATCCCCTTTTGATTTAGTCCTCTATGGATAAATCAAAAGGACTTATTGGAGAGGGTTGAAGAAATATGGAAGATGCCTATCATGGGTTCCCCATTCTTCGTTTGGGAGGAGAAGTTGAGAAGAGTGAAAATATCTTTGAAAAGTTGGGCTAAGAACATCCATAGTCCTGCGGAAGAAAAAAATCAAGTCCAATCAACTCTTGAGAATCATCAAGACTACATGGAAGAGGCAGAAATATCGAGTGAGTCTTTAAAAAGGGAGGAAGAGCTACAACAAAAATTTCAAAATGCATGTAGACAGGAGGAGGAATACTAGAGACAAAAATCCAGAAGCCTTTGGTTGAAATCTGGAGACAGAAACACTTCATTTTTCCACAAGCAAGCCCAAGATAGGAGGGGTTACAATTCCATTTCAGAAATTAAGGATGAAACCCAAACTTATGGTGATTTCCAAGCATTAAAAAGGTTGCATTCAACCATTTTAAAAGTCTTTTCAGTGAAGAAGAGGTGCAGGGATGCAGCGACAAGTTTCTAGATGAGATACCTTCTAAAATCACAGCTAGAGTGAATCAGAAGTTAGAGGTTAAGGTCACTAGGAAAGAAATAAAGGTTGCCTTGTTTGCCATGAGTCCAGATAAATCCCAAGGCCCAGATGGGTTCACGACAAACTTTATCCAAGTATGTTGGCAGATTGTGAAAAAAGATTTACATAAAATGATTCTAAAATCCCAAGACAGTAAGAAAATTGGGGGCAGCACAAACTCTACTTTTCTAGCCCTCATTCCGAAAGACAAGGGTGCAAATTCCTTCAATAGGTTCTGGCCCATTTCTCTGTGCAACATTGGATACAAGATCATAACAAAGGTGATTGCCAGTAGATTGAAAGGGATTCTTTCAGACCTCATTCCAGAGAACAAAGGGGGCTTTGTTCAAGGAAGGCAAATTGTGGATAATATAATCTTAGTCCAAGAGGTGATACACTCAAGTCTGAAGAGAAAAGAAAAAGGTATGATAGTTAATCTTGATTTTGCAAATGCGTTTGATAGGTTTAGGCATTCATTTTTGTTCGAAGTCTTGCATAAGTTTGGTTTTGGGTCTGGTTTCATTAGTTGGATCAGAGCCTGCATTTTCGACCCATGGATTTCACCGTTGGTGAATGGGAGAGCAACAAACTTTTTTAAAGCCTCGAGAGGGCTAAGGCAAGGATGCCCACTCTCCCCCTTGCTCTTTGTCCTCCAAGCCTCTGCCTTAAACTTTATGCTGGAAAAAAGAAGATCAGATCAAGATATTTTGGGCCTTCAAATTGTGAGAGGAGTAAAAGAAATCAATCGTGCCTTATTTGTAGATGATTCCCTACTCCTTGGGGCAGCTTCTGTTCACACTGCCAATCAGTTTAAATTCGTGGTGGATGAGTTTTGTGTTGCCTCGGGCAGTAGATTGAATGCTGGGAAGTGTCACTTTTATGGTTGGAATGTGTCTCAAACTGAATTGATTGCTATTGCCAGATGATGGGGCTTTGTCGGTTCCAATCAATGGACGTCTTTCAAGTATCTAAGGTTGCCTATCTTTCAGAAAAATCCTTCAGGTAAGGATTGGATTCCCCTCCTTGACAAGTTTAAAACTAAATTGCAGGCTTGGGGTTTTTCTTAGTTGAATCTTGCAGGGAAGACTGTGCTCATTAAGTCAGTCTTGAACAGTCTCCCAACCTACCAAGCATCGCTTATGCTAGCTCCACTTGGAATTCTCAGAAAAATGGAAGGCTTAATAAGAAGCTTCTTTTGGAAAGGTGGAAAACAAAATAGAAATAGACCGTCGCTTGTCAATTGGGACAAATTCACCAAGCCAATTTTAGAGGGAGGTCTGAACTTCAAAGACCTGAGATTGCAAAATTTAGCGTTTGGGAGCCAAAATTCTCTGGAGGCAAGTTGCCCCTAAGGTTGGTTGGGCTCAGTGTGTTATCTGAAAGAAGTACTTCGTTGGGCCAAGAAAATGGTGCCTGGACAGACCTGTTCAATTTGCTAATGGATCACAAATCCACAAGTTGTGCGTGCAGGCCCAAGCGCTCATACATGACACCTTGTATTGGGTCCCGGGGAATGGGAAAACTATAAACCTTTGGGAGGATCGCATAATGAACGATGTACCCCTAGAAAATTTTCACGAGCTTCAGGAATTGTGTTGCTGGATGAAGAACACAGGTTTGGTCTCTCTGTGAGACATCTCTACTTGGAAAGACAAAGTCTGGTTGGAGTGGATGAAGCCAGATTTGCCAAGCAATCTTGAAAACGCATGGTTGGAGCTTTGGTCCAAGCTTAAAGGGAAGGATCCAACACATGAAGGGAAGCACGATCAGAGAGGCTAGGGGTCGTACTCCGGTCCTTACTCTATGGAATAAGGTTATAAAATGATGCGAGCAATTCCTTATGCTCCTCCATGCCCAGCACTGTGGAAAGGTCTTTGGAAACAAAAATGTATTCCCAAAATCGACATGTTCAATTGGTTGTTATGCCACAATCGTGTGCTTACAACAAACAATATCATGAGGAAAGGCTTCCATGGCCCTTCTAGTTGCTCACTGTGTTTGGAAAATGAAGAAAACGCCCAACATATAGTTTTGGATTGCAGTTTCGCATTAGAAGTTTGGGATGAAGTGTTGAGCCATTGGTTTGCGGACATAACGCTCTCATCCTCCATTTTTTATCTGCATGCTAATTGGTTACACCAATACCCCGAACAGCTCCCAAATAACAATTGGTTTAAGGCTGGTTGGCTGGTTTTACCAAAGCTGGTCTGCTGGCAAATTTGGTTGGAGCGGAATAGTAGGATTTTCCAGGGGAAAATGCATAATGCAAAAGTGATCATGACTAAGATAAAAACCACTCTCAAAGAATTTTTGAGGAAGCATGTGAGGCATCTCACCGATAAAAACCTCTCCTCTCAAGAGGTGGAGTGGGGTGGATTGTTGGGCTTACAGCTCCTCAATGCAGATTTCCAAGATGAAAAGAAAAAAGACTGGCATATTAGAATGTCAAAAGAGAACTTCAGCAGTTGGAATAAGGAAATGGATTGCTACTCTTTGTTCTTCGATGGGGCGGCAAAAGGTAATCCAGGGAATGCAAGTGCAGGTGGAGTCATCAAGAATATGGAGGGCCAAATTGAGCACAGGTACGCTTGGGGACTAGGCCAAGACACCAATACCCAAGCAGAGGTGATGGTGCTACTGCAAGGTCTCAAGGTATTGCAGAAGGTGGGCATCAAGGAAGCAAAGGTCATTGGCGATTCTTAGACTCTCATAAAAATGCTAGTGGAAAATTCAAGTCCGAAGGATCTTCGACTAACTAGATTGACGACGAGAATTAAAAATCTTGCTAGCTCCTTTCAAAAGTTAAGCTTCTTCCATGTTTTGCAGAACAACAACAAAGAGGCAGATGCGGAAGAAAATAGAGTTGCTCTTCTTCCCACGGGCACTCTATTATGGGATGAGAAGGAAAATTGGGATCCAATTCTGTAGTAGTGTTGTTATGTTTTATTGTCTATTGCTTCAACAGTTTGTATGTGTCTTTAAGTTAGGGGAAATATAGTTGTTAATGTGGATTTCGAATTCTAAAAAGCTTCAATATGTCAGAATTAGAGATGGGTGGATTCTGGTTATGGGGGAATATTGGGAGATGTCCCGACAATCTTGGAAGCATGTAAATGGGCATTTATGCTGAGAATTTTAATACCAAAACATAACTTTTTTTGTAAAAAAAAATAAAAATTAAAGAAAATATCTTAATTCTATCTATGAGGCAAGAAGCGCGTTCGGGAGTGAGCAGCGGGCGTCAATCTGCAGGGTCTTCAAGTGCGCAGATCCATGAGTTCAGCTGGAGGCGGTGACCCACCGCATCCCCCTGCTTTTGATGTCGATGCCTTCAGGCACCTCATCAACGCGCATGGGCAGAAATCTTCAGTTGGATCCCTTCCAAAATTCGTCAAAAATATTGTTGACGTCCCATAAATTTCACTTCCACCGGATCAACCCATGCATATCCCAGTTTCTCTAATAGATTAGGATTTGGTTGGATAGTTCACAGGGCTCTAGCCCTCCCTGCGATCAACTGATAACTGGATCCAAAAAAATGGGAGACCCCTGATCTCTAACGATGTTACCTTTTATGCGGTTGGAAGAGGATTTTTCTTGTTCAAGTTCATTTCGAAAGATGACTGCGACATGATCTTTAGAAACGAGCCATACTTCATGGGGCCACAAGGCTTGTACCTCAATAGATGGATGACAAACTTTGATCTTGCAGTGGATGTTCCAAAAGCGGTCTCGGTCTCGGTTCGTTTACACAATCTGTCGATTCACTGATGGAATATGGAATCACTGCAATCAATCAGAAACGGATTGGGATGTTACACCAACAAGGTAGATCCCAAGGACCAATCTTGTGCCCGGATCTGCGTGGAGGTAGATCTTGAAGCTGGCCTCTTGGAAGCCATCAAGTTAATTGTAGGGGAATGGCATCACTTTAAAAAATTGGACTACGAACAATTGCCTTTCAAGTGCAGAGGTTGCCATGAATATGGGCATTTCCAAAAGCATTGTCCAAAACAAATTCCCACTCAACGGGAGAAGGAGCAAGGGGAAGGGTGGCAACAACCCAAGTGCCCAAATCCAAATCCTAAAACCATAAAGGAAGGTAAAACCCCTAATCCAAACTTGTCAAATCCAAGTAAGAACAAGGAGACTCAGAAAACCCTGATGGAAACTGAAAATAGTTTCTCTGGCCTTAGGAATCTAGAAGTTGAAGCAAAGGACCCTAATGAAAGCATTGTTGAATGCCAATCCAATCCGGAAGGGAAAAGGTTGGAGGGAAAGGATCTTCCTCCACTCCAAGACTTAGGAGATATATCTGAAGCATAGGATGCAGGAAAAGAGGCCGAAAGATCGAAGGAAGAGGAGCATGAATTTGACATCTCCCAAACATCCCCAAAATTTGTTACCAGAGGCCAGGAAATGGGAAAAGAAAGAAGGGAAACAACCACCTACAAGGACATGGTTCAAGGATGTCAACCAACATTGGACAAAACGTTAAAAAATGCAAGAAGTGCCAGGCATCAATGGCAACCCTCTAAGGGGGCCTCTACAAACCCCAGAAGTAAGTAATGAAGGTCGTCTCCTGGAATTGCAGAGGATTGGGGAGCAGAACTAAAGAAGACGTAATGAAATATTTGATTCACACTTCAAATCTAGATATCTTGCTAATCCAGGAGACCAAAATGGAGGAACGCAACTTCCTCCTCTCTAGCCAGAAATTTTGGAAAAAAGGAGCAGACGTAACTGTCAGTGCTACAGGAGCCTCCGGTGGAATAGGCACCTTATGGGACACTTCTAAATTTGAGTTAGTTCTCACTGGATCCTCACCCAACTTCTTCACAAGGACTTAGGTTACCAGGTGATTTTATTTAGCATTTATGCTCTGATATATATATATATATATATATATATATATATATATATATATATATATGTTGGGACGTCATCAGAGAATCCCTCAACTCCCATCAGTTGGGAAATATTGTTTTAGTTGGGGATCTCAATGTCACACTCTCTCTCGGGGAAAAAAAAGGGCGTTCAATAGTTAGAGATCCAATCCGTGAATGGGTCGAATATATCATTCTGGAATGGGATCTAAACAATATCAAGCCTTCATGTGGCAAATTCACTTGGTCAAACAAAAGAATCGGACCGGGTCACATAGTTGCTCGCCTTGACAGATTCTTGGTCCAAAACTCCTTTCTAATCTTAGGTCTTAATGTTGTCTCCAAAATCCTTCCCTTCAGTGCCTCTGATCATAAACTAATTATTTTTGAACTCTCCAAAGACACAAATCTGGGACCTATCCCCTTCCAATTTATCCCCCCCTCTTCGATTCAACAGGAAGGCTTCCAAGATCTGGTCCTCAATGTGTGGCATAAACCGGTTTCTGGATCCCCCTTCTTTTTCTGGGAAGAAAAGCTTCGTAGGCTCAAACGATCTCTCAAAGATTGGGTTAAAACCATGAAATCTCCTCTTAAATATATATTGGAAGCTCAACACCAGTTGGAAAGGCATCAACTAAATATGGAAGAAGGTTCCATCACCCCCGACAACTTGGAACAAGAAGCAACTCTACAACGCACCCTTCACTCTGCATGCAGATTGGAAGAGGATTATTGGAGGGAAAAATCCAGAAGCCTCTGATTAAAAGTAGGTGACAGGAACACCACTTATTTCCATAAACAAGCTGAAGCCCGGAAAAAAGTTAATTCTGTTAAGGAAATCCATCTTCAAGACCAGGTAGTCTTTGGCTTCGAAGGAATCACAAAAGCTGCTCATAATCACTTCAAAGAAATATATACATATGAGCCTCATACTCAGAATGAAAACTGCTAGCATATTTTAAACTTGGTTCCCTCTCAAATTCAGCCGAACTCCAACCAGATCCCCACTGCTCTGGTCTCCAAAAGAGAAATTAAAAAAGCTTTAAATGAAATGGAACCTGACAAGGCTCCAGGCCCCGATGGTTTCATAGCTTGTTTCCTCAAAGCATGTTGGCAAACAATTAAAAAATATCTTCATAGAATGGTTTTGAAATCGCAGAATTGCAATAAGATTGAAGGGAATACCAACTCTGGCTTCTTGGCCCTCATCCCTAAAGAGAAAGATGCCACCTCCTTTGACCGATTCTGGCCAATTTTAGTCTGCAATATTGGTTACAAAATCATTACAAAAGTGATAGCCAACCAAATTAAAGGAATCCTACCAGCAATCATTCCAGAAAATCAAGGTGGATTCATCAAAGGGAGGAAGATTCTCAATAACATTATATTGGTCTAGGAAGACATCCACACCAGTATTCTCTGGTGAGAAAAAGGTATGATTATCAAATTAGATTTGGCTAATGCGTTTGATAGAGTTCATCATGATTTTCTATTTCAAGTAATGCTCTGATTTGGCTTCGCCCCTGAATTTATCAATTGGGTGAAAGCCTGTATTGGATCCCATTGGATAGTTTCGTTGGTGAATGGCCATGCTGCAGATTTCTTCCAAGCCTCTAGAGGGCTTAGACAAAGGCTTCCCTCTTTCACCTCTTCTCTATGTTATCCAGGACTCGGTGCTCAGCTTTTAGCTGGAGCATTGTCATCTCCATCAGGACTTATTGGGACTCAGAATGATAAGAGGACTGAAAGAAATAAACCATGCCCAGTTTGTCGACGACACGCTTCTCTTAGGGGGAGCTAACACTCTTAAATCTAGAAAATTCAAACACGAGTTAGATCTTTACAAGGAGGCTTCAGGAAGCAAATTTAATTACAGAAAAAGCCAAATTTTTGGTTGGAATTGCTCCCCAAGTGAAATGGTGGAAATCTCAAGAATTCTGGAAATTGAAGGAAAAACTCAATGGGATTCTTTTAAATATCTAGGGATACCCATTTCCAAATATGCTCCAAATTCAGCTCAATGGCTTCCTCTGATTGATAAACTAAAGGCTTGAATTAATTTGTGGGGAGCTTCTTGGCTAAATTTGGTTGGGAAATTGGTTCTCATTAAATCGGTTCTCTCCAACATTATGATCTATCAATGCTCCATCTTACTTGCTCCGGCTGGATTATTCTCCAAGATCGAGTCGCTACTTAGATGATTTCTATGGAAAGGTGGGAAAAACAATGAAAACAAACTTTCACTGGTCAACTGGGGGAAAATAACTAAGACACTCTCATAAGGTGGACTCCAAATCTGAGATCTCAAGACTCAAAATCTAGCTCTTGGCGCTCAACTCCTCTGGAATTTAGTAACAGGGAAACTGACTTGGAGTAAACAAGTTCTTTGTAAAAAGTACTTCTCAGGAGCAAGGAAAAAATTTCTCGATTCATCTCCGAAAGATTCAAAAGGATCTCCAATTTTCACTATTTGCCAAAAATCTCTCCCCCTCTTCAAGATTGATCTAACCTGGATTCCTAGGAATGGGAAAAACATTCGCATCTGGGAGGATTCTATCCTTTGGGATCTACCTCTGGATTCTTCGTCGAGCACCTCCAATATTAAATGGTGGCTCCACTCCCAAAATCTAACTATTCTTTGGGATATCTCAATCTCGAATAACGATGAAAGAAGAACCTGAAAACAATGGAATATTTTGAACTGTCCAAACCAGTTACGCAATGAAGAATTGCTCCTGTTCTTTGGGTTTCAAGGAAAATCCCCTATCACTGCACTTACGACGGATTCTCGTGGTTGTGGAGCTCACTATGGAAGTTACACAACAGCTTAGGAATATAAGCAGTTTAAAGCAATTCCCAACACTCCTCCCAATCCTGTTCTCTGGAAAGGTATTTGGAAAGCCAAAACTCTGCCAAAAGTAGACATTTTTATTTGGACTTTCACCCACAACAGTATTCTTACGGGAGATAATCTTAAAAAAAAGGATAGGAAGGTCCCACAAGATGCCCTCTCTGATGTCTACAAGAAGAATCCACCAATCATCTTCTACTAACCTGTCCCTTTACAAAAGAGGTCTGGAATTTAGCTCTTGTTCCTTGGTCGAATCAAGTAACTCTCCCAGAATAAATCTCAACCCTCCTCAGCAGTTTGGATAAACTATTCCACTCACAAGAAAGACATACTTAAATTTTGTTGGATGACTCTTCCAAAATTTACTTTCTATTTGCTCTGGCTGGAACGAAACGCCCGCCTCTTCAGAGAAAAAATCTCCACTCCTGCTCACGTGGTAGTCAAAGTGAAGGCATTGCTGGGAGAAAATATTCACTCCCTTCCTCTTCCAGAGAATAAGTCTCTGCTCCCTCCCATCGAAGAAGACTGCATGCTGACCTTAGCCCCAAAAGACCCCTAGTGTTATTTTTGCTTACTCTTCTCAGCTGGATCTTTGGGAAATCCATATGGACCCTCTTAGCTTTTCAAATTGGAGGAAGGTGCTTCATCAACATGCTCTGTATTTTTATGGAGCTTCTAAAGGGAATCTAGGGGTGGCAAGAGTGGGTGGGGTTCTCCTAAGCCCAGATGAAACAATTGAATTTACTCTCTCTTGGGGAATTGGAGATGACACCAACAATATCGTTGAAGCTCTTTCACTTTAACAGACAGTGCATGCTTGTATACTTGTCATTGATGGCAAGTACAACAGTGAAGATGGAATGAGTACATAAAGTATGAAATGGAAGGGAAATATGAGAAGACGCTACAGGGAGGATTTGTAAGGTTTGGTCATAACAGATTCTATATGTTGTAATGAATCATCCGATTCAATTGCCAGGACATCATGTTGGAGTTTCGGGTTGGAATGATGTCTCTGGAGGGGACACGAGTTGTGTCAGATACTCGGAAAGGACTTGTTCATGTAGCTAGGGGAGACGAGGGTTTGTTGCACTTTCAATGGCTTAATCGAACAAGTAATGTGGTAGAAGTTAATCAAATCGGATTACCAGATGAAGTTGTATTTGAAAAGGTCCAGGAAACCCCCGAGCGAGTGTACATTTTGAAATTCAAGGAGGATGATCGCAAATTCTGTTTCTGGATGCAAATTCCCGATGACCGTCAGATCAAGTATTGATTGGGATTGTTGATCTGGACCGTCGACTCCATTTTGGAGTTTCGCGACTCACGTTTTGGAAAGGCAAGAAATATGATCATTGAAATCGCAATATGTGAAACCGCGATTTAATCCCAGCTGTCAATTCACGATGTGTTCTAGACCGTTGATCTGAGCTCCATCTCAGAGCTTTGCTTATCGTGACTTGGAGTGACAAGAATCTCTATCGCCGAAATCACGATTTAATCCCAGCCGTCAATTCATGATGTGTTCTAGACCGTTGATCTGAGCTCCATCTCAGAGATTCTCCTATCGGGACTTGGAGTGACAAGAATCTCTACCGCTGAAATCGCAAGATGCGAAATCGTGATTTATTCCCAACCGTCAGATCAAAGTGTGTTATGGACCGTTGATCTAAGCTTCATTTCGGAGTTTCGCTTATCGCAACTAGGAGTGACAAGGACCTTCTTCGAAGGAATCGAGAGACGTGAATTCACAATGAGATATGGACCGTAGACTCATCGAGATCGTGGACCGTTGATCTCAGCTCCATCTCGGGGTTTCGGGGATCGTGACTTGGAGAGTCGAGATGCCTCATCTCCAGACTTACGAAAGGCGAATTCGCGAAAAGCACTTTTTGCATAAGTGCTTGGTCATGGCCTTGGTTATATAGAGGAAGGAGCTAGTGCAGAAAAGCTCCGTATCAGAGTTTCGGAGATTGTGATATGAAGTGTCGAGACACTTGGCCACAGGAATGTCGAAATGTCGAAACCCGATTTAGAGGCAAGATTAATAAAGTTCATCCAACGGTGCAGATAAACTTGAATATGATCGGAGAGTTACTGTGCTCTCTCACAGTTAATTTACCAGTTACGAATCTGTTAGCGAAACAGACTCGTGATTGCCGATCGGTTGGCATTTCAGTTGCTCGGACGGTTGTTTTTCTTTTGCCTAAGGAGATGCGAAGGTGAACCGCCGTGGGTGTGTGTATAAAGGAAAAAGATATAGATTGTGCATGGTTGTTGTTGCTCTGAATGAAAAATGAATTAAACGATGAGAAAGGGAAAATCACAGAATGCGTAGAGTGAGACTAGGAATATGCGCAGTGTGAGATAAAACTCAGAGAAGAGTAACAGATGATCAAAAGACTTGAAGCAGAGCATAATGAAAGAACGACTTGAAGCAGAGCATAATGATAGAACAAGTTTAAGCAGAGCAGAATGACAAAACAAGTTGAAGTAGAGCAGAATGACAAAACAAGTTGAAGCAGAGTAGAATGACATAACAAGTTGAAGCAGAGTAGAATGACATAACAAGTTGAAGCAGAGCAGAACGACAGAACAAGTTGAAGAAGACCAGATTTACAGAACAGAGAAGAAGTGGTAAGAATTGATTTATCTGTGTAGTTGTATGTTTATTTATTCATTAATGTTCTAGGGTGGTTGGGAGGTGCTAGGGAGGACTGTTGTCCTCAGAGGTTCAAGTGGGAGCTTGAACACAGGGAGTTGTAGCTTTCATCTGGTTGCAGCCAAAGAAACCAGGGTGGCAGGGTGGTGCAAGGGAGAACAAGTGTTCTCTGTTATACAGGTTGGAGCCTGTGTAACTGGAAGTTGGTTCTTCCATCCAGTTGGTGCTGGAACATTAGGGAGTTGGTGCTTCCTTCTAGTGGGTGCTAGAGAAACAAGAGAGTCGGTGCTCTCAAACAAGTTGCAGCTTGTAAAACAGAGGTAGCAGCTTCACACTGAGTTGGTGCTCAATTATAGATGATGTACATAACTTAAAAGACTGCCTATCATTTCGAAGAAGAAGAGGTTTTCTCCCTTTATGGGTTTCCTCGTGAAAATCTGTCTCTGTGTATACCTTATGTGTG
>ML789896.1:298704-315372 GCA_009831015.1 Picea engelmannii | reverse complement strand
CCCCCCCCTCTCAGTTGTCTTAGTAATTTCAACAGGGTGATCATCAAAGCTTTAAACATCCATGCCCTCCCCCACAACATGAGTATCTGACAACTAATCCAAAAAATCATGATTTTACTCCCAGCCTTTCACAAAATAAAATTCTTTCACATTTTGCGAGATATGAATGGAGAAGCAAATAAAGTAGCTAACGCATCAACCCGATTGAGCAAAGGGACCTTGTGTATCAATGGAAATAACCAAAGTTTTAATATCCCCTTGCACCATGGGCCTATTAGAAATATGTTCTCCCCAGAAGTCCAGGGATCCTACATGTATGGCTAAAACACAAGACAAGGACGATAAGATGACCATGGAACTAGCTATGTTGATATGGCAAATAGGACCGGAGATAGATGCCTTCTGTGTCATTTGAAATATGTTTCTACAGACAAGGCAAGAAATTCATGATGTACCTGTGCCAGTGGTTACCACTATTTTTTAATACAATCCATACCCGTTTCTGTTAAAAAAAACAATTAAAGAAAATATCGTATCAGTTTATTTGGGTCAACTATACTCATATTTATAAATGGTCCTCTTCATACGTCATATAATTGGATGACAAAACTTTGCAACTAGGGTTTCTCAGCAGCTACGAATTTTGATTTTCTCTGGTGAGTCATGTGCATGTCTGAGGCATGGCCTCGGGTTTGGTGGGGAGCCCCCCCCGACGTCCCCTCCACCATTGGACATTGCATCGTTTCAGGCCTTGATCGTATCCTACTCTAAGTTTGTGAAGTATGTGCCCTTCCATTTTGTTAAAAATTTGGATGAAATTATGAAGGTATTGGTGCATTCCTCATCTTCTCGTCCCTTTGCTCTGTGCTTGGTTGAAAATGGTATTATTGGGCAGTTCACAAGACTATGGCCATCTCTGTGGTCCATGGATCAATGGTTGGATATGAACTGGAGGAAAAATATTCAAGGCCAGATGTCCTCAACTTTCTGTGGTAAGGGATTTTATGTCTTTTTGTTTGAAAATAAGGTAGATCAAGATCTAATATTTAAGAGTGGGCCTTGTTTTATGGGTTCAAGGGGTATGTATTTAAACAAATGGACACTTGATTTCAGTCCGAAGAATGGTATCCTGTTTGCGGTCCACATTTGGGTCTATCTTCTCTTCCTTCATTTGCATTGTTGTAATGATGAAACCCTACAGAGCATAGGAAATACGATGGGATGATTCACTGATCACGCTTAACCACGAGAAGGACTTCAAGCATGTGCAAGACTCTATGTAGAGGTGAATTTGGAAAAAGGTTTGTTAGAAGCTATTCAACTAACCCTCAACAATTGGTCAGACATTGAAAAGGTGGATTATGAGCAGTTGTCATTCAAATGTAATGCTTGTCATGAATATGGACACTTTGCTAAGAATTGCTCGCAGAACAAATCAAATCAACCAGGGGAGAGGGTCTAGGAGCAATGACAACAGCCAAAAAGGAAGAAGGTCATTGGGAAGGAAGTGGTTCAACAAAAAGATCAAATCCATGGGGGGGATCCATATCCTCCATCTCCTTATAACCCTCAATCATCAGTTGGAGGGGAAAGTGGGGTTAAATCAAACAAGAATGAGTATGCAAATTTATAAATATGGAGGAAAATACTGAGGAATCAAGAGAGAAGAAACAAAAACGATGAAGGAAGCAATTCAGCAACAGAGGCACTAGAGAAATCAAGGAACCCTCAAGAAGCTGCCCTCCCAAAAAATGGAGACCCAACTCCAAGTAAAATCTTATCTCGACCTATTTCAGGGATTCCATAAATTTTAGAGGAAGGAATCAAGAGGAATCGGGCGATGAATTTGAAATAGAGGTCACACAAAGTACAACAACTAAGAAAGTGGGGAGGAGATCTAATCACAATAGAAGAGAAAATGACGCAGATCGTGATGAGGAGTTAGGTATGCAAACCACAATGGAAGGGATATTTAAAAAGGATGGGAAACAAGGGAAATCCAATGTTCAATCTTCAAAGAGATCGTCTCAATCTTTATCTCATCCCTCTAAAGGGGGGCATCCAAATCTTCAGGTAAATAAGGAAATTAAAGTCTCCTAGAATTGCAGAGGATAAGGTAGTAAGGATAAGAAAAAAGCAATGGGAAAGTTGGTAAAAATAGAAAAATCTCAAATCCTTCTGGTCCTGAAGACAAAATTGAGGGAGCTTGAAGCTCTTCAAGAATTGCAACAAATTTGGAAGAAAAGTAATGGAATAACAATAAGTGTGAGATGGGCATCGGGGAGAATTTGTACTCTCTGGAACCGTGACATATTTCACCTGGAAGGATGTTTTAAAGCAACACATTGGATTATGTTCAAGCTAGTACATCTATCCATCTCTCTTCAGGTATGTCCTATCATATTTTCAATGTGCATATTCCAAAGAATTATTGGGAAAAAGTAGAATGTTGGGATTCTCTTTTGGGTCTGGGGGATTCTTAGTTTACTCAAAATTGTATTATAGCTGGAAATTTCAACACTACAATGCATTGGAGGGAAAAAAGGAGGGGGTTCCATTGCTAGGGATCCCTCGAGAGAAAAGATGGAGGATGTGATTTCCACTCTATACTTAATTGATTGTTCCTCTAGTCAAGGGAAAGTTTACTTGCAATAATAGGAGAGTTGGGCCAATGCACATTACAGCCAGGTTGGATCATTTTCTCATTTGCAACTCCTTTTTATCCCTCCCTGATTCATTCTCTTCCTCAATAATTACTTGGGTGTGCTCGGATCATCGTCCTATTTCTCTCTGTTTTGAAAAGGAATAAAACTTGGGACCTATCCCCTTCAGATTTAGTCCCCTTTGGATGGAGAAGCCAAATTTCTTCTCCCTTTTTTCTAGTACCTAGAGTCAATGGATTTATGGTTCCCCTGTGCATATCTGGGAACAAAAACTCAAATCATCTAAAGTTTCAATAAAACTTTGGGTTCAATATTTAGTCCTCCCTCCGAATATAGAAGTATTGGAGCATCAAAGGAGACTAGAACAAATACAAGACAAGATTGAGAGTAATGTTGTGCTACCAAAACTCTTAAAGCAATAACAAGTTGCCTATCAAAACTATATAAAGTCCTTGACAGATGAATAGTCCAGGTGGAGATTGAAGTCTAGATGTTTGTGGCTTCAAGCTAGGGATAAAAATACGTCTTTTTTTCATAAACATACTAAAGCTAGGCAATGATGAAATAGGGTCGAGGAGATCAAAACACAATTTGGAGAAGTGGTATCATATTTTGAGAAGATTAAAAAGTTGGCCACGTTACATTATAGCTAGCTATACTCAGAAGAAGGAGAGATGGATCAGGATTTATGTGAGAAATCATTATCTCACATACCTTCTAAAATAAAAGAGGAAGACAATTTGGAATTGAACAAGTCGGTCACAGAAGAGGAAATTCTTGTAGCCATCAATCAATTTAATCCTAACAAATCTCTCGATCCGAATGGTTTTACTATACATTTCTTTAAAAGGTGTTGGTCCATTATCAAGTTTGACTTCATTTAGATGATCCAATATGTGCATAAATCGTCTCGATTGGGGGGGAGCCACAAAATCCTATTTTTTGGCCTTACTTCCAAAAGAAAAAAGTGTCTCATCATTTGATGGATTCCGCCCTATATCTCTATGTAATGTCTCATAAAAAAAATTGGCGAAGATCATTGCAAATAAGTTGAAACCTTTTCTAAGTTCTCTAATCCTTCCCAATAAAGGGGGTTTTGTGGCAAATAGACAAATATGGGACAATATCATGTTCAATAGGCCATCCATTCTAGCTATAGACGAGGGGTAAAGGGTGTGGTTATTAAAATTGATATGGAAAATGCTTTTAATAGAGTCAATCACAATTTTCTCAAGGGGGTTTTGAAGCAATTTGGCTTCAACCAGACTTTCATTTCTTGGATTGGTGCATGTATTTGTAATCCACAGATTTCTCCTTTGGTTAATGGTAGGCCAACTCCCTTCTTCAAAGCTTCTCAGGGGATAAGGCATGGTTGTCCTCTCTCCCCACTTCTTTATGTTCTCTTGGTCGAAACACTTAATCGAAGATTAGAATGGGAGCGACACTCAGGAGAAATATTTGGGTTGTGCATTGCCATAGGTGTTAAAAGAATCAACCACTCTTAATTTGTAGATGATACCTTGCTAATGGGAGGGGCCTCTGAAATCATTTCCAGAAGATTTAAGTTGGTGTTTGATCAGTTCGCTCGGATTTCCGGTGGTCTAATTAATAAAAACAAGAGTCGGATATATGCTTGGAATGTTAATGCTCATATTCTAATAAGTATTTCCCACCTTCTTCAATTCCCATTCTTAGATGATTGAAAAACTTTTAAATATCTAGGTATGTCGATCCATTTGAAATCACTTCTAGGAGAATCCCAACATGTTATTTTGCAAAAAATCAAAGAGAAACTTGAAATTTGGGGAGCTTGTTGGTTGAATCCAGCATGTTGATTCGTGCTCATCAAATCAATGTTGTCCTCGTTGCCTATATTTAAATTTTCATCCATGTTGACTCCTATGGGAATTAAAAACGCTCTGGCCCAGGCCATTAGAAAATTTTTATGGCAAGGAGGAAAATCCAACACTAAACGATTTCATTTAGAAAATTGGAACTTGGTCAGGTCACCTAAGGGTCATGGGGGACTTGGAGTTAGAGATCCTGAATTGGTGAATATCACTCTTCACTCAAAATTATTATGGAGAATGGTGACAGGGGAAAATGAATGGTGGAAAAAGGCCTTGTTGAAGAAATACTTTTCAGGGGAAAGAAGAAGATGCCTTGCTGATCCCCCGAGTAGGAAGGTTGGTTCTCATATTTGGAAGTTGCTTTGGGCTTCCCTCGACCCTCTTATGCTACCGTCTCTCTATTGGGTCCCAAGAAATGGGAAGCTCATTATGGAAATATGGGATTCTTGGATCCTGCCCTCTATGTTAGGATCCCTCTTTTGACACCTTAAGGTAGTGGATGTTGACTCAACATAAGCTCACATTATTTGATATCTCTGAATGGAATTCTAATGGTGATTGGAAGGGATGGAATTTGGGAAATATTCCCCCCCACCTCAGCCATCAGGTCCAGAACCTTCTTCTTGTTCTTAAATGGGATGCCCCGGTCCATTTGCAGGTTCAAGATAGTAGAAGTTGGGGAGTGGTTGGTTACTCAGTAAAGGAAGGATACAAGGCTCTACTACTGTAGACCACTCTCCCAACAAAACATACTATGTGGAGGAATATTTGGAATAATGATGGGCTAAAAAAATTAATATCTTTTGTTAGATTCTTGCTCAAGGTAAGCTTCTTACAGGGGAAAATTTGATTAAAAGAGGGTTTTAGGGGGGCTTTCGCTGTGCTCTATGCAAGAAAAACTTGGAGAAAACTTAACATTTATTCATCGATTGTGAATTCTCCAAACATGTTTGGAAATCTGTATATGAGGAATTGTTTCATAATATAACATGGCCTTCCATTTGTAAAACTTTGCTGGGAAAGTGGGGGAACTTCTACCAGGGATCCTTTCAAGGCAAGTCAGTGTTTCAAATACTGTGGAAGGCCTCTCCTAAATATGTGTGTTGGAAAATTTGGCTCGCGAGAAACACACTTATTTTTAAAAATTAGCGTTCAACTCCAAGCTCTGAGGCAACACATCCCTTGGGACTAATGGATGAGTACTTCAACTAAAAAAGAATTAGGTTGGAGGAGCAACAAACTTTGGAAACAACAGAAGAATATTGGATGTCTCATTTGAATATATCTATCATATTAAGAGCTAAATCCTCTCAGAGATCATGCTGGGAGCTTCATTCCCCTTATTTGGATTTTTAGTCTTAGCTTTCTTCTCAATCCAGTTTTACCTTGTGTTTTGATGGGGCATCAAAAGGAAATCCAGGGGAGGCATGTGCGAGAGGGGTACTTTATGACCCTAGAGGAAATCAAGAATTGGACTTTTATTGGAATATCAATATCACCTCTAATAACAAGGTCGAAGCCTATGCAGTATATNGTTTTGATGGGGCATCAAAAGGAAATCCAGGGGAGGCATGTGCGAGAGGGGTACTTTATGACCCTAGAGGAAATCAAGAATTGGACTTTTATTGGAATATCAATATCACCTCTAATAACAAGGTCGAAGCCTATGCAGTATATTAAGGGGTACAATTGGCAAAACAAAGACAAATTTCCAATTTGAACATAGTAGGGGATTCCAAAAATACAATTAGACATTTTGTAATAGAATCTTCTCCAAAATACACAGGTTTTAAAATTCTAGTTGAGCGCATTAGGATTTCCTTGCTAAATCTCAATGTTCAATTCTATCATGTTTACTGTCAAAATAAAACAAAAGTGGATGCAATAGCGAACAAAGCCATAGGATTAGCGCCCCCCCCCCGTAATTGTTATGGTTTGGAAATTGGGTAGGGTCCCCTTAGAGAACGTGGTGTTCCTCTTCCTTCCACGTGGAGGAAACATGCATATGGAAATGCATAGTCTTGTCATGCTTGAAAGAACATACGAGTTCCGAAGAAGCATAGTGGAATAATATTTTTGTCTCGTGGCTGGAAGCGTTGCATAAAGGGGATGGTATGATCCCGGTACATCTTCGTTCCCAATTCGATGGATCTGATTAAGGAGTGGAGCATAGTCATTATGGAAGAACAAGGGTGCAGAGGGGAAAATACTATATAGAATGGTAAACTTGGGAGGGGTCGTCAACAATCTCGAGAATTCGCATGGCCATCCCGTGGGAAACTATCTGTCCATGGATTTGAAGGCATGCAGTGAACGTATTAACCATTTAGGGAATGATTTTATTGTTATTAATGGTGGAAAGTAAGTCTTGACGAGTTTATTGTTTCTTGGCTACTTAGAGGATATATTGGAGGATTGGATGGTGTGCTTGGTTTCTGGATTGTTCTTGCTTGATAGAGGATTTTATGTCGCTTCCTTCATGTGTTCCATGATATTGAAGGTAATTATTGCTTTCTGCATCCTTAACGTCCCCTCTCTAGTGGCTAATTGTTTGTCTCACAATTCTTTTGGTGCAATCTTGCTAGTAGATAGTGGTTTCTCTGGGGATTTCTCTGTTCATGGAAAAGTGTGGCCTATATTTTCATTCCTCATCTCGCTTAATTCTCAATTGTTGGATATCCTAGGAAATTGGAGCACTATGGATACTCATGATAATGAATGGCATCACAATGAGGAAATGGTGGAAAAATACTTTGAGGAAAGACAATGTTTTGTTATTCAGGTCAGTTCTCTTAGATCAATTGTTTCATTTACATTGGACACCCTCGTTCAACATAGGGTTATGGTGGGGTAACTTCAGGATGAAGTCGACTATTTGAGAAGCCAAATTGAATCACTTCATCTCCAACTAGATCATAGGAAAGTGGATCATGGGTATTCACACCCTAGCGGGAGTAACTGTGGCATGGTTGCTTCAAAGATGGGGCATATTCCAGATTTAAATGCCCATGTGGAGCCTTTTGAGGACATTGAGAAGCTAGGAAATGGTAGCAGACAGGATCTAGCTCCAGATCCTTGAGTATGTTTTGTTTTACAGTTTGTATTAACTGTATCTATTACCAAATTTATACAGTTCAACAGTAGTAGTATTAGACATTGGCTAAGACATAGTAGAAGGGAAAAATTATGGTTGATATAAGCTCTGACAAAGATGGAATTTTGTTATGATATTTGGCTCTTTTTGTACTAAGTGCTTTCGACCACGTCCTTTTTAACGAATAAAAATCCACTAGCTTCTGTGGATAAACAAAAACAAAAACTATACTCATATTTATAGAGAGCACAACAATATTTCAAATCATCTCTCAAAAGAAGGACTTCAAGTAACTGAACTTTATGGTTTATGGGAAGAAATACAAGATGGTCATACAATAGTTTTACATAAGTTTTTATTTAATGATTTTTGAACTCCTTTTGAACTAATAATTTGTAAGTACATGAGAATGTTAAGTCTATTGTTTGTTTTCAATTACTTGATATATGGTATACTTGATATTATGAAGGTTGTGGATCTTTATGATCTATTGTGAATTTTTTTGAAGAAATCTATTTTTCGATGATCTATTTTGGACCGTGCCTAGGATATTTGAGTATTGTATTTTTGTTTATCTCAATGATCTAGGAGGATCTCGGTGGCCACCCATCTTTTTAAACTGGCTTAAAACAATTTTTTGGCAACTTATTATTTTTAGCAGTTTTTCAGTTCCTGAACTTCTGGGGCCATTTTGAGGGCCTAAATGATGTTTTTTCGTGATTAGACACATCAATGATGGCCAATGGCTCTAATTGAGCCCCCTAAATGAAGCTCCTCATCAATACCCTTCCAACGAGCCATCGTGCACCCTAAATGGAGATCCTATGCAAAAGTTATGACTTCAAGAAGTTGATGTACTAACTTACTCCAACGGGGCCCACGTGACTTTTGGCGCTTCATCTCCTAGGGTTAGGTTTTTGGATGTATAGGGTTTTGGAATTCATGTTTACTGTAAAAAATGCCTTCAGGGCCTCATTGTACTCATCTTCTTGCGAATGAGCGTAGTCGTCACATCTCTTCTCAGAGATAAGTTGCCACCATTCTAGCAAGCTTGTTTTCAGTCTGCATTTTACAGTTTTTCAGCATATTCCTTATTTAATAAAAGTCAAGTTTTACTGTATCTTTGTTATTTTTCACTGTGTCCCTGTGTTAATATTACAAATTTGTGGTTTCATTTCGTTCCTCTTATAAATCCGGATCAGTGGTATCATAGCGGTCTGCTCGTCATTTTTTTTAATGCATGTCCCCGACGTGGTCAGGGTATAGAGAGTTGGGTCTTGAGCTTGTTTCTCTTGATGAAAACTGCTCTTGCACACCCAAGAAACCGTCCATGGCGGGTGAAAAGAAAGACGATGGGACAGGAGATCCTTTCAAAATGTTGCTCGAGGAAGCCCTTGAGCGAAAAATGAACGATATGATGGACAACTTTGCACAAATCCTTCGACGACTGCCGACAAGCGACGCATCCACCTCAAGCAGAGGCGTCGCCCCCTTCAAGGTACATATCAATTTTGATATTCCTATATTTGAAGGTAAAATATATGCGGATGTCGTAGATAAATGGTTAAACCTTCTATAAGGGTATTTTTCTATCCACAACTTTTCTGATATAGAAAAAATTACATTTGTGCTCCTCAAGGCTATCCCCCATGTCAAAGATTGGTGGGAGACTTTTTATGAGCAAAAGGAAATAGAGGGATCCAAATTATTTGCAGTTGCACCCACTTGGGGTTCCTTCAGGGATGTTATTAAGGAACAATACTACCATGTTGGAAGTTATGACAACTTCTATACAAGATGGACCACACTACGGCATGAAAAAGACCAAACAGTGCCAGAGTTCACTAATGTCTTCCATACCTTGCGCACTAAGTTGGGTATGAAATATTATGAGTGACATCTGGTGCTCAAGTACCACGAAGGTTTGCATAGATACATCCATACAAAAATGGAGTTTTTGTACATCTCATCCTTGGGCACGACCTATCGATATGTCGTCAAAATCAAGCAGAAGTTGATACAAAAGATGCGGCAGTTTGGGTCTAGGAACCCCTCACAGTAGAAGCAGGGCAAGGGAAACCCCAACCTGCAGAACAAAGGACATAGCAAATATGGGCAACCTCATGACAACTAGTCCAAGCCGCAAGCAAAGAAGGATAATGCGAAGACGAAGAAAGATACTGGGAAGTGGTGTGACTTCCATAACAACCCCTAGCATAACACTGTTGATTGCCGCTCAAAGTGGTCATTGGTGGCTGAGGTAAAAGCCTCTAAATCAGATGCAGGTTCTAACTCTGAGTTAGAACCAGAAAAGGGAGACAAATCATTGACACGGAATCTAGTGCCACCATTGCCACTACCAAGATCCATCCTGATGAACCTGATGAGCCAGAGGAAGGCAAGTGCCTCTTTGATTCACAGATGTGGGTAAAAGGCACTCCATTGCACTTCATTGTTGATAGCGGTAGCCAGAAGAACCTCGTCTCAGCAGAGGTCGTCAAGCGGCTAGCCCTGTCAATAATGCCACACCTACAATCCTACACCATCAGATGGCTCTGTCAAGGAAGCGATCTTCGCGTTAGCCAACATTGTCGCCTGTCGTATGACATCAAGCCATTCAAAGACGAGGTATTGTGTGATGTTTTTCTCATTGAAGTTTGTGATGTTCTTTTGGGCCAACCTTATTTATGGAAACGTCATGTTGTATATGAGTCTAGGCCTCACAGTGTTATTATTACTTTGAACAGGAAATTTAATAGGATACCTGAGGTAGTCCCACCTAGTGCTATTTCCTTGATCTCTGCCAAACAATGCAGGAAGGTCATTTCTCAGACCGGGAAGTTTGTCTTCTTTGTGATTCACTCTCAGAGTGAGCGAAAGGTTGCAGCCACATCCACGGCCTCCGCGACCGACCTCTCCATGCAACATAAGCAAGTGGATAAGGTCGTGGAAGAATACAAATACATCTTCTCATCACTTACTGGGGTACCTCTGCACTATCGGGTCAAGCATCCCATTGATTTGACCGTCGACGCACCACTACCCAATGGGCTAGTCTATCGCCCTCTCTACTAGAAAATGAGGAGATCAAATGTCAGATCCAAGAAATGCTCTACAAGGGGCACATTCAACCCATCTCATCACCTTGTGGAAGCCCAATCGTGATGGTGCAAAAGAAAGACGGGACTTGGCGACTATGAATTGATTACCAAGCCATAAATAAAATCACAGTCAGGAACCAATACCCGAGTCCTCAAATCGATGATCTCCTTGATCAACTCAAGGGGGCCAAATACGTCAGTAATATTGATTTGACTTATGGCTACCATCATGTCCCAATAGAACAAACGGATGTATGGGAAACTGCCTTCAAGTCAAAAGAAGGTATTTTTGAATGGTTGGTCATGCCCTTTGGTTTGAAAAATGCCCCAACAACTTTTATGAGAATGATGGACTATATCTTGCGGCCTTTCACTAATTCTTTTGTGGTGGTGTATATGGATGACATCCTCGTCTGCAACAAGCCTTGGGCATAACAATTGCAACATATTCAGTAGGTTATGCAGACTCTGCAACAACACAAGCTATATGCCAACTTGGAAAAATGCTCCTTTGACACCGACATGGTCCAATACCTAGGCTACATTGTTGATGCGCATGGTGTGCATGTCGATCCAACCAAGATCCAAGTCATTCGTGACTGGCCAACCTCAACCACGCTCACTGAGATTTAGAGCTTCTTAGGCCTTGCCAATTTCTATCGCAGGTTCGTGTTGGGATTCTCCCATATTGTATGGGCCCTCATCCAAATAACCAGGGGTGGTGGTAAGGAAAAAATTGTGTGGGGCATGTCCCAACATAAGCATTCGATGATCTGAAGCAACGCTTGTGCTCCGCCCCAGTGCTTTCATTACCTGACCTGCAACAACCCTTTGAGATCTAGACATATGCTTCAAACTATGTTGTGGGCACAACCATCACTGAACACGACCACCCCATGCCCTATCATAGTGAGACACTATCAAATGTCATATGTAAATACCCTACTTACGACAAAGAAATGTACTACATTGTGCAAGCATGTCGTTAGTGGAGGCATTACATTCTCGAGAAGGAGACAATCTTCCACACTAATCATAAGTCGCTGCAGTTCATTCAGACACAAGGAAAATTGCAGAATGACCACTATCATAAGTGGTCCACATATTTGCAGCAGTTCCACCTCAACATCAAGTATAAAATATAAAGTAACAACCGAGTCGCTAATTACCTCAGTCGACCTCCAGTCGCGACACTCACCACAATGTTCAATTCTTGTGGCCATGAGACCTCCATATGGCCCCACCTCTATGAGACAGATCTTGACTTTTCCAACACCTACTAGATGTTGGGTGCAAACACAACTGTCACTAATTTCCATCTTTAGGATAGGTTGTTGTGCCATCTAGGCCATGTCTGTGTTCCATCAAGCGAGCAAGCGAACTTGATTTGGGAATCCCACTACAGTCAGGTGGTAGGACACTTCGACGTAGAAAATACAGTGGCAGTGCTGCAACGCCATTTCTACTAGCCGAAACTTCGATAGGATTCCAACAAGTATATTTGGTCATGCACTGCTTGCACTATTGCCAAACCAACCACTAAGAAACATGGCCTATACATTCCTCTGCTTACTCCTGACAGGCCTTGAGAATCCATCTCAATGGACTACATGTTGGGCCTTCCATCCACCAAGCGGGAAATGACCGTGTTTTTGTGGTTGTTGATCGCTTTTCCAAGATGGCGATTCTGGCTACCTACAAGAAGAGCATCACAACGAAGGCCACTGTTAAGCTCTTCTTTGAATGAGTGTGGGTACACTTTGGGATCCCACAAACCATTATCTCAAATTGGGACAGTCAGTTCCTCATCACATTCTGGTCGAGCCTCTGGTCACTGTTGGACACCAAGATCACCAAGTCCATTGTTTTCCACCCCCAGATGGATGGCCAGACCGAGGTCGTCAACCGGATGATCATGCACATCCTATGCATGTGCAATTCCAAGCACCCCTACACCTGGGACTTGGGATGAGAGTCTTCCCTATGTTCAACACAACTACAACAAAGCCATATATAGCTCAACCGACCACAACCCCTTTCAGGTGGGGTTGGGATTTCAACCATTGAGTCCCATGGATGTTGCACTACCCCTTACGGCCACCCAGGCAGACTCGTCGCATGCTCCAAATGGAGTTGACAAAGCCACCTGGTTCATTGAGCAGATCCAACACATCCATCAATAGGTTCATGATATTTTAAAGAAGTCCAATGCCAAGTACAAGCAACACCATGATCAACATCGGGTACCACACCAGTTTCAGGTGGGAGACAATGTTTGGTTGCACTTGCAGAAAGAACACCTTACAGGGCCTCATCGGAAGCTTCGTCCACTTTGTTATGGACCCTACACCATCACCAAGGTTGTGGATGACAATGATTTTGAGCTCAACCTTCCCCCCTTCCTTGGCTTGCACATAGTGTTCAATGCAAACCTCCTTCGGCCTTATTTTCCACCATTATTGGACACCTCGGAGAAAACAAAACAATTGACACCAACAGAGCTCAAACCTGACTGCATGGAACATGCATCCACTGATCAGATCATGGACACATAGGTCAAGGGCACTCGCCAATAGAGGATCCAACTTTATCCGGTTGTCAAAGTAGGACAACTCCTGCACTAAGGCAAGTGGCTCACCTAGGCCTAAATTCAGCAAAAAATTCTCATCTGATGGGGGCACTCAACGAAATGGATACCATTGCTTCCTCAAGGGGGAGGATTGATCCAGGAGGATCTCAGTGGCCACCCACCTTTTCCAACTGCTCAAGACGATTTTTCATAAACTTACGATTTTTAGCAGTTTTTCGATTCCTAAACTTCTAGGGCCATTTTGAGGGCCTAAACAATGTTTTTTCGTGATCAGGCACCTTAGTGATATGTATAGGCTTTGATTGAGCCCCCTAAATGAAGTTCCTCATCAATACCTTTCCAACGAGCTATCGTGCGCCCTAAACGGAGATCGTATGCAAAAGCTACGACATCAGGAAGTTGATGTACTAACTTACCCCAACAGGGCCCACATGACTTTTGGCACTTCATCTCCTAGGGTTATGTTTTTGGATGTCTATGGTTTTGGCATTCATTTTTATTGTAAAAAATGCCTTCAGAACCTCATTGTACTCATCTTCTTGTGAATGAGCGTAGTCGTCACATCTCTTCTCAAAGATAAGCTGCCACCATTCTAGGAAGCTTGTTTTCAGTCTGCATTTTACAATTTTCAACATATTTCTTATTTAATATTATAAATCTGTGTTTTCATTTCGTTCTTCTCATAAATCCAAATCACTAAAAAACAAAAAAAAAAATTATTTCTTGGAAAAAGAATGTTCATGTAAGAGTGAACACATATGGGGCAAGTCAACAGGTTCTTAACAAGTTGCTACTAATATATTTGATTGTGAGTTGTTGCACAATTATTGAATCCTTGCATCTCCAAAGTGTGGGTCATCAGTGTCGTTCTATGTGTTAAAAAAATTTTAATCATAAAGTCCCAAGTATCTCACATTTGGCTAATTATGTTTTGTTCTAATTGTTATAAGGTTAGACTATCATGTCACGGCGTTGGTTAATGCAATTCTATGTATATAATGTTTTTAATAATAAAGTCCCAAAGTATCNTTTTAATCATAAAGTCCCAAGTATCTCACATTTGGCTAATTATGTTTTGTTCTAATTGTTATAAGGTTAGACTATCATGTCACGGCGTTGGTTAATGCAATTCTATGTATATAATGTTTTTAATAATAAAGTCCCAAAGTATCTCACATTTTCCAAATGATGTTTTGTTCTAAGGGTTATGAGGTTAGATTATCATATCACAATGTTGGTTAATACTGGTTAATTACATCTTATTATCTTCGATGTTAATAATAATTAATAACATCTTATAATATATGTCATTTATAACATGAGTGAAGTACATGAATTTCGTGAGATGAGCTTGTTGACATTTGGAATCCGTTATCCTCATTGTATTATTTAGAAATCTCAATTTCATAAGAGGATAAGAAACTTGAATTTTATAAGATAAGCTATGTAATACTTTGAATCTTCTATTTTTTGTTTTTTATTTATACAATTTGTTATATCTCAATCTTGATGTCAATTGGGTTTAGCTCGGGTGGTTGGGAGGAATGATTATTATCCTCTCCACTTAGGTTCAATTCCCACAAGTGACATGTTGAGCTTATGACAAGTATATTGTTGTAATGGCTTCGAGCCCTGTTGTTATATCGTTTAAAGAGTATTTACTTATGTTTTTGCATTTTCTTTCTATATAATTTCATTAACTTGTGTAACGTGTGAGTGATCTTGCTTATACTGTTAATATATGGTTTTTTAGTTGATACCCACTTACCTAATATTCAACATTTTTAATCAAACTTTTCTTAAAAAACAAGTATCGACCATTAATTTGTGTTAGTTTACAATTTGGTACAAATTGAATTAACATTATAGATAATCTCAATACTATAAGATGAATCAACAATTTGCATTTTAGGCAAATTGATCTTCAATGGTCAGATCGTTTATACACGGTGGATAGACAATGCGCCAAGTACCACGCAACTCATCAATGTTTTTTTATCAAGTTTTAATCATTGACATAGGAAAAGGTTACCCGCAGGATGGAGGCAAATGTTGTTTTTCTGGTGCAATCGGAATAAAATTTTGTTTTTGATAATGGATCATTGCAATCAAGAGCTTTCTCTATTCTTACTGCTGAAAATTGTTTGATCATTAACAAGTTGTAACGTTTGGAAGACACGTCTATTATGATAACAGCCGTTAAAAAGAATGAAAATATCAATAATGTATTTTTATATTATCTAATATAAATGAAATTTCTTTGACTAGAAAAATCTTGAATAGACATGTCACATAAATATACTTTTTTACATACAAGAAGATATCCACATTTACATGTCCAATTAATTTGGTTTATTTTTAAGCCACGCTAATTGAATGCCATGTATTAGTATGTACATTTCATTATTCAATTGTAAATTGTGTTATTCATAATTCTTTTACAAACTAAAACATTAATTTAAAAATTCTTTGAAATTATGTTTTTTTGGAATTGTAGTGGCTTTCCATGGCTCAAAATTTCTGTGATTAATCAAAGTTGTCCATTCCATAGCTGGGAATTAGCGAACAGGCTACAGGCCTGAGACGAGAGCCGAGCCACGCCGAGGAGCGCTCTACGACCTCTGCCGAAGGGGAAGAAACCAGTGGAGGATCCGGTGCTCGACTTCCTTTGCAAGGTAGCGTCGGTGTTGGACATCAGGTCCAGGGGCGCGCTGTGTTTTTTAAAATACGCAGGATTTCAAAGGGAGCGCTGAGAGCAAGCCAGTGCTCACCCTTTTGACCAAAGGGAGCGCCAGGCCCATAGTGGACTTTAGCGCCGCTCGTTTTTTTGCCTCGACGCACCCGTATACAGCCAAAGGAGCGCTGACAAATGAAGATCAAAGAAACACGCCCCTGAGTCCTCTGCGCCCTCCCGTCCACCCTGCGACTTTCCTCCAGACCATGGCTGCCTCCGGAGGTTCTAGCTTTCAGAACCACGATAGTTGCTGGCCCCAAATGCCCTCCATCCGTGACTCAACAAAAGTTTGTAAAGAAATTGGACACAATCCCTTCGGTCTCCCTCCCGGAAGAAGAAACCTACAAAGCGACCTTGAATCTGGCTGAGAGAGGCCTCATAGGACAGTTCACGGGCCTCTGGCCCTCACCCAAAACGGTGGAAGAGTGGACTCAAAGGAACTGGAAGCCATTGATCAAAGAAGGAATCAAAAGTTTTTTTGTAGGTAAGGTTTTCTTTGTGTTTGTTTTTGAAAACCCGAAAGACAGAGGAGTAATTTTCAAGAATGGGCCATACTTTATGGGACCCCAGGGCCTTTACCTAAACAAATGGATGCCAGATTTTGATCCTACCCAAGATGTCCCTTCTGCTGTCCCG
>ML789896.1:278754-293654 GCA_009831015.1 Picea engelmannii | reverse complement strand
CATCACTGATCTGAGTAGCTTCACTAATATAGGTGCCCCAATCAATGAAAATTGCTTTGAATGCATTCCAATTGTTCATACACGATATAAAAGGAGCTCCATATTCTCACATCCCTCTTACATTAGACCTATCATATAAAATCACAATTTCAAACGTTAATTCACCTCGAACCCTCTTTGTAAACTGCATTTTTAACACCAAAAAATATTAATTTCACATCTCATATTAATAAAAAACTATATTTTCACATCAATATAGTTCATCACCACAATTATAAAACAATATATTCCAAAAAAAAACAATATAACCACATTTATAAAACAAACATATTCCAATCACCACATTTATAAAACAAATATACTCAACTACACAATATAACTACCTACTTTTTGCATCTTTAAAGATAATTACCAATTTATATATTACACATATTTAATAATTATTCTAACTTTTAAATTATACACAATTAATTATTCTAACTTACTCTATAATTACTTTTTACATGAGAGAAAGGTGCTAAGTAGTTATAGTACTTATTCCAATAATATAAATCCATTTTTGAAGATTTATGTAAGATTTTGAAGATTTACTTAATATTTTCCTCTCCTAAAATCCAAGGGGCATAGATTGACCAAGGAGCTTCTTGAATATTCTAAGCGGCATATTTTGACCAAAAGAGCTTATGAAATATTTTAGCAATTATTTTGTATTAAAGTATCCATCGAAAGTTCAAACTATGTCCACATGAAATTGAATTTTGCCCTCTACATAACATGCACATCTTCTCGAAGTAAAGAATCACGCGATATTAGAATATTCTATATGGAGATTTCTTCACCTCGAAGTCGCCGACTTCTTTTTTTTTTTAATTACATTTTCCCTCTTTTGTGGAATTGGCTCAATTTTCTAGAATTTTCTAGAATATATCATTTTGAGATTTTACAATAAAATTAAATGTGTTTGAGAATTCAATAAAATATTTATTAATTAATTTATATAATTGGAGTTAAACGTAGTATTATTATTAATTTCGATATTTAATATTTTTAATTTAAATTTGTAATTCCAATTTTTGTATAGCAAAAATCACATTTTGTATATCATTTTTATTTTTAATATTAAATATTTAATTTATGATTATTACTTAAAATTTAAATTTATAATGTTAAGAACATGTGTTTCCTCTTAAGAGGTTACAGGTTCAAATCTAGAGGGGGCAGGGTATGTATACCTTCGTAGACTTTACTAGTCAAATCGTTGGACGGAGGGGGGTCCCTTGTCCCACAAACAAGGGGGTCTCATACACCAATTTGGTGTGCTAGCTTGGTCGTGACATTAAAAATAGATTATTATTATTATCAAAATTACATTTTAATTTAATTATTATATTAATATAATTGTTTTATTGTTATTTTTTTATCCTTTTATACATAAATGGTTAGCTTTGTATTAAAAACAAATTTCAATGGGCTCCCTGACATGTAGTATATATAGAAATTTCCAAAGTCTATTGCAAGGGCTTATCAACCCAGATTCAAAAGTCATTAGTCTATTTCGTCGGATATCTAAGAAACTATATTCCATAAGCTCTTACATGAATATATTCGTACAAATTGTTCGCATAATAATCGATAAAAGCAAAACATGATTATGTTGGATTTTGAGTTCGATTACTTGTCACCATTGGCTTGGCTGTTGATGGAGTCTTTTTCTTCTTCCCAACTACTATCCAAACTTCATTGACATATGGTTGAGTCGTTCTTCTTCTTTAGCCTCATCTGCCCAACTTGTCGATCGCTGGGAGCTTGGGTGAACTTGACTTTCTTTACAATTTTCTACTTTCAAATAAGGAACTAGATCTGGTTGATTCTAAGGGTTCTCTTGAGAAGACACACTATTGGATTGGGGTTTCGGATCTAGGGTTGTTGAAGATATCATGTTGGTTGGAAATGGATGTGATGGGGGATCTGCTTATGAAGACTTGATTATCTAATGTTCTTCATTAGAGCCGACCCACCAAATTGATTTCCATTGATGCTTCCCGTTCTTCCTAGTCCCTTTGGGGCATTGTGCTGCAATATGACGTGTTTCATAACAAGATCCACATCACAAAGAAACTCTTTCATAATCTAGCTTTTGAGACCAAGAATAATTTTTACCTATCAAAATAATTTCTATTGGAAACCCTTTACTGAAGTCCCCTTCCATGCAGATTTGAGCATATGTAGATATGTTGTGCCTCTTGGTTTCACGACTTGCAAAGTGGAACTTTCCTAAAGTAGAACCGATAGCCTCAAGAGAGGGTAAGGCTCGAAAATGCAAGGGTAGATTTGAGAGTCTCACCTAAATTGGGGTAGAGGAGAGAATTTTAGTCAAAGGATTGAAAGAAGGAGTGGAGGGTTTCATGCACAAACCTGGATTTCCCCAAAACCACAGACCTGAGTTGAAAATCAAATCCCTATCTTCCTCCATGTCAAACTCAACAATGAAGAAACCTTTTGCACAAGGATAAATGAAAGCTTATTTTTGCATGATTGAGATCCAAGAAGAAGAAATCCAATCGTTGAGATCTGCTAACCTTGGCCATAAACCACTGAAACGACAAACCAAACCCACTGATACGAAATACTCTTCATCATCATCAACATCTTGTCCTATGGGAGTGGTAATTGATGGAGTTTCCTGAACCAGAAAAGAGGAAGAAGAGGGAACAAAATCTTGTTGGAGGACATTGCAGAATGAGGAGTGAGGGTGAATACTAGGAAAACCATGTGCCGACGGCTTGCATGCAGACACAGAAGGAATTGCTCCACGACTTTGAGCACCAACATAATCGGAAGTGGGTCTGCCATGACTATCGAGAGAGATAAAACGCAAAAAGAAGCACTGGACAAGGTCGAGGAATAACTACGAACAACTAAGGTTTAAACCCTAACAACTATGACTATACACAAAAGTGACTCATTAATCTCAAATGTATTAAATATTAACAATGAATGGTAAATTTTTTGAAAGTGTAAAAAATGAAATTTGTAATTTCTAGATATTTCATCTTTCTAAATACTTAATAAATTTATGATTGAGATGAATGTAAACTAAGATAAAAATATTTTTGAAATTTCATCATTTACTTCTATATTTTGTATTATTGTTTTATTATTTGATGACAAATATTATATATTGATCTAGACTTTTACAAATACAATAATATTTAAACTAACTCTATATTTCACTTGATCTAGACTTTTACAAATACAATAATATTTAAACTAACTCTATATTTCTCTCTAGTAAAGTGCCAAGCTTTCCTTACACTTACTAAGATTCTTATTACTTTGATTGAATCCCTCAAGATTTCACCTCTTTGTTACTTCGATCAAATCCCCTAAGTTTTTGAGTTTTCTTATTGGAGTATATTTTACTATTTGCACTGCCATTTATATTGAAGTGATATGCACTTCTCAAAACTCCACTTTAAGGTTGGTTGTGCAATTAAAGAACAAAGTTAGCGATATCACAATTGGCTCTTTCTTTATGTTAGTAGAATGGTGATTTTCTATGTTTAGTCTTGCCATTTCGAATGATGTGAAGCTTTTAGATTTGATTTTTGAAATGCTAGTTGGGTGATTTTTTTTATTCAGTGTTTGTAAATAAAAATTGGTTGAGTTTTAAAAATTAGTGTAAATCTATTTTAATCTCTTATTGTACTTCCCAGGCAGTATACATAGTGATGAGTTCACTTTGACTATTCTATTAATTTGGGTTGACTTTAAAAATTTCGTAAAAAACTTAATGTGTAACATAACAAACTCAAAATTTTATTTTTTAATATGTAAAAAAAACTGAATTTTCTTACATTTCATTGGCTGATAACTTTATAGTGTTATTGCAACCTTCACGTAGTTCGAGATCAGAATTAACTCAATGACATGACAGACTTGATAAGGGTAAGTTAAATTTATATTTTATATTTATATTTAATAATTTTATATTTATATTTAATGGATTATAAGCCGTCAAATTACCGCTGAGCCAGGGGAACACGTGTCTGCCACACGCCTATACGTCTCTCTTCTTAGTGTAGGGCCCGCGACCAAATCACCACCACGCAGTATAAAATATTTCATGAGACACCGACATCGGCGTGGGAAACTGGTTATTCCACTTTCGTTTTTTTCCCACCACATAATTAGATTTGAAGACAATGTATCACAAAAGAATTAACAAGGCAACGAGTACTGCCTCCTGGTCAAGTTTTCATGGCAGATTGAGGAGGCAGTACGCGCAGCCTCGCTGCCTTGTTTATTATGCATTAAGAAGATCAAATATTTTGAGGTATAAACTTTGTTTAGAGTGCACATATATATGGAAATGTTTGCAATTTCAAGGATTGATATCTTTTGACACTTCATAGATTTGAGGCTAACATGAATTTACACTGAGATTATTTCATTTTTCATTCATTATGTCTCTCTTGCACACACATTATTATTTTTTTATTTTATCGAAACTCAAAAGAGGGATTATATTATAAAAATAAGGCTGCACTGAGGTAGCTACTGAAGTTTACAACAAAATAGATCAAAAAGAGCTTCAACTACGAGTCTGATTTCTACATATAACATTCGGCTGAGACTTTTAGGATTGAACTAGACTTCCAAGTATTTCCACTAGTTGCTATCCTAATATACTAGCCTAGCAGAAAAACATAAATAAAACACATTCAACATTTAAAAGTGAACACCATCCCGAGCTTCTCCTTCCTCCGTCGGTTGAGGAGGATTGAATTTTTCTTCAATGTCCACGGGATCCCAACCTTGGCTTACTGTTTCATCTTCCATTGCTCCCTGCGACCCTTCTCCCTGATTGTTTGGTGCCAATGAACTAGAATTCATATGCAACGCAGTCACCAGGGATCTCATACGCTCACATTACGCTTTCATATTGTCAACTCGAATACTTTGATGGTGAGTGAGGGCCATCACCTAAGGAATGAGTAACGAGCTTATCGCTCCATTCAAACACAAAGATCCTTGTTGAAGAGATTTGGCCTTCTTGGATCACATGTCCGCTTCAACATTGAGACCTCACTTGACATGGAAGAAACAAATTTGCTCGAATGAATGAACCAATCGTTTAATTCGCTTTAGGAGGGAGACTAATTTGGCTTCCGAAGGATTTCCCTTATCAATTACAACTTGGATTATAAACAACAAATCTCCAAACACCATAATTCGTGTGATTCCATCCTCCTTTGCCAAGTTGAGACCACACCACAATGCACAGGGTTTTACCAAATTATTAGATACCATCCCCAATCCCCAAATATAATTATTGATTTCATTTCCTCCGAGATCCTGAATAATCCCGTCACCACTCTCATGCACACACATTATTAAGACATTCGATAAAATTAAAAGTTATTAACTTTATTTTATCCAATTTATGTTTTCTTGACGTGAGAAATACATTATGATACACATCATCTCCCTCGTATTAAATTAAATTGTAGAATCTACCTCTTAAAACAATCATGATGATCTTCGGAAGCTAAATTCACACTAATCACTTTTTAAGAAATGGACTTACTAACTAAAACTTTGTTTATTATTTTATATTTTGACACAAGCATATATATATTTATTATTGTATATACTGTATTTCAATATTAAAACTTTATTTTATTTTAAATCTATTCAATTTTGACTATTTATTATTGTATATACTGTATTTCAATATTAAAACTTTATTTTATTTTAAATCTATTCAATTTTGACTTTACTTGTAATCGTTWTAGTAAGTTTGTTTTTTTTGTTTTTTTTTATAAAATACTTTCYCAAAAACCAAATATTATTGTATATATATATTTTTTTATAAAATACTTTTCAAAAAACAAATATTATTGTATATACTGTTTTTCAATATTAAAACTTTATTTTATTTTAAATCTATTCAATTTTGACTTTACTTGTAATCGTTTTAGTAAGTTTGTTTTTTTTTTTTTCAAATACTTTCCCAAAACAAAAATATGAACCATGATTTTCTTTAAATGAAGACTCTCGTTTTTTGTTTGAAGAAGTGGGGCCATTCTCTATGGAGCATATCGCTGTGACGTTTCTTAAATAAATAAATGACAATCCCCAACCGACTACATAACTTTAATAAATTAATGTTTAAACTTGAAATCCTATGTGTTGTTCCACGGGTGTTTAGAAGACTTTTCATAATTGTATACGTTGCGTTAGTGAACTGATAGCTATAATTTTCAAAATTTGCAATGAATGCACACGGAAGCATAAATAAATCTAAAATAAAAGTAATCGGACTGTCAAATTCCAAATGCTCCGGTGTCAATTCGATATTTCCAAACTCTTTAGTGGCCGCACCTTTGACACATGACGAGGATTCCAATTCGATATTTCCAAAGAACCTCGCTGGAAAATGAGGTTCTCGAATCCCGCGTTTCGACCCTTAGGACCTGTCTGCAGAGCTGCGAACAAATGGACTGACATTGACAAGTAGGTATTGGTAGGTCAAGGGACCGACTATGTTGGGTTACATTATAACACATCCCCGTGTTCTTTTTATAACCAATTACAATAATTCATTATCGAAAATAAAATAACATATAAAATAAAATCTTCCGCTTTAGTTATATTTTCGAAGCCAGTTTTACGTATTCTCGCTTTCTTGCTTTCTCTCCGACTTCTTTTAAATATACGCTGCAAAATTGATTCAATTCCTTTACGAGCGCAAGGACACTGGGAATAATTAACTCCGCCATTAATCTTTTGCTCAACCTTTCTCAGGCTTTCCGACGGATCCGTGAGAAGAGAGAGTTTGTCGTGCTGGTAGGGTTCTTCCAGCTCTCGCGCGATCCCCCTCCTCCCTTGGACCAGCGATGGGATCCATGGGATGGGAGAACAATTACTGGATCTGGGACGCCGTCTTCGTCCCCCGTGTCATGGGCGGCCTCATGGTCATGGCTGCCCTGCTGGGCCTCTCCACTGGCTACTTCGGCGCACTGCCCGTCCCGGGCCTTCCCGCGGCCCTGCTGCCGTCGTCGTTCGGGCTGTTCCCCAGGCGAAAAGGCGGTAAGAAGAAGGTTAGGGTTTACATGGACGGATGCTTCGACTTGATGCACTACGGCCACGCCAATGCTCTCAGGCAGGCACGCGCGCTCGGTGACGAGCTGGTCGTTGGCGTCGTCAGTGACGAGGAGATTATAGCCAATAAAGGACCCCCGGTCTTGTCCCTCGAAGAAAGGTATTTTAAATGGCTGATCGCTAAATCTTTAGAGGAAACTAAACCGACAYTCGTAATTATCTTCGTAGCTGAAATTCGAGACTAAATTGGAGTCATCCTGTTAGATCTCTAGAGAAATTCACTTTTAAATTTAATGTTTATTGTTATTTATCTTAAGAGCAAATTTTGTTAGGGGAAATTTTCTTGCAATTTAGCGCAGGAGGTCACTGTTTAATGTTACAATATTCATTTGCAATTTAATGGAACGTTAGTTTGTGCTTTTAAGAAGGCAAATTCGAATTTAGCTTTACAATTAGGTGCATATCAGACTAACAGTCTACACGGCAAATTATGGCTGATCGCTAAATTTTTAAAAGAGAATAGGCAGACACTCGCAATTATCCTGGTAGCTAAAATTCGAGAGTAAATTTGAGGCATTCTGCTAGATCGATAGAGAAATTTACTCTTTAATTTAAACCTTATTGCTAATTATCTCAAGAGCAATTTTTCTTGCAACAGGATGTCGCTGTTTAAGGCTACAATGTTCCGGATAAATTTTCTGTTTAAATTAACGTTACCTTTTATGTTTTTAAGAGGGTGAATTCGATTATACTTTTTCAATTAGGTACATAACAGGGTAGCAGTCATACCTATATTTATTTTCCAGGAAATGTATTTTTAATGGTAAATAATGCCCAATCGCTAAATCTTTAGAGTAAAGAGGAAGACATTTGCACTTGTCTTCGTAGCTGAAATTCAAGAGTAAATTGGAGTCGTTCTGTTAGTTTTATGATTTTAAGAAGGCTAATTCGGATATATTTTTATAATTGAGCACATAACAGAGTAGCAGTATTTAAAACTAAATTTATTTTTGAAGAAAGGCATTTTATACGGCAAATTATGCCTGATCGCTAAATCTTTAGAGGAAAATAGGCAAACACTCCTAATTATCTATTCGCAGCTGTAATTCGAGAGCAAAGTGGAGGCACTCTATTAGATCTTTCCAGAAATTCACTCTTTAATATAAACTTTATTCTTAATTATCTTAAGAGCTAATTTTGTCAGGGCAAATTTTCGTACAATCTCGGGATTTGTTTTTACAGGAGGGCACTGTCTAACTTTAGAATGTCCATGTCCCGGAGAAATTTGACGTTTAATGTAACGTTATTTTTATGTCTTTAAGAAGGTGAATTCGAATATATCTTTACAGTTACGTACATAACAGAGTAGCAGTAGTTATAACTGGATTTATTCTTGAAGAAAAGTATTTTGTACGAATAGTTATGGCTGATCGCCAAAATTTTTGAAGTAAAATTGGCAGACATTCGAAGCTGTCTTCGGAGCTAAAATTCGGGAGTAAATTGAAGGCATTCCAGATGTCTAAAGAAATTTACTCTATAATTTAAACCTTTATTCTTAGTTATCTGAAGAGCTAATTTTGTTGGATTAATTTTCAGTGCAACTTAGCAATTGGTTTACAGGTGTAACGTGTTCTGGAGAAATTTGTTGTTTAATGTAATGATCGTTTTATGTTTATAAGGTGATTTTCTAGGTGAACTGTATCTTTACACTGTTACAGTTAAGTAAAGACTCCAGAGTATAAGTCTTTATAACCGAATTTACTCTTGAAGAAACTTATACGGCGAATTATGGCAGATGCTAAATATTTCGAGAAAAAATATCCTGAGCTAAAACTTGGGAGTAAAATTGAGTCATTGTGCTAGATCTTTTGGGAAATCCACTCTTTAATTTAAACTTTATTGCAATTATCCTAACTTCTAAGAGCTAATTTTTTTGTTTAATTTGTAGTGCAATTTAAGGAGATTTTTCCTTGGATTTCAATGTTTAATGCTACTTCTGGAGAAATTTGCTGTCTAAAACTTTAATGTAACATTTGTTTTATGCTTTTAAGCTGACTTTCAAGGTGAATTTGCATATATTTTTACAAATTCATATACACTTTGGATCTGTCAAGTGTTGAGATGGATAAAACCCCTTGAGGTGCAAGCAAACATTGGAGGTTTGCAAGTCAAGGGATTTGATCCCTTCTCGGTACTATAATGGTCCGGGGTTATGATGGATATAGAGTGGTTTATATTTATATATATGTTTATTTTCAAAGGGAAACCTCCTAGAGAAACCAAGGGATGCTTCTCCACATTTGTGGATGGCATCCCTAATAAACCTGTTGGTGTAGACTAGTGCCCCTAACCCATGGGATTTGAATTGGGCACTTGTTGACACGGAACTAGCCAAATGCTAGCAATATTGGCGACAACCGATTGAGCTAGCCCCCTGAGCTAGGTTTATATCCAGTATCCCCTCTAAGACTGCTGCAATGTTTTGAGTGTCTTACTGGTTTGGAGATTATGACAAACACTTGGCTAACATGTTCAACATCCACAGATATACTTTCTTATTGCTACTGCTAGGTTTTAATTTTGCTGTTATGATTTTCTGAATGTGTTTATCGATGAACAAGCATGAATTTGGTGCCAAAAAGGTATATAGGATGTATGAGATTTATAGCAGCATCTTTGCAATGAGAAATAGCACAAATATATAGCAAGATGAACATAAATATGGACTGATATTATTAATAGTCAAACCTGTTACAAGCTGGGTCATAACAGTAGTTCAGTTCAGTTCCAATGGTAAGAATATGATCTTCAGAAACAGTGAACAGTCTCCACAAACTTGGCAACCAAAAGAGACCTAATATAACCTCCCAAAGGAAATATAAGTCCCACAGCACATAAATCGATCCCACCTGAGATATACAGCCTTCCTCCTCTGCAAACTCGACCCTGTAGTGACGATCTCAGTCCAGCAAAGAATGGAGTTGGTTCTGGCCACGCAACTCGCCCTCAACAGTGATAAACTCACACCTTTTAAACAGAAAACTCTGCAGCAACCAAGGAATTGTTCCCAGCATAAACTCGGCCCCAATCAATCAAGAGATTCACCCCCCCTTGACAAGTAACTTGGCCCTCAACATTGAACTTCGCCCAACAATAAAGATAACTTCGACCAGCAATGATATCTTGTCCCTTTGATCAGGAAACTCGTCAAGAAATGAAGAACTCAGCCCCGATTTGAAGGAGTCTAACCGAACACACCAAATAGGCCCAGCAAAGCAAGATTCAACCTCCCAGCAAAGCAAGATTCGGCATCCCACAAAGGAAAACGACCCCCACAGTACTCAGCTTGATCCAGCAAGGAGGTGATTCGCCCAACAGTGGTAAACTTGGCCCCCTTTGACAAGAAACTTTGCCCCCAACACAAGAAACGTAGCCACAAAATAGCTCGACCTTTTCAAGCCAAAATTGACCTCTATGATGAAAACTCAGCTACCAAATGATGAAATACTCAACCACACTGAAGCACAATGAAGAGATCTAAATGGTCTGTCCTCTACGATCGGCTAGGGTGGATAGTCTCACCACCAAACCCAATCTCTATCTTAGGGTTTGTCTCCAAAACCCTACAAAACCCTAGCTCCAAGAGCTCCAAGCTGAAAAGGCGAATAATCAAATGAACAATGCATAATGGCCAAGGGGTGTGCCCTCCTCCTCTTATAACCGAGTCACCCTTCCTTGACTTGTTTTACCTTTTTGTGACCCTTTTAACTTAAAAGATTAAAGTAACCTTTGTAATGTTTAATTGACTATTAGTCACAATGTCACTTTATAACCATTTTTCCCTTTTTCCTAATGTCACTTTAGAAATATAACATTTTAGGCCTATGTGACATCAAATAACCACCTTGACCCCCTTTTCTTTGTTGTCTATAGCCTATGGGAGTTTGTAAGGCTACTACATCATCCACCTGGAGTGATCACCTGGAAATGGACATCACAGTCCTCCCTTCCCGAGATTGCTTGCCCTCAAGCAACCACAAACCAGTATGCTACAAAATCTGCTCACTCTCCCACGTGGCATCCCCTAGCGACCAATCTCTCCATTTGATATGGTACTCCCCGATCACTCTGCTCCTCAATCTCCTCTCCCGGGCATCCAAAACCTCCTTTGGAGTCAGTATCATCCGCCCCCTCTCATCTAGTGGTGGTAGTTGTATAGAAGTGGTAACCCATGGCCCCAACGCCTTCTCGAGGCATGATACATAGAGAATACTACGAATCTGGATACCCTCTGGCAACTCCAACTCATAAGCTACCTCTCCAACTCTCCGGATCACCTTTTAGGGACCATAGAGGCACAACCTCATCCTATCAGTGCCACCTCTCCTCAATGGAAACAGTCTATGTGATTGCACCCTCAAGAAAGCCATGTCCCCAATCTCGACACTGTGCTCTACCTTGTGCCTATTTGCATACATCCTCTGTTGAATCTGGGTGGTCTGCAAACTATCATGAGTGGTGTCGCAACAATGCTCACCTAAATGTAACCACTCTATCCATGACCTCACATAGTCATGCAAATACCTCTCAACCCTTTGGTTCACCATCTCTGCCTGACCATTCGTCTGAGGGTATAAACTAATACTGGAAATCAATCCTGTGCCTGCAAATTTGAACAATTCCTGCCAACATGCGCTAAGAAACCTACTGTCCCGATCACTGATGATGACTCTGGGCTGCTCATGAACTCTAAACATCTCCCAAGAGATAGCTCTGTCACCCATGCTACCCCATACTTCAAAGAAATCACTGGGAAGTGCGTGAACTTTGATAACTGGTCAATCCTTGCACACATACAATCTGCGCTCTGCACCCTCGGTAAACCTGTGATGCAATCTAACAACATGCCCTTCCACCTTGGCCCTGAAATGGGCAAAGACTACATCAACCCTGTTGGATAAGTGTGCCCCGACCTACTCTGCTGACAAGTCGCACACTCCTCCATATGTCCCAACACAACGTCCTCAAAGTCCCTCCATGTGAACCTCTCTCCGATTTGCGTATAACTGGTAAAGTCACTAGGGCCCCAAACTAGCCTGTAAGATGTGAAGCACCCTCTACCCATAGCGCTGATCTGTAAGGTGCTAACACAAGAACCCACCTAATTGCCCATGATAAGCCAAGCAATCCTAAGTTGTAGAAACTCGGTCGACTCCTCAGAAGACCACTCCTCCAAGCAACCAATCTTATGCACCCCAAGAGTAGACTCCAGAAAGTGAAGATTGGCCATCTCATCTGTATCGATTGCTAGGGCTGTCAAACACCGTAATCCCAGGGTCCCAAACTAATCTCCGCGAGGAACCATCATGTTGACGTTGCACCTCTATGATCATAACCGTTTGATCACCATGCTCACATTGTGCTCTCCTCTCTTGGAACCCCAAGCTGAAATCCTTGAAAGGACCGAGCTCACTATCCCAGATCATGTCTCATCAAGGCATCTCAGTGAAGTCAAAGTCTGCCAACCCATGGATAGACTCAATCTTGGGTATCTTGAGGGAAAATCTACCTCGCCATATAGAACAAAGCTCAACAAATCCTCTCACAACATCCCCACAATGACACAAACCAATCACTGACACGACCCTGTCGATCATCCTCATTATCTGAATCAGTCCGATGAATGCCATGATCCCACCACCAAATTGGAAGTCCACCACTCCCAATGCTTGCTGAAATCTCTGTGAACCGATCCAACAGAGTCCAGATCTCCTCTTGTGCACTCTGCGCACTGATCACATGGTCCAATTGAAAGACCTCTATCATGGCCACAATGCCCCCTGTCTCATCCAATTCGCTGCAGTGATCCTCTCTTGTCCTGCTGTATACCATGAGGGCATCAAATAACAACAATAAATGCCTCTATCACTGCATGCAAGACTGGAAAGTGACTAGTGCGTTGGTCAACCCCAAGGGCATGAGCAAGAACTCATAATGAAGTCGAGAAGCAGACTTGTGAGTATCCTGCTCCTTGTCCCTCATTTGATGATATTCTAGATGAAGATCGATCATTGAGGGATATACTACTCTCTGAAGCTCACCCATCCCTTCATTGATCTTGGGTAAACCAAATTCAATGGTATGCTCAAGGTCTCTGTCAGGAGGTCTCCATGGAGGAAACGCTTCGAAACTCCATTGTACACCACCGTGTGCTAGTGTATACCCTTGTATACTGCTGCATACCACTGTATCCTCCTGTACCATCCAGTATCCTGTATGCGCTACTATATCCAAGACTCTACTTATGTCAACTGAACTTGTATCCCAAAGTGTGTCCATATTTTTCATATACCTATCCACCCAATCCATGGATGCATATACTTCCTTGCTGGCTGATTCACAAGGAATGTGCTCAGTTATCTCCTCCGTAGCTAAGCCTTGAGCCTTTAATGGGCTCTCCAAAAGAAATGACTCATGATCTTCACCATGCAAAACATGAGCATAATCAAAACCCTTTGAGTCATGACTCTCCTCAAGTACCTGCAACTTTGAATGCTTCTTGTACGGGATCGTCACAAAGGATCCTCCCTCACACCATGAGTGCCACTCATGCCCTCGTGTGTCACGACTGCCAAAGATGATTGAGTTTTTGCTGTAAGTGATGAAGAGCATGCTAAACTCAACTGGTAGCAAAGCTCCTCAACCTCCCATCCTTGTCTTCAACAAACTTGAGAGCAAGATCCCTATCCATGAACAACTGTAGGTAATCTGATTTCATTTGTTCTAGTGCTTCTTTGATTATGCACAATTGCGCACTAGTGACTCCACTTGCAACTCCTTTTTGTCTCTCCTTCGTCTGGGTTTTCCAAATAAGAGTTTCAATGAATCAATGAGCACCATCTGCCCTTGTCAACACTTGTACAATTTACTCCTCTGTGGCCAATAATTGATTCTCCAAGTCACTCAATGCTAAGGGACTTTGTTTAATTTCATCTAAGAGGTATGGGTTGTCACACAATAGGTTTTTTGATTTGCTTTCATCTATAAGAATACTATCCCCATCGACAACAATTGACTCAGTAGATGATACCATGCAATCTTCACTTACCGTACATTGACCTGTCAAATGATGGGACTCAGGTGCACTATCACCACCATACAAAATCTTTGATTTGTTTTCACCTCCAAAATCAACCTTTTCTTTGTCATCCTCCACGCATGGCTCCTTGGAAGATGGATCCATATCCCACGACAATTTTTCAAATACATAGCCTTCGTCATATTTAGGTACACTCATGCCTGCATCATCGTAAGTATCATAGATAGGATAAGGCGTTGAATCCTCATCATACTTAGGTGCTAGCACACCCTCATTATCATAAGCATCACTGCTAGGGTATGATGTTGAATCCTCAACATTGGCTGATTAGGACACTTCACCATATGAGCCATCAACCTGTCCGTCATGTGCACTAGTGTTATGGGCCTCATAGGACAACGCTAAAGCAAAGTTACCAGAACCGGACCGGTTGTTGAACTGGTCGACCCAAAAAATCGGAACCGAACCGGAACTGGAAAAAAACTGGTCACTAAAAATACATAAAATATTCAAATTTTGAAAAAAAATACATATTCATGTGCATCCATGTGAATCCTAACCATTATACACAAATTTGCAAAGTTTTTCATATATATATAACAAGTAACATTGTATAAAACCAAAATAGCACTAACAATAAGTGCACTCCATAGTCATATGAATATCTGAATCAAAATACATCATCAAAAAGGCT
>ML789896.1:259190-278639 GCA_009831015.1 Picea engelmannii | reverse complement strand
TCGAACTCAGACTCAGACTTAGACTCAGAGTCATCATCTACATCCTCAACATGAGTAGAGTCAACAGGGGGATTCCAAGCCTGGCTTGATTCCTGGGGATTCCTATGGGGTGGGGTTGGTTTTATAGGTTTATTAAGGGTTCTAGATACTTCTAGAACCTTCCAATGCATGTTTCTTTTTTTATTTTTTTAAAAAAATTTGCAAATCCCCTCACTTTTCTGGTCGTACGATGGCTGTATGGAACTGGTCAAAAGCGGTTTGAATGTCCAGTTTGAATCGGTAAGCCTTGTGACCCGGTCGGACCGGCCGGTTTTACCGCTTCCGGTCTGGTTCTAGTAACACTGTGCTAAAGGTGTACTCTAAGTCATCAAGTTCGCCGCACTTGAAGTTTGAAATTCAAATTTAGGCGAATCTTAAAACCTGGAGTAAAATTCGATGACCTTCAATATAAAGGGGTTAACAGAGAGAGGAAGTTGCCACTCACTGTAAGTGTCAAATAAGGGAGAGTCAATGCTGGAATATGGAAGTCGAGTCTAATTTCATCCCTGTGCGAGTTGTGTCAGAATGTTTCGACATGCTTCCAATGCTCCAATGTGGCTATGCGTGTGTCGGTTCCTACGCGGCTATAGGTTTGCAGGTTACAACGAATACCGATTAAATTTTACACAGGGGGTTTGCAGGTTACAATGAATGGCAACTAAATTTTACACACCGAAGCATCCACGCAAATTCCAAAGTAAACAGGGCTTGGCGCCTAATGGGTTTTAAATTCAGACTGTCAAATTTCAATATATAAAAAGATTGTGAATATATAAAATGTTATTTAAATAGTACATATTTAAATTATATATATATTAATATTAATAAAATATATTAAAATAAAAATCTTGTTCTAAATTTACAATTTTATATAATTAATTATATATTAGTTTTGTATTAAAAACTATATTATATATATATATATATACAATCAAATTTAATGACAAACTTTATCGAACTTCTTTTTGCATAGTCGAACTTTTATTGAATGATATTGCAGTCGAATTCAAACACGAACACCAACCAGGTGACTAAGGGTTTACTAGAGGCTGCTGTGCCATCATCCTCATTACGCACATCCTCCACATGACTAGATGCATGCRAGTCCATCTGTGATTCTGCCAAACCCCCATCATGAGGTGAGTTTTTGGCTTMATCAACCTTTCTAGATTTGGACTTTTTGCCCTTCTTCTCAACTGATAAGCATGGCTCCTTCCACATAGGGTGCTCTAACAACCTTGTCAGATTCTTCTGATATCCATTCATGGTTTGCATAAATTCTATTGTGACTTCCTCCTTGGTCTTCATCCTCCTTGATTCCCTGCTACCACTGCTGAAATTTGAGAAATTTCAGTGCTGGTCACTCAATTAATGCAATTTGAAATGTCCTTGCTCTGAATTTCCCTTAGGCTGGCAGGAAAACCGGCTCTGATACCACTGTAGTATCCCCTCTAAGACTGCTGCAATGTTTTGAGTGTTTTACTGGTTCGGAGATTATGACAAACACTTGGCTGACATGTTCAACATCCACTGATATATTTTCTTATTGCAACTGCTGGGTTTTTTATGTTGCTGTTATGATTTTCTGAATGTGTTTATCGATGAACAAGCATGGATTTGGTGCCAAAAAGGTATATAGATTGTATGCAGTTTATAGCAGCATCTTTGCAATGAGAAATAACACAAATATACAGCAAGATGAACATAAATATGGACTGATATTATTAATAGTCAAACCTGTTACAAGCTGGGTCATAACAGTAGTTCAGTTCAGTCCCAATGGTAAGAATATGATCTTCAGAAACAGCGAACAGTCTCCACAAACTTGGCAACCAAAAGAGACTTAGAATAACCTCCCAAAGGAAATATAAGTTCTACAGAACATAAATCGATCCCACCTGAGATATACAGCCTTCCTCCTCAACAAACTCGACTCTGTAGTGAAGATGTCAGTCCAGCAAAGAATGGAGTCGGTTCTGGCCACACAACTCACCCTCAACAGTGATAAACTCGCCACTATTAAATAGAAAACTCTGCAGCAACCAAGGAATTGTTCCCAGCATAAACTCTACCCCAATCAATAAAGAGATTCGCCCCCCCTTGACTAGTAACTTGGCCCTCAACATTGAACTTCGCCCAACAATAAAGATAACTTTGACCAACAATGAGATCTCGTCCCTCTGATCAGGAAATTCGTTCAGAAATGAAGAACTCAGCCCAGATTTGAAGGAGTCTAACCTAACACACAAAATCGGCCCAGCAAAGCAAGATTCGACCTCCCACAAAGGAAAATGACCCCTACAGTACTCAGCTCGATCCAGCATGGAGGTGATTCGTCCAATAGTGGTAAATTTGGCCCCCTTTGACAAGAAACTTGGCCCCCAACACAAGAAATGTACACAAGAAATGCAGCCACAAACTAGCTCGACCTTCTCAAGCTAAAATCAACCTCTACAATGAAAACTCGGCTACCAAAAGATGATATACTCAGCCACACTGAAGCACAATGAAGAAATCTGAATGGTCTCTCCTCTACGATCGGCTAGGGTTGATAGTCTCACCACCAAAGCCAATCTATATCTTGGGGTTTATCTCCAAAACCCTACAAAACCCTAGCTCAAAGCCAAAAAGACGAATAATCAAATGAACAATGCATAATGGCCTAGGGGTGCGCCCTCCTCTTATAACTCTTGATTCACCCTTCCTTAACCCTTTTTACCTTTTTGTGACCCTTTTAACTTAAAAGATTAAAGTGACCTTTCTAATGTTTAATTGACTATTAGTCACAATGTCACTTTATAACCCTTTTTCCCTTTTTCTTAATGTCACTTTAGAAATATAACATTTTAGGCCTAAGTGACATCAAAATTCAAATAACCACCTTGACCCCCTTTTCTTTGTTGTCTATACTCTATAGCCTATGGGAGTTTGTAAGGCTACTTCATCATTCACCTGAAGTAATCACTTGGAAAGGGACAATGCATTATGTTTATATATATTTAGAAATTCTTTCTTCAACGAAAAGGAATTATGTTTACAGCCAATTTTTGCAGGGTAAATTTGAGTAACTGCATCCATTCTATTATGTCTCGAAACTTTAAAGTTTAGAGAAATTCCTCTTTTAGTGTCTAACACTATTTGAATTGTCTCTAGAGCAAACTTTGTTTATGATAAATATGATCAATTCACGTTTGACAAAGTCCTTGCAGAAATTAGACCTTCAACGTGATATGGTTTCAATCATATTTAAAGCCAATTTTGTAAGAGGGATAATTTGAACAAATATTTGTAACCTATGTAAAATTAAAATTAAATAACTTAAGAAATTTGCCTTTTAACATAACAGTATTGTTGATAATAGTCAGAGTGGACTTTGTTAGTATAAAATTAAGTTACTGCGTGCAATCAGAGTGGACTTTGTTGGTATAAAATTAAGTTACTGCATGCAATTCAACTTAATATCTTGATAAAATCTTTGTAATTTAACAGATTTTTAAGTAATTCCAGAATCAATTTTGTTCCAGTAAAATAGAAGTCATTGTCTGCCATTTAGCTAAATCTTTATGGGAATATACCATTTTATTCAATAGGATTTTAATAATCTTTAGAAACAATTGCGCTAAGCATGCTAAGTAAATCCTTACCTTTAACATCATAGTTGTATAGAATGTTCCACATGGTCGCTCTTATTGAATTGTCTTAAGTGTATGTATAGAGTTGCCAATGTGCTTTATTAAATTATCTTAGATTTGTTGGGATTGTATCGAGAAGATTGGGTTTTAAACTCGTGTCTTTTTGCAGGATGGTGATGGTGAGTGGTTTGAAGTGGGTCGATGAGGTTATAGCTGATGCCCCATATGCAATAAATGAGAATTTCATGAAGAAATTGTTTGACGAGTATAATATAGATTATATTATACATGGAGATGATCCATGTCTGCTCCCTGATGGTAGTGATGCATATGCCCTTGCCAAGAAGGCTGGACGGTACAAACAGATCAAACGTACTGAGGGTGTTTCTAGTACTGATATAGTTGGTAAGTAGTCAATTCTTTATTGTTTGCGTTTTCTTGTTTATTTAGTAGTACAACCCTTAAAACATTGGTCCTCTTAAAAAGGAATGCACTGATAATATATGCATTGCTTGGTTCCACCTTTGTGTTATTATGTCCATCAACACACAGCCTGCATCTGAGAGTAGGTGGGTCATAATCATTGTTGTCTCGCTTTATGTTTAAATCCTTCTCACCAGCTTTGGTGTTTTTCATGTTCTCTGCAAATTTCAAACTTATTGTCTCCAGAGTCCAAATGATAATCATATAATTTGTAATATGAACTGTGTTTGATGAAATCTTTATCAAAGTATACACATCAAAAATCAAATTTACCATATCATATATTAGTTTCCTTAGTATGGATTTTTGACAACCCTTTCCTCTGAAACAGATTTCATTTCATGCGATTTTTATTAAATTGGTACATCCTAATTCAGGATATCTTTTGAGAGTAATTTTCATTCAAACTGAGTTGTTTCTCCACTTTGTATGCTTGACTTGGTACTAATTATTTGATTGACATTTGAGTAACATATGTGGATTGCTGTCAATGGGGTAGCCTGGGTGATTGAGAGGAGTGTTATCCTCCATACCCAGGTTCATTTCCCGCAAGTGATACGTTAAGCTCTTAATGAGCTTATTGTTGTCAAAAGATTTGAGCTTCTACAGAATCCAGTTTACCCTGGGTACCATCCTCGGAATGGGGGGAAGTGCCCTGTGGGTTTCCCTGGGAAATGCATTATGCAAAAATAAAAAAATAATGTATGTGGTTTGTTGTTTTTTGTTTTGTTGGATAGTAAATTGGAATATTGCTTATTACTGACTTGTGATGTGATGTTTAATCATTACTTGTAGGTCTGAATGTGTTTTTTTCTGGCTACTATCTTGTGCTATTATGTACATAAACATGCAGGATACATATGTGAGTAGATGGGTCATAATCATTGTTGCGGTATCACTGCGTTTATAGAGCCTTCACATAGATGTAGGTGTTTTTCACATTCTTTGCAAATTTCAAACTTATTGTCTCTAATACAAATGCTAGTCATATAATTTATAATTTGTAATGCATTTGAGAAATTGCTGTTTAAGTATACACTCATTAAAAATCAAATTCATTATATTTCCTATTAGTTTGCCCGGTATGGATTTCTTCACAACCCTATCCTCTCAAACCAATTCTATGTCATGTAATTTATATCAAATTGGTGCGCGAGTCCTAGATGATCCATTCACCAATGAAAATTGACAATTGGTACTATTGGTACCAGTGATTTACTATTGACAATTATACTATTGGTACTAGTGATTTTAATGACCAATAAGATTTCAATGATTCACCAACGAAAATTGACAATTATGTTGCATGGGGTGATCCATCTGTTGAAAAAAAGGCATGGGACAAAGGCCCAATCACAATGAGCACATCGCACATGCATAAACGATATGACATTGAACGTGTAGTGGAGAAACACTCTAGGGTATAAAATTCCACTCTAAACACTTTCTTTCATTATATGATTACACTGTGTATTGCAATATAGGGTACACAACCCGTTTATCTAGTGATCAGCTTTAGTTTAACCACCATGTTAATTATGGACCACTGGGCCACCTTCTAAGTTCTAACCACCATATTAACACAGGACCACTATGGCCAGCTTCTAACCACCAGATTAATGACATACCATTAAGGCCATACATAAATGACATTATTGAGCATTGAAGGGGCCACTAATTCAAGTTTAACCACCATTACACCAACATCTCTCCTTAAGCTTGACTTGGAGATAAAGAAGGCAAAGGTGGAACAAATATGTATATGACCAAGTAAAGATTACATCCCAAAATTCCCCTTAAATATTCACTTGGGCAATATGTAGTACAAAATAATGATCAATGCTGAGTATAACAACCTCACCATGATGAGGTGCAAACAATCTTTTAATAGAGAGCCCATCCACAGAACTATAGTCTTTGTTTTAGCTCGTTTAGTTCATCTTTTTTTGAAAAGGATCATGTGAAGGTGTAAGCTTTGTTACCATGTTGAAAAGCAAAAATAGGACAAAAGCCCAATCACAATAAGCACAACACACATACACATAAATGATATGACATTGGATGTATAGTGGAGAAACCTTTTGGGGGATAAAACTCCACTTCTAAACAATATCGCTTTAATTACATGATTTAGTGTATTATAATGGGGTACAAAACCACTTTATAATATCACAGTGTATTATTTTATAAGCTAGTCTACTTCTATATTAATATAGTACAAAAAATGTTACAGTCATGGTTGTCCGAGGCCTTCAATGAAGGAAACCAAACTTCAAACTGCTCCCCAAAGGTATTCCAAGTTTGTCTGAATCAGTCTAAATACATCTGAAATAACTATAGAGGTTTAGAACCTCAAGTGCAAGTCTCTGTCTCCTTAGCTTTGCCATTCACCTCTTGCCTTGGTTTGTCTTCTATGATAATAGGGTTGGAGCTGGTTCCTTGTGTACCTAGGGTTCCAATTACCTCCACAGTTTCCTCGTATTTGCTCGGTTCCCAATCTGAAACCTTGAAACCGAGCCCGAAGACAACCCTGCACAGAATCATGATTTTAGCTTGTAGCTTCCTTAGTCGATCTAGTGTTTTGGTCTGCTGGTTCCTCGTGTTTTCCACTATTAGGGCTATAAGTGTCTTGGTGAGCCAATAGAACTCCATTGGATTAAAAACCTTCGTGTCCCTAGACCTGGAGAAGCTAGAATTTGAGACCTAATCATGGAATTTGTCTTTGATTTGTTTTTTGGAAGTCTGGAGGTATTTCTGTTGGACCAAGCCTATTAGAAATTTCACCTCTTGTTGAATGTTTGGAGGGATACCTTGATTAAATAGTTGCTTAGCATGTTTAGTAGCCCTTTTTGCCCCGTTGTGGTGAGGATGAGAATTGGCCTTCTTGGAGGGCGGAGATTTGGATTTCCCCCTCCTCATAAATTCTTGATGGCTTGATTCAGGACTATCTTGAGCCGCATCATCCGCCATAGTTAGCAAAGGAAATTGTATGCAAAAGGACATAGACCCCACAAAAAGAGAGCCTCGAACAACCCACGACTTGTAACCTTTGAAAGTCTCGGGAAGCTGCCTCTTGGGCGCAACAGAGGAGAAAAACTAGCCCGAGGATTCTTGGATAGAAATCACACAAAACTGAGAAAGACCTTGGATTGCCCAACATGCCCCAAAAACCTGGTGCTAGAGCCTTTAGATAAAAGGCAGATTGCAATCACAAGACCCCTAGACTACATGCAGCATAGTAGACACTAGAAACCTGGACGCTAACAAACCCAATAGGAAAACCACACTGACACAAATGCAAACTAAATTCTAGTAAGAGATGAATACAACCAGGAGAGAAAGGATGGAAACTTCCCTTACTATCCAACAGAGCCAGTTCGAAGGAGGCCCTAGCCTTGTGAACATTCGATAAATAGTCGACCAATTGGAGCTCTCGAGTTTAAGAACTCCAACTCCACCTAGAACCATCATCTTCCAAGCTCTCAATAGTTTTGCTTCTTTACCACCTCTCGATCTTGATGCCAAAGCCATCATGTAACCATAACATTATACGCTTATACTCGTCTCCACCACCTTCATCAATTGACGTCCACCACACTCTCACATAACACCATGATTGTGGATGTACTAACCTAGTACCAACCAGAGGAAGACATGAAAGCTGGGGGGTGTGTCTCAGGCTTTCACTCTCCACGTGGTGGAAACATTCAAACCACAATTTGTCACCCGATCTGGGGGGTTGTTGTCCAGTTGATTAAGCCTTTTAGGGAATCTGAGTGAAGCTAATCTAGCTTCAGAGATTTCCATGGCATTGAGAGGTCCTAGTTTGTAGAGTCTGCCCTCGTATTTGCAAGTCGATCTGCTAGGCTATTGGCCTTTCTGCGAATGTGGGAGGGAGTGACACTAGAGAAATGTTTGATTAGAGACGTGACATGAGATAACCGAGAGGATAGTCGCTAGTTTAGAGACACCTTGTTTGAGTTGGAGCCACAAAGCAGTTTGGTGGGGCCCAGAATGATGATGGCTAAGCCCCCTTCCACCACCAGACTTTGGAAATCTAAGTGTGATGGTGAGTCCCCTTCCACCACTAGACCCTTGATTAGCTCATCGCGTTCAATGACATTATTGGTACTTCTGCCCAAATGAATGGCAAACACAAAAATAATAACACCACTAGTGTTTCTAGAAACACCCCCAACCTCGATTGGACTAGGATTGCCTCTGGCTACACCGCCAAAATTTAATTTGACACAACCAATAGGGGTCTTCTCCATTGTTCAGGGGAGGGGATTGTGTTTTTGAAAGCCCTTAAAGAGGCCTGAGGATCAGTTATGAACTGCCAGTCTCGAAAAATAAGTGTTTCCCTACCTTGTAGAATGTTTGCATTTGTTGGTCAAGGAGAGTAGCTAATGGATTCTTGGATTGAGGCTTGGGTTGTAAACCACGTGTTGTCATTAGTCCAATGCTGTTGCTTGAAAATTTGGCGATTACGTTCCTTCCAAACCGTCCATAGGAGATGTCCAGGAAAAATATGCCAGGCTTTGTTGAGAATGGAGTTGTTGTAGGGAGTTTTTCAACAATTCTGCAGGGTGTGACGAATACTATCCCTGTCTCTATTCGATTGCCTAAAAATCAGAGCTCCTTTGTCCCAAAGCTTGTTGACCTCTTCACAGCTGTTGAAGAGGTGTTTTGCAGTTTTCTCATGTTTTCCACACATATATCATATGGAGTGGGATAATATGGTATGTTTTCTCATGTTTTTCAGATAAGGGATGCAGTGTAGATAGGGGGATAATATGAGGTACCTAGGGAGGTACCCAAGGGGAATAATATGAGAGGTCAATATGTATTGTTATGTATGGAGGCCACTTTTAGTAAATAAGGCCTAGTGTGAACACAATAAGGCCTAGGTACCCCATATTATCCCCCCTAACTACACTACAAGGGAGCCAATTCTAGTCTCATTTAATCTGATGAGTTCTTCCTCCGGGGTTTCATTGGCGTATTTGGCTTTCCAGATCTTGCTCCAGAGGTCCCCTTGATTTTTGTTCCAATGCCACCATATTTGGGAGAAAAGGCTTTGTTCATGATTAACAGGGCTTTGATGCCAAGTCCCTTGGATCACTTGGGCAGACAAATAGAATCCCAGACAAGTAGGGCCCGTTTGGGTTCTCTGCTAGACCACCCCACAGAAAGGCTCTTTGACGGGAATGAATAGCTTTAAGGACTTTAGAGGGGGCAACAAGGACTGAGAAAAGATAGAGGGGCATGTATTGAAGGACGAACTTGATGAGGGTAATCTTGTTGGGGGAGGTGAGAGAACTGAAGATCCAACCAAGCAATTTATCTTCAAGCTTAGAGAGAAAATCATCCCAAGAGGCATTCTGGAGGGCATTGACCAGGAGAGGAGCTCAAAGATATTTGGAGGGATGGGACCCCCTTTGGAAACCAAATAGTTTGGCAATGTTATGTTGAATGATAAGGGGGTGTTAAAGAAGAAGATATGAGATTTTCCCTAGTTAATAAGCGCACAGAAGCCAACATAAAAGAGTCAAGGATTCTTTTGAAAGAAAGAGCCTCCCTTACCATGGGATAACCTTAGAGCAAGGTGTCATCGACAAATTGTAGGTGTGAGAGGGGATATAAATCAAGATGAAGTCGGATGCCTTTGAGAGAACCCGAGTGAATGGCAGATTTCAGGGATCTACCCAAATCCTCTATAGCTAGGATGAACAAGAACAGGGAGAGGGGATCCCCTTGCCGAATGCCTAGAAGGATTGAATGTGCTAGAGAGGGAGCCATTGACCAGGATGGAAAAGAAGGCTGAAGAGACAAGGTATTGAAGCCAAGTCACCCAAGTTAGACAAAAGACGAATGGTAGAAGAAGCTGCTCTAAATAACTTTAATTCAATCTGTTGTAAGCTTTAGACATGTCCAACTTCATAAGCATTCCAAGCATTTTGGTAGTCTTTAAAGAGTGAATAGTTTCATGAGCCGCAATAATTTTGTCTAAGGTTTGGAGACCCTTCACATCCCCACCTTGTTCTAGTGAGATAAAGGGCGCAATAGTTTGTGAGGGCGCACTTGTTGGTGTGGGTTGCAAGCCAAGGAGTAAGGCTAAGTATGAGGCAAGGGGTGCACCATAGTATTGGGCGCTTTCTCCAAGGCAAGGGGCGCAAGACTACATCAAAGCAAGGAAAAGGCAAGGCAAGTGGAAGAGGCACACCAAGGCAAATGGTGCACTCTTCTAATGCTAGCAGGCACAAAGAAATAAAGAACTCCAAAGCATCTCGAGAGGAGTTGCTATTGTATCGGGTTCTTTAGTTGTATTTCTTTATTGTAGCTCTTACTCTGAGATCTCCATATATACATCTATCTATTTCTTTGTTGACCAAAATCTTATGTGTTCACTTGTCATGTATGCTTAGTTATTTATCAGCTGTAAGTAGTTAAAGATCTAGAGGAGTATTGTATGTTTTAAGGTATATGCATGTGCTAACATCAGTTACGAAAACACTTGCAAGGGCACCTTAAAAGACCATCCAATCATCAGTTTGAAGGCAGATTTGAGGGGAGATTTTTCAGACCTGTTTGCTGTCCTAAAACAGCAGCAAGGACAGCTTTGTTACCTTGAATTTAGAGCCCAACAAGAGGTCAAAAGACAGACCTGTTGGGAAGCCTTTAGCTCCTTGGAAATTTTACACTTACTGGATGAGTCTTTGCCATTGGATTCATTCTTGTCAGGGTCCATCCCATTCACGAACTCCTTTCCTGCACCACCCTTTCTAGAAGATGGTTGATTGGAGGATGGTTTCCCTGTGACAACGTCCTTAAAGCAGTGCACATCAGCTTTTGGCTGGGAGGGTGCCACCATGTCGGAGTAGAGAGTCAAAAGCGGATTCACAAGGCTGCCTGTTGTTGAGCAGAGTTGTACAGAGAAACCCTAAAATTGGTAAGGTTGTAGAGCGCGAGTTCCCAAAGCATTTTTCCAAATTTTTATAGGTGGAGTATTGTTCCGCCTAATTTTACAGTGTATTAACTTTAGGCTAACTGCTGCATTAATTATGGACCATTAGGCTACCTTCTAATGACCAGGTTAATACAAGACTACTAAGCCCAACTTCTAACACCACATTTATTGACAAAGCATTAGTGATTTACATAAATGACATCAATGACCACTTAAGAAGCCATTGAGTCAAGCTTATCTACCATTACACCAACACTTTGTAATGCATCTGATTTCCGTTATGGCCCTTTCTTGTGATTTTCTGGAAAAAAAAGATAATTATTTTATATAATTATTCAGTAGGATATTATGTAGGTTGCTGTCAGAAAACTCTAGTTCTCCTTGAGGCCCAAATTTTGCTGGATTTGAAGACCAGGTGGAGTGTGTCGAGAGACAATGCCTGATGGGCCTACGATCATTCACTTTGGTGGTAACTGTTGGGCATTTAGCCCTCTCAGTGGTTGTGACACTCAGGAAGGAGAACGTAATCCATGTAACTGGCGTGGAGGGATGCTGGAACTGCAATGCTTGAAGATAAGCATCTCAGTGATGAACAAAACTGAGCACTGCTAGTCAGCACATCTAAAGAAACAAATGCTAATAAGATGAGAAGACAACACTGTAGAGTGTAGACTAAATAAATTTTGAAATGGAACTTGAAGATCATGTGGGGCTCAAAGTTTCAAGAACTACCTAAGGTTTATAACATCATCATTATGATATGTGTGCACAAGTCTAGGTGCATCACTTGGTATGTGCTAAGAGCCATTCATCCTTTTGGGCAGAAAGTGTTCTTTTGTCCTCTGCAGGCTTGTGATGCCTGCTTAACATGGAACTTAGTGTCAACTCTCAGTATATTTTGCGTAGTAAAAGCTGCTTGGATCTTCATATCTATGGTATTCTTTTTATTAAAGCATTATTGGCAATGAGATCAGGATGTTCAAAGTCTTCTGTCCACACATTTCTACCCTTCTTACAAACTTTTAGCACTAACCTAATACATACTAACTTCTAGCTATTTAACCTAAATGATGCTAAAAAAGAAAATATCATGCAGCTGGAGTGTTAGTATTCTTTGGTTGATGTGATTTGGGTCCCTTAGATGTTGGTGTGCTTTTCGCTGTCAGGTCTTCTATATTATTATTTCCAGTAATGTATTTTTAATAAAATGGAAAGAAACATGGTAAATCCAGTTTGGACTGACGATCATTGTTTGGACCAGGTCGAATGCTGCTCTGTGTAAGGGACAGACCAAACAGTGACAATCCTAATCATTCTAATTTGCAGCGGCAATTTAGCCATGGTCATAGTCACAATGATGATGGTGGTGGTTCTTCAAGTGGAACTCGAGTTTCTCATTTTCTACCTACATCTCGCAGGATTGTGCAGTTCTCAAATGGAAAGGTAGTGTACAACTTATCAGATCTCAAGTGTTTTTTAGGGAATATTTCAAGCATTTTCTGCTTGCTGGGAATCCTGTTACTGCTTCATATGCAAGTTGTGGCTATTGTTTTGTTTCCGCAATGAAAGTTCCAATTGGCTTGTCAGCTTTGGTATTTCACCTGTCAGTCTTCACTATTGTTTGATACCTTTATGGTTAAGTGTTTTTGGTACTCACGAAATTATACTGACTTGCAGAAAATGATATGTATTACACAAACAACTAAAACTTAATTTCCGGAAAAATGTTTTTACAAAATGATTGTGATTTGTTTTTTTAGGAGATAATGTGCTTTGATGAGTTTAGACACCTCATTTTCTATTATTACAAAGTAGCATTTTTCTTCTTTTTTATAGGGTACCTGTTTGAGGTTGTTTTTAACCAGACCCTAATCCAATCATATGTCATAAAGTCAATTCTTCATGGTTACTTCAATTTTCCTTTCATATGCTCTTATTTGTGCATCTTACATCTACTTAGGATCTCTCGAGTCAATTTTGTACAGATCAAGTCGCCTTCCTCGTGCCTTTTCCTTTGATAACTCTATTCTAAAGGAATCTTAAATTGTAGTAGTTTTTTGAGGAAGCACCTATATTGAAGGTTGAGAATTTAGGTGCTTTTTAAGATTTATTTTTTGCATAGTTTCAAATATCGGTTATATATCCCAACCTTTTCAACTCCTTGATACTATTGGCTGATAAAATCGTGATATTTTAGGGTATGATGAAACTGTTGTGATATATTGTCAAAATATTGTGAGATGATGTAAAATATTGGATGGGTCAGGAGATTTTTGGATTTTTTTTTGGATTTTATGCTCATTTTGAAGAGGAAGGGTCAGGATATATTTTTTTGCTCATTTTGAAGAGGAAGGGTCAGGATATATTTTTTCGCTCATTTTGAAGAGGAAAAGCAGGTGATTGGTAACAAAGGGGTTACTCACCATTACCTTTGCTCATAAAAGGGGTAGAGGGAGAAAAATGAAAAGCAGGTGATTGAGAAGAAAGGGTTTTTCACTGTTACCTTTACCCGCAGAAGGGGTAGAGGGAGAAAGAGGAAAAGCAGGGATTGAGAACAAAGGGGTTATTCACCATTACCTTTGCCCGCAGAATGGGTAGAGGTAGAAAGTTGGTTTAGATTTTTTTTAAAATGAAAAAAGACAATATTAGTATTTTTTGAAGTTCTCTGATATTTTCCAATATTTCCAATAAGTTTCTTTTCGGACCCTAGGCAATATTTTCACCAACATGATATTTGCAGCATTGATTTTCATGATAAAATGTTCTTTTCTTTACAACAGGTGTTGCATAGCTAGTCTCTTGAATTTGACAAAATTTTCTTAGGCATGACATTCAGCTCTGAGCTTCCTTACTATTCATTTGTTGGAACATTTTATTGGCTTTTTTCTAACTATGACATGGACCCGTTTTCTATAATTACAGGGTCCTGGACCAGATGCACGCATAGTCTATATTGATGGTGCTTTTGATCTTTTTCATGCTGGACATGTAGAGGTACACTGTTTTCTCTGTAGAGTCTAGATTGTTCTTTTACAATTTTTCTTAAGGATTGGCATGAGGTTGCAGTCTTTGGTTTAAGCCATGAAAGTCTCATTATGCCCTTGCAGGATCTGGACGCCTGCCAATTTCTTGGTGTGGAATTGGATCATTTCTTTAGATTTTTCAATTTGCAAATTTACTGTGCTGTAATGCAGTTCACTATGTTTTTCTTTTCCATTTTCTTTTATGGTCAAATTATTAATTATAGTATGGACAGCCTTTCCTTGAGATAGTTACTGACTACATTTTTACTGAGAATATTGAGGGGCTATCCTACTTTCCTTCATGTTCTGCCTATTTCCTTTAATCTAAAATGATATAATATGATCCTATATTTTGATATATGGTAATATCCTTTACATGATGTGCAGACGACATCAAGCTTTACAGATAATTTTGGATCTTTGGTCCTTCCAAACCAAAAGTCCTTTTCAAAATCTAAAAGAAAGTTGAAAACAGCCAAAATTATAACCAAAGATCAATATAGGGAAGACTGTCAATGGGGTGCCAGAGGTGACTTGGCGGCAACTATTACTGGTGCTGCAGCCAGTGGATGATGCCCCTTGTGGATCCTGGTTCTTCTTTGGTATTGACACATCCCTTAATTACCATGATATACTTCAGCGATTCCAGTTTTGGTAAATCTATGTCCATCACCTTGACCAACGATAGACTCTAGAAGTTTGCCTCTCTTATTTTTACCTCTCAACTAGCTCTGCATAATTTTTTGCAGCCTTTTCATTTGCTTTTAATTCTAGGTGAAAGTGCCGATAAGCTTGATATTTTGAGGACCTTAAAGAACTGTTAGTGGAACTGATTATTGGACCAAGCATGGAAACTCTGAGCTTTGCTAGCATTGTTTCAGCTCCAAACTAGTTCCTGTTTCCAATACAAGAATATTTAATTGTTCTCTAGTAGTGCCTGAATCTTGCAGCACTCCTCATTTTTCTCCAATATTGGTTTTCTTTCTATTTAGACCTTTGCCCCTCCCCTCTTTCTTTCCCTCCTTCCACTTGTCTAAACGAGCTTTCTCCTCTCTTATCATACCGCAGTCTGATGTGTTGCTTCAAATATTTTAATCGCTCAGTGCAAAATTACATCTTACTCTTATTTGCAAAGATCTTGCGAGGCTTTCTTCTGGCATGGATTCCTTTCCCTTTCTCTCCACTATTTCATTTTACAACTTTGATTCCCTCCCTCTCAACTTTTCTTCAATTATCTTAACTCTAACCCCTTTATTCCACTTCCTCTCTAGTCTCTGTTGGCAACAATACTTAAAAGAAGTCCACCAGATAAATTACATTGTTACCTTCCTTCCCATTCACCTACCTTCTGCCATTAAGTGGCTAACTAAAGCGGTTATTTCTGCAATCATGAGTAATTCCTTAAAGGTGAAGGCTTCACTCCCATTTCAGGCTGCAATTAGTGGCCCATAGGGCTCACTTTTTGTGACAAGTCTCTCCCTCAAATTGTTAATTAAAATTTATTTTAATATTAGGGACCAACGAGTTGATTGGCCCTTTTATTATGCTACATGGTTGCCATTTCACTACGTCATTGGCAAGCAAATCCCTCACCTTGTTTGCTCCCATTATTACATGTTTTAAATGAATTAAGTGGAAGTTCACTTTAGGGGCCTTTGCTTCATTAATTTGTGTCGGAGAGTTGGAGGGGTCCCCCTTTCTTGACCTTTACGCTAACATTTCTCACTATTCTACCCTCGATGAAGTTATTCTTTCGAGGGACTTCAATGCGTGTAGCGAGAATTTATATGTATTGATACTTGAAAATTTCAAGGATGTGCTTTGCCTTTAAGGGATTGACCTTGAGACCTTGGGCCTTCACAGGACTTCCATCGACAAGATTGGGCCACTCATAGCCTATGTGAGACACCTTCTCCAACTTGGTGAGTCCCATGATCTATTGCTCCTAAATGGTCTCCGTTGCTATTTTGGCATGGGGGGTTTTATATGCTTCTTCCCCCACAACAATGAAACCAGTGTGGTTGACTACGTCTTGGCCAACCTTGCCTACTCCGACACATTTTTCATCTCTCTATCTCCTCTCTTCTCATTATTAACCATGCCCTTCTCACCTTCCTCTCTGCCTCCTTCCCATCTCCCTCCAAAACCCTTCCCCCACCTTGTCCTTGTTGATTTTTCATAAGCTAGGTTAAGCATGAAGTTCATTCCATTTTTAGCATTTCACTTAACCATAAACAATAATGTTCCAGCAACCAAGATCACAAGAAGAAACACCATGCACAAGAACACATGAAGTATCATGGGAAACCCTTCTCAACAAGGGAAGAAAACCTAGCCAAATCCTTTGCTATAATCTTCAAGAGAAAGACCTTCATCTCCAAGAAAGACCTAGCACACAAGAGGGTGCTTAAACCCTAGAACTCTAGCGCCCAAGAGAGGTGTGCACCTTTTGCCAAAGAAGTGTACTTGCTGAAATTTCCAAACTCACAAGTATGATATGATTCCACAATGGAGAATCGTCGCTTACTTATATTAGACTTGTCCAATCAACAAAGGCGTCTATTGGCTCAATAGGGCCGACCTCTCTAAGTCACTATATAATTTATTGTTATTATTATTATAATAATTAATATTAATATTAATTATCTTTTACATTTATTATTAAACATATTAAGGTGGGGCCGACCTGTACCCTTTACATAACAATTAGGGTTATAGGTAGGTCTAACTCTTGAACAATATATAGCAAAGGATCTGATACACCCACTAGTGCTCATCCACTAGTGGCACATCCATAGGGATGTCATAGCTCTGATTCATTGCATTACACTGAAGAACCAAGTTTTCACACGTTCACCCATGCTCGTCCACAGACATGTCCACTCTACAGATCTGTTTTCCCACTGCCACCGACAGGAGAATCATCTGGAGTCTTCTCGTCAACTCTCCTGCTCAGAGGAGGCTATCACATCATCTTCATTTCTATTCACATGACGATGTGCCCAACACTTTTGGGATTTCACACGTTCACCTTGTGCTCAGCCACAAACATATCCTAACTCAACAGATCGCTTTCCACCGGATAATCATCTGGAGTTCTTCTCACTCTCTTCATGGAGGAGGTCATCTCTACGTTCCTAGCTCTGTCTCAGGCAGGAACCACGAACCCTTCTTACGGGCTTTCTCTCAGGTTTGTAAGTTGAGAGAAAGACTCACATAGCTACTATGTTCCACATCTCACAGGTTTGTAAGCTGGAGGATGTCTCCCATAGTTGCATTCATCAACACTCCCTCTCAACTAGGGAGGCATTCTTCATCAAGCCTAGTCTCATATAGATGTACTCTGAATTTTGTTTTTGGCTAGAGTCATCAAAACTCCCTCTTAACTCGGAAGGCGTTCTTCACCAAGTATGTTTGGTGTAAATGTTTGCAGTTTGCTCAGGTGTAGAAAAGTATTGCAAGTATGCGATTTTCCTCTGCATCATATCTCTGTTATAAGAATATTTCATCTAGCTGTGTTTCAATCCATTAGGAAACACTGGGTTCCTTAAGGAGCTTTATTCATGGCTCTTGATTATCATCATAGGATCCATCTCATGGTCAAGTAAATCTGTCAGAAGCTTATGAAGCCACATTGCTTCGCACACTCGATGCTATCTATTCTGCCTTTGTGGTACTCAAGGCCACAGAGTTGTTTCTTGCTGCATTAGGAAACCATGGAAAACTTCACGATGAAACATCAATTGGATGTGCTTTTTTCGGTCACTGTACTTTCTGCTCAATCTGAATTGGTATATCCTGCACACTCAAGTTCACACTGGAGGCATATCTCATATATATCTCAATACATGTTTTGTTGTTGTCTTAGTGAGTCTGTCTTGGTTGACTCATGGAATGACTAGGCACATTCACTGCATGGTATGAATCCAGTTTGGTGTTAACCAGATACATTAGTGATCCAATCAGTTGTGGATCAGTCTCGTCTGAGTCATCATCAATCTTCTTCTTTAAGTCTATCACGGTGGATTTTGCATTCTGTCATACTGAACTTCTTTAATATTTTCACTGTATATTTTCCTTGACTCAGGAAAATCTTATCAGTCCTCTGTCATACTTCTTGTCCCAAGAAGTAGTGCATCATACTCGGATTCTTCATCTCGATTTCAGAAGTCAAGGATTACTTGTATCCAACAACAACGCTTTCTGAATAAGTCATTAGGATCATGTTCTCGTCACCAACACTGTATAGGTTTGGATCAACAATACTCTTGCTGAAACTCATCAAGAATCTATCTATTTGCTATAGTTTCCAACTCATGGATGGTAGTACGGATGGAAGTGTATCGGGTTCACTGGGTCAAGTCTCTCATCATAGACAACTCCCTCTGTTTATGAGAAACCTCTGGCTATAGATCTTGTTTTGTATTTCTCGACACTTCCATCAGCTGCATGCTTGATCTTATAGATCTACTTGGAAGTTACCACAAACTTGCCTTTTTGGTCCCTGAATAATATCTTATGCATCATTCTTTAAGATATACTGGTATTCTTCTGTTATGGCATCTTGCCATACCAGTTCTCTTGTTGCTTTTCTAAGACAAGGAGTCTCAACATCAATGAAGTGGCTCATGATTGAAGGAGAGCTTGAAAATCTCTTTTTCTTTCTCGGAATCTATATATCTGCTATAGTTTCCAACTCATGGATGGTAGTATGGATGGAAGTGTATCGGGTTCACTGGGTCAAGTTTCTCATCATAGACAACTCCCTCTGTTTATGAGAAACCTCTGGCTATAGATCTCGTTTTATATTTCTCGACACTTCCATCAGTTGCATGTTTGATCTTATAGATCTACTTGGAAGTTACCACATACTTCCCTTTCTGGTCCCTGAATAGTATCTTATGCATCATTCTTTAAGATATATTGGTATTCTTCTGTTATGGCATCTTGTCATACCGGTTCTCTTGTTGCTTTTCTAAGACAAGGAGTCTCAACATCAATGAAGTGGCTCATGACTGAAGGATAGCTTGAAAATCTCTTTTTCTTTCTTGGAATGTGCCTTGAGAGGCTTGTATGTTTCTCTGCCTCTTGCAGAGTGAGTCTAGGTAGGCATTTTATGCCTTACTGCAATATCTTTGAACATATCAACTGGAGATCCTGGATAACCTGGGGTAATGTCTGTCTCCCTCTGAATTGCTGAAGGGGGAGAAGGTATTGTCTCATTGTCAATCTCCATCTGAGATTCTCTGGTTCTTTGAAAAACTATCTCTTCTTCATGGACAACGTCTCTGCTTGTCTTAAT